>CANXME010002678.1:0-160124 GCA_948144175.1 Closterium sp. NIES-65
GCACTCAGATCCCTCTGCACTCAGATCCCTCTGCACTTCGATTCCTCCACACTCAGATCCCTCCGCACTCAGATACCTCCGCACTCAGATCCCCCCGCACTCAGATCCCTCTGCACTCAGATCTCTCTGCACTCAGATCCCTCCGTACTCAAATCCCTCCGCACTCAGATCCCTCCGCACTCAGATCCCTCCGCACTCAGATTCTTCCGCACTCAGATCCCTCCGCACTCAGATCCCTCCACACTCAGATCCCTCCGCACTCAAATCCCTCCGCACTCAGATCCCTCCGCACTCAGATCCCTCCGCACTCAGATCCCTCTGCACTCAGATCCCTCTGCACTTAAATTCCTCTGCACTCAGATCCCTCTGCACTCAGATCCCTCTGCACTCAGATTCCTCCGCACTCAGATCCCTCAGCACTCAGATCCCTCTGCACTCAGATCCCTCCGCACTCAGATCCCTCCGCACTCAGATCCCTCCGCACTCAGATCCCTCTGCACTCAGATCCCTCTGCACTCAGATTCCTCCGCACTCAGATCCCTCCGCACTCAGATCCCTCTGCACTCAGATCCCTCTGCACTCAGATCCTCCGCACTCAGATCCCTCCTGCACTCAGATCCCTCCGCACTCAGATCCCTCCCACTCAGATCCCTCTGCACTCAGATCCCTCCGCACTCAGATCCCTCCGCACTCAGATCCCTCCGCACTCAGATCCCTCCGCACTCAGATCCCTCTGCACTCAGATCCCTCTGCACTCAGATTCCTCCGCACTCAGATCCCTCTGCACTCAGATCCCTCCGCACTCAGATCCCTCTGCACTCAGATCCCTCCGCACTCAGATCCCTCCGCACTCAGATCCCTCCGCACTCAGATCCCTCCGCACTCAGATCCCTCTGCACTCAGATCCCTCCGCACTCAGATCCCTCTGCACTCAGATCCCTCTGCACTCAGATTCCTCCGCACTCAGATCCCTCCGCACTCAGATCCCTCTCGCACTCAGATCCCTCTGCACTCAGATCCCTCTGCACTCAGATCCTCCGCACTCAGATCCCTCCGCACTCAGATCCCTCCGCACTCAGATCCCTCCGCACTCAGATCCCTCTGCACTCAGATCCCTCCGCACTCAGATCCCTCTGCACTCAGATCCCTCCGCACTCAGATCCCTCCGCACTCAGATCCCTCCGCACTCAGATCACTCCGCACTCAGATCCCTCTGCACTCAGATCCCTCCGCACTCAGATCCCTCCGCACTCAGATCCCTCGCACTCAGATCCCTCTGCACTCAGATCCCTCTGCACTCAGATCCCTCTGCACTCAGATCCTCCGCACTCAGATCCCTCTGCACTCAGATCCCTCTGCACTCAGATCCCTCTGCACTCAGATCCCTCCGCACTCAGATCCCTCTGCACTCAGATCCCTCTGCACTCAGATTCCTCTGCACTCAGATCCCTCTGCACTCAGATCCCTCTGCACTCAGATCCCTCTGCACTCAGATCCCTCTGCACTCAGATTCCTCCGCACTCAGATCCCTCCGCACTCAGATCCCTCCGCACTCAGATCCCTCCGCACTCAGATCCCTCTCGCACTCAGATCCTCCGCACTCAGATCCCTCCGCACTCAGATCCCTCTGCACTCAGATCCCTCTGCACTCAGATTCCTCCGCACTCAGATCCCTCCGCACTCAGATCCCTCCGCACTCAGATCCCTCCACTCAGATCCCTCGCACTCAGATTCCTCCGCACTCAGATCCCTCTGCACTCAGATCCCTCCGCACTCAGATCCCTCTGCACTCAGATCCCTCTGCACTCAGATCCTCTGCACTCAGATCCCTCCGCACTCAGATCCCTCTGCACTCAGATCCCTCCGCACTCAGATCCCTCTGCACTCAGATCCCTCCGCACTCAGATCCCTCCGCACTCAGATCCCTCCGCACTCAGATCCCTCCGCACTCAGATCCCTCCGCACTCAGATCCTCCGCACTCAGATCCCTCCGCACTCAGATCCCTCTGCACTCAGATCCCTCTGCACTCAGATCCCTCCGCACTCAGATCCCTCTGCACTCAGATCCCTCCGCACTCAGATCCTCCGCACTCAGATCCCTCTGCACTCAGATCCCTCTCCACTCAGATCCCTCTGCACTCAGATCCCTCTGCACTCAGATTCCTCCGCACTCAGATCCCTCCGCACTCAGATCCCTCTGCACTCAGATCCTCCGCACTCAGATCCCTCCGCACTCAGATCCCTCCGCACTCAGATCCCTCGCACTCAGATCCCGCACAATCACATCCCTCCGCACTCAGATCCCTCCGCACTCAGATCACTCCGCACTCAGATCCCTCTGCACTCAGATCCCTCTGCACTCAGATTCCTCCACACTCAGATCCCTCTGCACTCAGATCCCTCTGCACTCAGATTCCTCCGCACTCAGATCCCTCTGCACTCAGATCCCTCCGCACTCAGATCCCTCCGCACTCAGATCCCTCCGCACTCAGATCCCTCTGCACTCAGATTCCTCCGCACTCAGATCCCTCCGCACTCAGATCCCTCTGCACTCAGATTCCTCCGCACTCAGATCCCTCCGCACTCAGATCCCTCTGCACTCAGATCCCTCTGCACTCAGATTCCTCCGCACTCAGATCCCTCCGCACTCAGATCCCTCGCACTCAGATCCCTCTGCACTCAGATTCCTCCGCACTCAGATCCCTCTGCACTCAGATCCCTCTGCACTCAGATTCCTCCGCACTCAGATCCCTCTCGCACTCAGATCCCTCCGCACTCAGATCCCTCTGCACTCAGATCCCTCTGCACTCAGATCCCTCCGCACTCAGATCCCTCCGCACTCAGATCCCTCCGCACTCAGATCCCTCCGCACTCAGATCCCTCTGCACTCAGATCCCTCTGCACTCAGATTCCTCCGCACTCAGATCCCTCTGCACTCAGATCCCTCTGCACTCAGATTCCTCCGCACTCAGATCCCTCCGCACTCAGATCCCTCCGCACTCAGATCCCTCCGCACTCAGATCCCTCTGCACTCAGATTCCTCCGCACTCAGATCCCTCCGCACTCAGATCCCTCCGCACTCAGATCCCTCCGCACTCAGATCCCTCTGCACTCAGATTCCTCCGCACTCAGATCCCTCTGCACTCAGATCCCTCTGCACTCAGATCCTCTGCACTCAGATCCCTCTGCACTCAGATCCCTCCGCACTCAGATCCCTCGCACTCAGATCCCTCCGCACTCAGATTCCTCCGCACTCAGATCCCTCGCACTCAGATCCCTCTGCACTCAGATCCCTCCGCACTCAGATCCCTCCGCACTCAGATCCCTCCGCACTCAGATCCCTCTGCACTCAGATCCCTCTGCACTCAGATCCTCCGCACTCAGATCCCTCTGCACTCAGATCCCTCTGCACTCAGATCCCTCCGCACTCAGATCCCTCCGCACTCAGATCCCTCCGCACTCAGATCCCTCCGCACTCAGATCCCTCTGCACTCAGATCCCTCCGCACTCAGATCCCTCCGCACTCAGATCCCTCCGCACTCAGATCCCTCCGCACTCAGATCCCTCTGCACTCAGATCCCTCCGCACTCAGATCCCTCGCACTCAGATCCCTCCGCACTCAGATCCCTCCGCACTCAGATCCCTCCGCACTCAGATCCCTCTGCACTCAGATCCCTCTGCACTCAGATCCCTCTCCACTCAGATCCCTCCGCACTCAGATCCCTCCGCACTCAGATCCCTCGGCACTCAGATCCCTCCGCACTCAGATCCCTCCGCACTCAGATCCCTCTGCACTCAGATCCCTCTGCACTCAGATTCCTCTGCACTCAGATCCCTCTGCACTCAGATCCCTCCGCACTCAGATCCCTCTGCACTCAGATCCCTCTGCACTCAGATCCCTCCGCACTCAGATCCCTCCGCACTCAGATCCCTCTGCACTCAGATCCTCTGCACTCAGATCCCTCTGCACTCAGATCCCTCCGCACTCAGATTCCTCCGCACTCAGATCCCTCTGCACTCAGATCCCTCTGCACTCAGATCCCTCGCACTCAGATCCTCCGCACTCAGATCCCTCCGCACTCAGATCCCTCTGCACTCAGATCCCTCTGCACTCAGATCCCTCCGCACTCAGATCCCTCTGCACTCAGATCCCTCCGCACTCAGATCCCTCCGCACTCAGATCCCTCCGCACTCAGATCCCTCCGCACTCAGATCCCTCCGCACTCAGATCCCTCTGCACTCAGATCCCTCCGCACTCAGATCCCTCCGCACTCAGATCCCTCCGCACTCAGATCCCTCCGCACTCAGATCCCTCTGCACTCAGATCCCTCCGCACTCAGATCTCTCTGCACTCAGATCCCTCCGCACTCAGATCCCTCCGCACTCAGATCCCTCCGCACTCAGATCCCTCTGCACTCAGATCCCTCTGCACTCAGATCCCTCTCCACTCAGATCCTCCGCACTCAGATCCCTCCGCACTCAGATCCCTCCGCACTCAGATCCCTCCGCACTCAGATCCCTCCGCACTCAGATCCCTCTGCACTCAGATCCCTCGCACTCAGATCCCTCTGCACTCAGATCCTCCGCACTCAGATCCCTCTGCACTCAGATCCCTCTGCACTCAGATCCCTCCGCACTCAGATCCCTCCGCACTCAGATCCCTCCGCACTCAGATCCCTCTGCACTCAGATCCCTCTGCACTCAGATCCCTCTGCACTCAGATCCCTCTGCACTCAGATCCTCCGCACTCAGATCCCTCCGCACTCAGATTCCTCCGCACTCAGATCCCTCCGCACTCAGATCCCTTCGCACTCAGATTCCTCCGCACTCAGATCCCTCCGCACTCAGATCCCTCTGCACTCAGATCTCCTCGCACTCAGATCCCTCCGCACTCAGATCCCTCCGCACTCAGATCCCTCTGCACTCAGATCCTCCATCACTCAGATCCCTCCGCACTCAGATCCCTCCGCACTCAGATCCCTCCGCACTCAGATCCCTCTGCACTCAGATCCCTTCGCACTCAGATCCCTCTGCACTCAGATCCCTCCGCACTCAGATCCCTCCTCACTCAGATTCCTCCGCACTCAGATCCCTCCGCACTCAGATCCCTCCGCACTCAGATCCCTCCGCACTCAAATCCCTCTGCACTCAGATCCCTCCACACTCAGATCCCTCTGCACTCAGATCCCTCCGCACTCAGATCCCTCCTCACTCAGATTCCTCCCCACTCAGATCCCTCCGCACTCAGATCCCTCCGCACTCAGATCCCTCTGCACTCAGATCCCTCTGCACTCAGATCCTCCGCACTCAGATCCCTCCGCACTCAGATCCCTCCGCACTCAGATCCCTCTGCACTCAGATCCCTCCGCACTCAGATCCCTCCGCACTCAGATCCTCCCCACTCAGATCCCTCCGCACTCAGATCCCTCCGCACTCAGATCCCTCTGCACTCAGATCCCTCTGCACTCAGATCTCTCCGCACTCAGATCCCTCCGCACTCAGATCCCTCCGCACTCAGATCCCTCCGCACTCAGATCCCTCTGCACTCAGATTCCTCCGCACTCAGATCCCTCCGCACTCAGATCCCTCCGCACTCAGATCCCTCCGCACTCAGATCCCTCTTCACTCAGATCCCTCCGCACTCAGATCCCTCCGCACTCAGATCCCTCCGCACTCAGATCCCTCTGCACTCAGATCCCTCTGCACTCAGATTCCCTCCGCACTCAGATCCCTCCGCACTCAGATCCCTCCGCACTCAGATCCCTCCGCACTCAGATCCCTCCGCACTCAGATCCCTCCGCACTCAGATCCCTCCGCACTCAGATCCCTCCGCACTCAGATCCCTCCGCACTCAGATCCCTCCGCACTCAGATCCCTCCGCACTCAGATCCCTCTGCACTCAGATCCCTCTGCACTCAGATCCCTCCGCACTCAGATCCCTCCGCACTCAGATCCCTCCGCACTCAGATTCCCCCGCACTCAGATCCCTCCGCACTCAGATCCCTCTGCACTCAGATCCCTCTGCACTCAGATCCCTCCGCACTCAGATCCCTCCGCACTCAGATCCCTCCGCACTCAGATCCCTCCGCACTCAGATCCCTCCGCACTCAGATCCCTCCGCACTCAGATCCCTCCGCACTCAGATCCCTCCGCACTCAGATCCCTCCGCACTCAGATCCCTCCGCACTCAGATCCCTCCGCACTCAGATCCCTCTGCACTCAGATCCCTCTGCACTCAGATCCCTCCGCACTCAGATCCCTCTGCACTCAGATCCCTCCGCACTCAGATCCCTCCGCACTCAGATCCCTCCGCACTCAGATCCCTCCGCACTCAGATCCCTCCGCACTCAGATCCCTCCGCACTCAGATCCCTCTGCACTCAGATCCTCCGCACTCAGATTCCTCCGCACTCAGATCCCTCCGCACTCAGATTCCTCCGCACTCAGATCCCTCCGCACTCAGATCCCTCCGCACTCAGATCCCTCCGCACTCAGATCCCTCCGCACTCAGATTCCTCCGCACTCAGATCCCTCCGCACTCAGATCCCTCTGCACTCAGATCCCTCTGCACTCAGATCCCTCTGCACTCAGATCCCTCCGCACTCAGATCCCTCGCACTCAGATCCCTCCGCACTCAGATCCCTCCGCACTCAGATCCCTCCGCACTCAGATCCCTCCGCACTCAGATCCCTCCGCACTCAGATCCCTCCGCACTCAGATCCCTCTGCACTCAGATCCCTCCGCACTCAGATCCCTCCGCACTCAGATCCCTCCGCACTCAGATCCCTCCGCACTCAGATCCTCCGCACTCAGATCCCTCGCACTCAGATCCCTCTGCACTCAGATTCCTCCGCACTCAGATCCCTCCGCACTCAGATCCCTCCGCACTCAGATCCCTCCGCACTCAGATCCCTCCGCACTCAGATCCCTCTGCACTCAGATCCCTCTGCACTCAGATCCCTCCGCACTCAGATCCCTCCGCACTCAGATCCCTCCGCACTCAGATCCTCCGCACTCAGATCCCTCCGCACTCAGATCCTCCGCACTCAGATCCCTCTGCACTCAGATCCCTCCGCACTCAGATCCCTCTGCACTCAGATCCCTCCGCACTCAGATCCCTCCTCACTCAGATTCCTCCGCACTCAGATCCCTCCGCACTCAGATCCCTCGCACTCAGATCCCTCCGCACTCAGATCCCTCCGCACTCAGATCCCTCCGCACTCAGATCCCTCCGCACTCAGATCCCTCCGCACTCAGATCCCTCCGCACTCAGATCCCTCTGCACTCAGATCCCTCCGCACTCAGATCCCTCCGCACTCAGATCCCTCCGCACTCAGATCCCTCTGCACTCAGATTCCTCCGCACTCAGATCCCTCCGCACTCAGATCCCTCCGCACTCAGATCCCTCCGCACTCAGATCCCTCCGCACTCAGATCCCTCTGCACTCAGATCCCTCCGCACTCAGATTCCTCCGCACTCAGATCCCTCTGCACTCAGATCCCTCCGCACTCAGATTCCTCCGCACTCAGATCCCTCTGCACTCAGATCCCTCCGCACTCAGATCCCTCCGCACTCAGATCCCTCCACACTCAGATCCCTCCGCACTCAGATCCCTCCGCACTCAGATCCCTCTGCACTCAGATCCCTCCGCACTCAGATTCCTCCGCACTCAGATCCCTCCGCACTCAGATCCCTCCGCACTCAGATCCCTCCGCACTCAGATCCCTCTGCACTCAGATCCCTCCGCACTCAGATTCCTCCGCACTCAGATCCCTCTGCACTCAGATCCCTCCGCACTCAGATCCCTCCGCACTCAGATCCCTCTGCACTCAGATCCCTCTGCACTCAGATCCCTCTGCACTCAGATCCCTCCGCACTCAGATCCCTCTGCACTCAGATCCCTCCGCACTCAGATCCCTCCGCACTCAGATCCCTCCGCACTCAGATCCCTCTGCACTCAGATCCCTCTGCACTCAGATCCCTCCGCACTCAGATCCCTCTGCACTCAGATCCCTCCGCACTCAGATCCCTCCGCACTCAGATCCCTCTGCACTCAGATCCCTCTGCACTCAGATCCCTCTGCACTCAGATCCCTCTGCACTCAGATTCCTCCGCACTCAGATCCCTCCGCACTCAGATCCCTCTGCACTCAGATCCCTCTGCACTCAGATCCCTCCGCACTCAGATCCCTCCGCACTCAGATCCCTCCGCACTCAGATCCCTCCGCACTCAGATCCCTCCGCACTCAGATCCCTCCGCACTCAGATCCCTCTGCACTCAGATCCCTCCGCACTCAGATCCCTCTGCACTCAGATCCCTCCGCACTCAGATCCCTCCGCACTCAGATTCCTCCGCACTCAGATCCCTCCGCACTCAGATCCCTCCGCACTCAGATCCCTCCGCACTCAGATCCCTCCGCACTCAGATCCCTCCGCACTCAGATCCCTCCGCACTCAGATCCCTCCGCACTCAGATCCCTCCGCACTCAGATCCCTCCGCACTCAGATCCCTCCGCACTCAGATCCCTCCGCACTCAGATCCCTCTGCACTCAGATCCCTCCGCACTCAGATCCCTCCGCACTCAGATCCCTCCGCACTCAGATCCCTCCGCACTCAGATCCCTCCGCACTCAGATCCCCCTGCACTCAGATCCCTCCGCACTCAGATCCCTCCGCACTCAGATCCCTCCGCACTCAGATCCCTCCGCACTCAGATCCCTCCGCACTCAGATCCCTCTGCACTCAGATCCCTCCGCACTCAGATCCCTCCGCACTCAGATCCCTCCGCACTCAGATCCCTCCGCACTCAGATCCCTCCGCACTCAGATCCCTCCGCACTCAGATCCCTCCGCACTCAGATCCCTCCGCACTCAGATCCCTCTGCACTCAGATCCCTCTGCACTCAGATCCCTCTGCACTCAGATCCCTCTGCACTCAGATCCCTCCGCACTCAGATCCCTCCGCACTCAGATCCCTCCGCACTCAGATCCCTCCGCACTCAGATCCCTCCGCACTCAGATCCCTCCGCACTCAGATCCCTCCGCACTCAGATCCCTCCGCACTCAGATCCTCCGCACTCAGATCCCTCTGCACTCAGATCCCTCCGCACTCAGATCCCTCCGCACTCAGATCCCTCTGCACTCAGATCCCTCTGCACTCAGATCCCTCTGCACTCAGATTCCTCCGCACTCAGATCCCTCCGCACTCAGATCCCTCCGCACTCAGATCCCTCCGCACTCAGATCCCTCTGCACTCAGATTCCTCCGCACTCAGATCCCTCCGCACTCAGATCCCTCCGCACTCAGATCCCTCTGCACTCAGATCCCTCGCACTCAGATCCCTCTGCACTCAGATCCCTCCGCACTCAGATCCCTCTGCACTCAGATTCCTCCGCACTCAGATCCCTCCGCACTCAGATCCCTCCGCACTCAGATCCCTCTGCACTCAGATCCCTCCGCACTCAGATCCCTCTGCACTCAGATCCCTCCGCACTCAGATCCCTCTGCACTCAGATCCCTCCGCACTCAGATCCCTCTGCACTCAGATCCCTCCGCACTCAGATCCCTCCGCACTCAGATCCCTCTGCACTCAGATCCCTCCGCACTCAGATCCCTCTGCACTCAGATCCCTCCGCACTCAGATCCCTCCGCACTCAGATTCCTCCGCACTCAGATCCCTCCGCACTCAGATCCCTCCGCACTCAGATCCCTCTGCACTCAGATCCCTCCGCACTCAGATCCCTCCGCACTCAGATCCCTCTGCACTCAGATCCCTCCGCACTCAGATCCCTCTGCACTCAGATCCCTCCGCACTCAGATCCCTCCGCACTCAGATCCCTCCGCACTCAGATCCCTCTGCACTCAGATCCCTCTGCACTCAGATCCTCCGCACTCAGATCCTCCGCACTCAGATCCCTCTGCACTCAGATCCCTCTGCACTCAGATCCCTCCGCACTCAGATCCCTCCGCACTCAGATCCCTTTTGCACTCAGATCCCTCCGCACTCAGATCCCTCCGCACTCAGATCCCTCCGCACTCAGATCCCTCCGCACTCAGATCCCTCTGCACTCAGATCCCTCCGCACTCAGATCCCTCCGCACTCAGATCCCTCCGCACTCAGATCCCTCTGCACTCAGATCCCTCTGCACTCAGATCCTCCGCACTCAGATCCCTCTGCACTCAGATCCCTCTGCACTCAGATTCCTCTGCACTCAGATTCCTCCGCACTCAGATCCCTCTGCACTCAGATCCCTCTGCACTCAGATCCCTCTGCACTCAGATCCCTCCGCACTCAGATTCCTCTGCACTCAGATTCCTCCGCACTCAGATCCCTCTGCACTCAGAATCCTCCGCACTCAGATCCCTCCGCACTCAGATCCCTCCGCACTCAGATCCCTCCGCACTCAGATCCCTCTGCACTCAGATCCCTCCGCACTCAGATCCCTCCGCACTCAGATCCCTCCGCACTCAGATCCCTCTGCACTCAGATCCCTCTGCACTCAGATCCCTCTGCACTCAGATTCCTCTGCACTCAGATCCCTCTGCACTCAGATCCCTCCGCACTCAGATCCCTCTGCACTCAGATCCCTCCGCACTCAGATCCCTCCGCACTCAGATCCCTCCGCACTCAGATCCCTCCGCACTCAGATCCCTCCGCACTCAGATCCCTCTGCACTCAGATCCCTCCGCACTCAGATCCCTCTGCACTCAGATCCCTCCGCACTCAGATCCCTCCGCACTCAGATCCCTCCGCACTCAGATCCCTCCGCACTCAGATCCCTCCGCACTCAGATCCCTCCGCACTCAGATCCCTCCGCACTCAGATCCCTCCGCACTCAGATCCCTCCGCACTCAGATCCCTCCGCACTCAGATCCCTCTGCACTCAGATCCCTCCGCACTCAGATCCCTCCGCACTCACACTCAGATCCCTCCGCACTCAGATCCCTCTGCACTCAGATCCCTCTGCACTCAGATTCCTCCGCACTCAGATCCCTCTGCACTCAGATCCCTCTGCACTCAGATCCTCTGCACTCAGATTCCTCCGCACTCAGATCCCTCCGCACTCAGATCCCTCCGCACTCAGATCCCTCCGCACTCAGATCCCTCCGCACTCAGATCCCTCTGCACTCAGATCCCTCTGCACTCAGATCCCTCCGCACTCAGATCCCTCCGCACTCAGATCCCTCCGCACTCAGATCCCTCTGCACTCAGATCCCTCTGCACTCAGATCCCTCTGCACTCAGATCCCTCCGCACTCAGATCCCTCCGCACTCAGATCCCTCCGCACTCAGATCCCTCTGCACTCAGATCCCTCCGCACTCAGATCCCTCCGCACTCAGATCCCTCTGCACTCAGATCCCTCTGCACTCAGATCCCTCCGCACTCAGATTCCTCCGCACTCAGATCCCTCTGCACTCAGATCCCTCTGCACTCAGATCCCTCCGCACTCAGATCCCTCCGCACTCAGATCCCTTCGCACTCAGATCCCTCCGCACTCAGATCCCTCTGCACTCAGATCCCTCTGCACTCAGATCCCTCTGCACTCAGATCCCTCCGCACTCAGATCCCTCTGCACTCAGATCCCTCCGCACTCAGATCCCTCTGCACTCAGATCCTCCGCACTCAGATCCCTCCGCACTCAGATCCCTCCGCACTCAGATTCCTCCGCACTCAGATCCCTCTGCACTCAGATCCCTCCGCACTCAGATCCCTCCGCACTCAGATCCCTCCGCACTCAGATCCCTCCGCACTCAGATCCCTCCGCACTCAGATCCCTCTGCACTCAGATCCCTCTGCACTCAGATCCCTCCGCACTCAGATCCCTCCGCACTCAGATCCCTCTGCACTCAGATCCCTCCGCACTCAGATCCCTCTGCACTCAGATCCCTCCGCACTCAGATCCCTCCGCACTCAGATCCCTCCGCACTCAGATCCCTCTGCACTCAGATCCCTCTGCACTCAGATCCCTCCGCACTCAGATCCCTCCGCACTCAGATCCCTCTGCACTCAGATCCCTCTGCACTCAGATTCCTCCGCACTCAGATCCCTCCGCACTCAGATCCCTCCGCACTCAGATCCCTCCGCACTCAGATTCCTCCGCACTCAGATCCCTCTGCACTCAGATCCCTCTCCACTCAGATCCCTCTGCACTCAGATCCCTCCGCACTCAGATCCCTCCGCACTCAGATCCCTCTGCACTCAGATCCCTCTGCACTCAGATCCCTCTGCACTCAGATTCCTCCGCACTCAGATCCCTCCGCACTCAGATCCCTCCGCACTCAGATCCCTCCGCACTCAGATCCCTCCGCACTCAGATCCCTCTGCACTCAGATCCCTCCGCACTCAGATCCCTCCGCACTCAGATCCCTCCGCACTCAGATCCCTCTGCACTCAGATCCCTCTGCACTCAGATTCCTCCGCACTCAGATCCCTCCGCACTCAGATCCCTCCGCACTCAGATCCCTCTGCACTCAGATCCCTCTGCACTCAGATCCCTCCGCACTCAGATCCCTCCGCACTCAGATCCCTCCGCACTCAGATCCCTCCGCACTCAGATCCCTCTGCACTCAGATCCCTCCGCACTCAGATCCCTCCGCACTCAGATCCCTCCGCACTCAGATCCCTCTGCACTCAGATCCCTCTGCACTCAGATCCTCTGCACTCAGATTCCTCCGCACTCAGATCCCTCTGCACTCAGATCCCTCTGCACTCAGATCCCTCTGCACTCAGATCCCTCCGCACTCAGATCCCTCCGCACTCAGATCCCTCTGCACTCAGATCCCTCCGCACTCAGATCCCTCCGCACTCAGATCCCTCTGCACTCAGATCCCTCCGCACTCAGATCCCTCCGCACTCAGATCCCTCCGCACTCAGATCCCTCTGCACTCAGATCCCTCTGCACTCAGATCCCTCCGCACTCAGATCCCTCCGCACTCAGATCCCTCCGCACTCAGATCCCTCCGCACTCAGATCCCTCCGCACTCAGATCCCTCCGCACTCAGATCCCTCTGCACTCAGATCCCTCTGCACTCAGATTCCTCCGCACTCAGATTCCTCCGCACTCAGATCCCTCCGCACTCAGATCCCTCCGCACTCAGATCCCTCCGCACTCAGATCCCTCTGCACTCAGATCCCTCCGCACTCAGATCCCTCCGCACTCAGATCCCTCTGCACTCAGATCCCTCCGCACTCAGATCCCTCCGCACTCAGATCCCTCCGCACTCAGATCCCTCTGCACTCAGATCCCTCTGCACTCAGATCCCTCTGCACTCAGATCCCTCCGCACTCAGATCCCTCCGCACTCAGATCCCTCCGCACTCAGATCCCTCTGCACTCAGATCCCTCCGCACTCAGATTCCTCCGCACTCAGATCCCTCCGCACTCAGATCCCTCCGCACTCAGATCCCTCCGCACTCAGATCCCTCTGCACTCAGATCCCTCCGCACTCAGATCCCTCCGCACTCAGATCCCTCCGCACTCAGATCCCTCCGCACTCAGATCCCTCTGCACTCAGATCCCTCCGCACTCAGATCCCTCCGCACTCAGATCCCTCCGCACTCAGATCCCTCTGCACTCAGATCCCTCTGCACTCAGATCCCTCTGCACTCAGATCCCTCCGCACTCAGATCCCTCCGCACTCAGATCCCTCTGCACTCAGATCCCTCTGCACTCAGATCCCTCTGCACTCAGATCCCTCCGCACTCAGATCCCTCCGCACTCAGATCCCTCCGCACTCAGATCCCTCCGCACTCAGATCCCTCTGCACTCAGATCCCTCTGCACTCAGATCCCTCCGCACTCAGATTCCTCCGCACTCAGATCCCTCCGCACTCAGATCCCTCCGCACTCAGATCCCTCTGCACTCAGATCCCTCCGCACAGATCCCTCCGCACTCAGATCCCTCCGCACTCAGATCCCTCCGCACTCAGATCCCTCTGCACTCAGATCCCTCCGCACTCAGATCCCTCCGCACTCAGATCCCTCCGCACTCAGATCCCTCTGCACTCAGATCCCTCTGCACTCAGATCCCTCTGCACTCAGATTCCTCCGCACTCAGATCCCTCCGCACTCAGATCCCTCTGCACTCAGATCCCTCTGCACTCAGATCCCTCCGCACTCAGATTCCTCTGCACTCAGATCCCTCCGCACTCAGATCCCTCTGCACTCAGATCCTCCGCACTCAGATCCCTCCGCACTCAGATCCCTCCGCACTCAGATCCCTCCGCACTCAGATCCCTCTGCACTCAGATCCCTCCGCACTCAGATCCCTCCGCACTCAGATCCCTCCGCACTCAGATTCCTCCGCACTCAGATCCCTCCGCACTCAGATCCCTCCGCACTCAGATCCCTCTGCACTCAGATCCCTCCGCACTCAGATCCCTCCGCACTCAGATCCCTCTGCACTCAGATCCCTCCGCACTCAGATCCCTCTGCACTCAGATCCCTCCGCACTCAGATCCCTCCGCACTCAGATCCCTCCGCACTCAGATCCCTCTGCACTCAGATCCCTCTGCACTCAGATTCCTCCGCACTCAGATCCCTCTGCACTCAGATCCCTCTGCACTCAGATCCCTCTGCACTCAGATCCCTCTGCACTCAGATCCCTCCGCACTCAGATCCCTCCGCACTCAGATCCCTCTGCACTCAGATCCCCCGCACTCAGATCCCTCTGCACTCAGATCCCTCTGCACTCAGATCCCTCTGCACTCAGATCCCTCCGCACTCAGATCCCTCCGCACTCAGATCCCTCTGCACTCAGATCCCTCTGCACTCAGATCCCTCTGCACTCAGATTCCTCCGCACTCAGATCCCTCCGCACTCAGATCCCTCCGCACTCAGATCCCTCCGCACTCAGATCCCTCTGCACTCAGATCCCTCTGCACTCAGATCCCTCCGCACTCAGATCCCTCCGCACTCAGATCCCTCTGCACTCAGATCCCTCTGCACTCAGATCCCTCCGCACTCAGATCCCTCCGCACTCAGATCCCTCCGCACTCAGATCCCTCTGCACTCAGATCCCTCTGCACTCAGATCCCTCCGCACTCAGATCCCTCCGCACTCAGATCCCTCCGCACTCAGATCCCTCTGCACTCAGATCCCTCTGCACTCAGATCCCTCCGCACTCAGATCCCTCCGCACTCAGATCCCTCCGCACTCAGATCCCTCCGCACTCAGATCCCTCCGCACTCAGATCCCTCTGCACTCAGATCCCTCCGCACTCAGATCCCTCCGCACTCAGATCCCTCCGCACTCAGATCCCTCCGCACTCAGATCCCTCTGCACTCAGATCCCTCCGCACTCAGATCCCTCCGCACTCAGATCCCTCCGCACTCAGATCCCTCTGCACTCAGATCCCTCTGCACTCAGATCCCTCCGCACTCAGATCCCTCCGCACTCAGATCCCTCCGCACTCAGATCCCTCCGCACTCAGATCCCTCCGCACTCAGATCCCTCCGCACTCAGATCCCTCCGCACTCAGATCCCTCCGCACTCAGATCCCTCCGCACTCAGATCCCTCCGCACTCAGATCCCTCCGCACTCAGATCCCTCCGCACTCAGATCCTCCGCACTCAGATCCCTCCGCACTCAGATCCCTCCGCACTCAGATCCCTCCGCACTCAGATCCCTCCGCACTCAGATCCCTCCGCACTCAGATCCCTCCGCACTCAGATCCCTCCGCACTCAGATCCCTCCGCACTCAGATCCCTCCGCACTCAGATCCCTCCGCACTCAGATCCCTCCGCACTCAGATCCCTCCGCACTCAGATCCCTCTGCACTCAGATCCCTCTCCACTCAGATCCCTCTGCACTCAGATCCCTCCGCACTCAGATCCCTCCGCACTCAGATCCCTCTGCACTCAGATCCCTCTGCACTCAGATCCCTCTGCACTCAGATCCCTCCGCACTCAGATCCCTCCGCACTCAGATCCCTCCGCACTCAGATCCCTCCGCACTCAGATCCCTCCGCACTCAGATCCCTCTGCACTCAGATCCCTCCGCACTCAGATCCCTCCGCACTCAGATCCCTCTGCACTCAGATCCCTCTGCACTCAGATCCCTCCGCACTCAGATCCCTCCGCACTCAGATCCCTCCGCACTCAGATCCCTCCGCACTCAGATCCCTCTGCACTCAGATCCCTCCGCACTCAGATCCCTCCGCACTCAGATCCCTCCGCACTCAGATCCCTCCGCACTCAGATCCCTCCGCACTCAGATCCCTCCGCACTCAGATCCCTCCGCACTCAGATCCCTCCGCACTCAGATCCCTCCGCACTCAGATCCCTCCGCACTCAGATCCCTCCGCACTCAGATCCCTCCGCACTCAGATCCCTCCGCACTCAGATCCCTCCGCACTCAGATCCCTCCGCACTCAGATCCCTCCGCACTCAGATCCCTCCGCACTCAGATCCCTCCGCACTCAGATCCCTCCGCACTCAGATCCCTCCGCACTCAGATCCCTCCGCACTCAGATCCCTCCGCACTCAGATCCCTCCGCACTCAGATCCCTCCGCACTCAGATCCCTCCGCACTCAGATCCCTCCGCACTCAGATCCCTCCGCACTCAGATCCCTCTGCACTCAGATCCCTCTGCACTCAGATTCCTCCGCACTCAGATCCCTCTGCACTCAGATCCCTCCGCACTCAGATCCCTCTCAGATCCCTCCGCACTCAGATCCCTCCGCACTCAGATCCCTCTGCACTCAGATCCCTCTGCACTCAGATCCCTCCGCACTCAGATCCCTCCGCACTCAGATCCCTCCGCACTCAGATCCCTCTGCACTCAGATCCCTCCGCACTCAGATCCCTCCGCACTCAGATCCCTCCGCACTCAGATCCCTCCGCACTCAGATCCCTCCGCACTCAGATCCCTCCGCACTCAGATCCCTCCGCACTCAGATCCCTCCGCACTCAGATCCCTCCGCACTCAGATCCCTCCGCACTCAGATCCCTCTGCACTCAGATCCCTCCGCACTCAGATCCCTCCGCACTCAGATCCCTCTGCACTCAGATTCCTCTCCACTCAGATTCCTCCGCACTCAGATCCCTCCGCACTCAGATCCCTCCGCACTCAGATCCCTCCGCACTCAGATCCCTCCGCACTCAGATCCCTCCGCACTCAGATCCCTCCGCACTCAGATCCCTCCGCACTCAGATCCCTCTGCACTCAGATTCCTCCGCACTCAGATCCCTCCGCACTCAGATCCCTCCGCACTCAGATCCCTCCGCACTCAGATCCCTCCGCACTCAGATCCCTCCGCACTCAGATCCCTCCGCACTCAGATCCCTCCGCACTCAGATCCCTCCGCACTCAGATCCCTCCGCACTCAGATCCCTCTGCACTCAGATCCCTCCGCACTCAGATCCCTCCGCACTCAGATCCCTCCGCACTCAGATCCCTCCGCACTCAGATCCCTCTGCACTCAGATCCCTCCGCACTCAGATCCCTCCGCACTCAGATCCCTCCGCACTCAGATCCCTCCGCACTCAGATCCCTCCGCACTCAGATCCCTCCGCACTCAGATCCCTCCGCACTCAGATCCCTCCGCACTCAGATCCCTCTGCACTCAGATCCCTCCGCACTCAGATCCCTCCGCACTCAGATCCCTCCGCACTCAGATCCCTCCGCACTCAGATCCCTCCGCACTCAGATCCCTCCGCACTCAGATCCCTCCGCACTCAGATCCCTCCGCACTCAGATCCCTCTGCACTCAGATCCCTCCGCACTCAGATCCCTCTGCACTCAGATCCCTCCGCACTCAGATCCCTCCGCACTCAGATCCCTCCGCACTCAGATCCCTCCGCACTCAGATCCTCCGCACTCAGATCCCTCCGCACTCAGATCCCTCTGCACTCAGATCCCTCTGCACTCAGATCCTCCGCACTCAGATCCCTCCGCACTCAGATCCCTCCGCACTCAGATCCCTCCGCACTCAGATCCCTCCGCACTCAGATCCCTCCGCACTCAGATCCCTCCGCACTCAGATCCCTCCGCACTCAGATCCCTCCGCACTCAGATCCCTCCGCACTCAGATCCCTCCGCACTCAGATCCCTCCGCACTCAGATCCCTCCGCACTCAGATCCTTCGCACTCAGATCCCTCCGCACTCAGATCCCTCCGCACTCAGATCCCTCTGCACTCAGATCCCTCCGCACTCAGATCCCTCCGCACTCAGATCCCTCCGCACTCAGATCCCTCCGCACTCAGATCCCTCCGCACTCAGATCCCTCCGCACTCAGATCCCTCCGCACTCAGATCCCTCCGCACTCAGATCCCTCCGCACTCAGATCCCTCCGCACTCAGATCCCTCCGCACTCAGATCCCTCCGCACTCAGATCCCTCTGCACTCAGATCCCTCTGCACTCAGATCCCTCCGCACTCAGATCCCTCTGCACTCAGATCCCTCTGCACTCAGATCCCTCTGCACTCAGATCCCTCCACTCAGATCCCTCCGCACTCAGATCCCTCCGCACTCAGATCCCTCCGCACTCAGATCCCTCCGCACTCAGATCCCTCCGCACTCAGATCCCTCCGCACTCAGATCCCTCCGCACTCAGATCCCTCCGCACTCAGATCCCTCCGCACTCAGATCCCTCCGCACTCAGATCCCTCCGCACTCAGATCCCTCCGCACTCAGATTCCTCCGCACTCAGATCCCTCCGCACTCAGATCCCTCCGCACTCAGATCCCTCCGCACTCAGATCCCTCCGCACTCAGATCCCTCCGCACTCAGATCCCTCCGCACTCAGATCCCTCCGCACTCAGATCCCTCCGCACTCAGATCCCTCCGCACTCAGATTCCTCCGCACTCAGATCCCTCCGCACTCAGATCCCTCCGCACTCAGATCCCTCCGCACTCAGATCCCTCCGCACTCAGATCCCTCCGCACTCAGATCCCTCTGCACTCAGATCCCTCTGCACTCAGATCCCTCCGCACTCAGATCCCTCTGCACTCAGATCCCTCTGCACTCAGATCCCTCTGCACTCAGATCCCTCCGCACTCAGATCCCTCCGCACTCAGATCCCTCCGCACTCAGATCCCTCCGCACTCAGATCCCTCCGCACTCAGATCCCTCCGCACTCAGATCCCTCCGCACTCAGATCCCTCCGCACTCAGATCCCTCCGCACTCAGATCCCTCCGCACTCAGATCCCTCCGCACTCAGATCCCTCCGCACTCAGATCCCTCCGCACTCAGATCCCTCCGCACTCAGATCCCTCCGCACTCAGATCCCTCCGCACTCAGATCCCTCCGCACTCAGATCCCTCCGCACTCAGATCCCTCCGCACTCAGATCCCTCCGCACTCAGATCCCTCCGCACTCAGATCCCTCCGCACTCAGATCCCTCTGCACTCAGATCCCTCTGCACTCAGATCCCTCCGCACTCAGATCCCTCTGCACTCAGATCCCTCCGCACTCAGATCCCTCTCAGATCCCTCCGCACTCAGATCCCTCCGCACTCAGATCCCTCTGCACTCAGATCCCTCTGCACTCAGATCCCTCCGCACTCAGATCCCTCCGCACTCAGATCCCTCCGCACTCAGATCCCTCCGCACTCAGATCCCTCCGCACTCAGATCCCTCCGCACTCAGATCCCTCCGCACTCAGATCCCTCCGCACTCAGATCCCTCCGCACTCAGATCCCTCCGCACTCAGATCCCTCCGCACTCAGATCCCTCCGCACTCAGATCCCTCCGCACTCAGATCCCTCCGCACTCAGATCCCTCCGCACTCAGATCCCTCCGCACTCAGATCCCTCCGCACTCAGATCCCTCCGCACTCAGATCCCTCTGCACTCAGATCCCTCTGCACTCAGATTCCTCCGCACTCAGATCCCTCCGCACTCAGATCCCTCCGCACTCAGATCCCTCCGCACTCAGATCCCTCCGCACTCAGATCCCTCCGCACTCAGATCCCTCCGCACTCAGATCCCTCCGCACTCAGATCCCTCCGCACTCAGATCCTCTCCACTCAGATCCCTCCGCACTCAGATCCCTCCGCACTCAGATCCCTCCGCACTCAGATCCCTCCGCACTCAGATCCCTCCGCACTCAGATCCCTCCGCACTCAGATCCCTCCGCACTCAGATCCCTCCGCACTCAGATCCCTCCGCACTCAGATCCCTCCGCACTCAGATCCCTCCGCACTCAGATCCCTCTGCACTCAGATCCCTCTGCACTCAGATTCCTCCGCACTCAGATCCCTCCGCACTCAGATCCCTCCGCACTCAGATCCCTCCGCACTCAGATCCCTCCGCACTCAGATCCCTCCGCACTCAGATCCCTCCGCACTCAGATCCCTCCGCACTCAGATCCCTCTGCACTCAGATTCCTCTCCACTCAGATTCCTCCGCACTCAGATCCCTCCGCACTCAGATCCCTCCGCACTCAGATCCCTCCGCACTCAGATCCCTCCGCACTCAGATCCCTCCGCACTCAGATCCCTCCGCACTCAGATCCCTCCGCACTCAGATCCCTCCGCACTCAGATCCCTCCGCACTCAGATCCCTCCGCACTCAGATCCCTCTGCACTCAGATCCTCTGCACTCAGATCCCTCCGCACTCAGATCCCTCCGCACTCAGATCCCTCCGCACTCAGATCCCTCCGCACTCAGATCCCTCCGCACTCAGATCCCTCCGCACTCAGATCCCTCCGCACTCAGATCCCTCCGCACTCAGATCCCTCTGCACTCAGATCCCTCTGCACTCAGATTCCTCCGCACTCAGATCCCTCCGCACTCAGATCCCTCCGCACTCAGATCCCTCCGCACTCAGATCCCTCCGCACTCAGATCCCTCCGCACTCAGATCCCTCCGCACTCAGATCCCTCCGCACTCAGATCCCTCCGCACTCAGATCCCTCTGCACTCAGATCCCTCCGCACTCAGATCCCTCCGCACTCAGATCCCTCCGCACTCAGATCCCTCCGCACTCAGATCCCTCTGCACTCAGATCCCTCCGCACTCAGATCCCTCCGCACTCAGATCCCTCCGCACTCAGATCCCTCCGCACTCAGATCCCTCCGCACTCAGATCCCTCCGCACTCAGATCCCTCCGCACTCAGATCCCTCCGCACTCAGATCCCTCCGCACTCAGATCCCTCCGCACTCAGATCCCTCCGCACTCAGATCCCTCCGCACTCAGATCCCTCCGCACTCAGATCCCTCCGCACTCAGATCCCTCCGCACTCAGATCCCTCCGCACTCAGATCCCTCCGCACTCAGATCCCTCTGCACTCAGATCCCTCCGCACTCAGATCCCTCTGCACTCAGATCCCTCCGCACTCAGATCCCTCCGCACTCAGATCCCTCCGCACTCAGATCCCTCCGCACTCAGATCCCTCCGCACTCAGATCCCTCCGCACTCAGATCCCTCCGCACTCAGATCCCTCCGCACTCAGATCCCTCCGCACTCAGATCCCTCCGCACTCAGATCCCTCTGCACTCAGATCCCTCCGCACTCAGATCCCTCCGCACTCAGATCCCTCCGCACTCAGATCCCTCCGCACTCAGATCCCTCCGCACTCAGATCCCTCCGCACTCAGATCCCTCCGCACTCAGATCCCTCCGCACTCAGATCCCTCTGCACTCAGATCCCTCTGCACTCAGATCCCTCTGCACTCAGATCCCTCCGCACTCAGATCCCTCCGCACTCAGATCCCTCCGCACTCAGATCCCTCCGCACTCAGATCCCTCCGCACTCAGATCCCTCCGCACTCAGATCCCTCCGCACTCAGATCCCTCTGCACTCAGATCCCTCCGCACTCAGATCCCTCCGCACTCAGATCCCTCCGCACTCAGATCCCTCCGCACTCAGATCCCTCCGCACTCAGATCCCTCCGCACTCAGATCCCTCCGCACTCAGATCCCTCCGCACTCAGATCCCTCCGCACTCAGATCCCTCCGCACTCAGATCCCTCCGCACTCAGATCCCTCCGCACTCAGATCCCTCCGCACTCAGATCCCTCCGCACTCAGATCCCTCCGCACTCAGATCCCTCCGCACTCAGATCCCTCCGCACTCAGATCCCTCCGCACTCAGATCCCTCCGCACTCAGATCCCTCCGCACTCAGATCCCTCCGCACTCAGATCCCTCCGCACTCAGATCCCTCCGCACTCAGATCCCTCCGCACTCAGATCCCTCCGCACTCAGATCCCTCCGCACTCAGATCCCTCCGCACTCAGATCCCTCCGCACTCAGATCCCTCCGCACTCAGATCCCTCTGCACTCAGATCCCTCCGCACTCAGATCCCTCCGCACTCAGATCCCTCTGCACTCAGATCCCTCTGCACTCAGATCCCTCCGCACTCAGATCCCTCCGCACTCAGATCCCTCCGCACTCAGATCCCTCCGCACTCAGATCCCTCCGCACTCAGATCCCTCCGCACTCAGATCCCTCTGCACTCAGATCCCTCCGCACTCAGATCCCTCCGCACTCAGATCCCTCCGCACTCAGATCCCTCCGCACTCAGATCCCTCCGCACTCAGATCCCTCCGCACTCAGATCCCTCCGCACTCAGATCCCTCCGCACTCAGATCCCTCCGCACTCAGATCCCTCCGCACTCAGATCCCTCCGCACTCAGATCCCTCCGCACTCAGATCCCTCCGCACTCAGATCCCTCCGCACTCAGATCCCTCCGCACTCAGATCCCTCTGCACTCAGATCCCTCTGCACTCAGATCCCTCCGCACTCAGATCCCTCTGCACTCAGATCCCTCCGCACTCAGATCCCTCCGCACTCAGATCCCTCTGCACTCAGATCCCTCTGCACTCAGATCCCTCCGCACTCAGATCCCTCCGCACTCAGATCCCTCCGCACTCAGATCCCTCCGCACTCAGATCCCTCCGCACTCAGATCCCTCCGCACTCAGATCCCTCCGCACTCAGATCCCTCCGCACTCAGATCCCTCCGCACTCAGATCCCTCTGCACTCAGATCCCTCCGCACTCAGATCCCTCTGCACTCAGATCCCTCTGCACTCAGATCCCTCCGCACTCAGATCCCTCCGCACTCAGATCCCTCCGCACTCAGATCCCTCCGCACTCAGATCCCTCCGCACTCAGATCCCTCCGCACTCAGATCCCTCCGCACTCAGATCCCTCCGCACTCAGATCCCTCCGCACTCAGATCCCTCCGCACTCAGATCCCTCCGCACTCAGATCCCTCCGCACTCAGATCCCTCCGCACTCAGATCCCTCCGCACTCAGATCCCTCCGCACTCAGATCCCTCCGCACTCAGATCCCTCCGCACTCAGATCCCTCTGCACTCAGATCCCTCCGCACTCAGATCCCTCCGCACTCAGATCCCTCTGCACTCAGATCCCTCCGCACTCAGATCCCTCCGCACTCAGATCCCTCTGCACTCAGATCCCTCTGCACTCAGATCCCTCCGCACTCAGATCCCTCTGCACTCAGATCCCTCCGCACTCAGATCCCTCTCAGATCCCTCCGCACTCAGATCCCTCCGCACTCAGATCCCTCCGCACTCAGATCCCTCCGCACTCAGATCCCTCCGCACTCAGATCCCTCCGCACTCAGATCCCTCCGCACTCAGATCCCTCCGCACTCAGATCCCTCCGCACTCAGATCCCTCCGCACTCAGATCCCTCCGCACTCAGATCCCTCCGCACTCAGATCCCTCCGCACTCAGATCCCTCCGCACTCAGATCCCTCCGCACTCAGATCCCTCCGCACTCAGATCCCTCCGCACTCAGATCCCTCCGCACTCAGATCCCTCCGCACTCAGATCCCTCCGCACTCAGATCCCTCCGCACTCAGATCCCTCCGCACTCAGATCCCTCCGCACTCAGATCCCTCCGCACTCAGATCCCTCCGCACTCAGATCCCTCCGCACTCAGATCCCTCCGCACTCAGATCCCTCCGCACTCAGATCCCTCCGCACTCAGATCCCTCCGCACTCAGATCCCTCCGCACTCAGATCCCTCCGCACTCAGATCCCTCCGCACTCAGATCCCTCCGCACTCAGATCCCTCCGCACTCAGATCCCTCTGCACTCAGATCCCTCCGCACTCAGATCCCTCTGCACTCAGATCCCTCCGCACTCAGATCCCTCCGCACTCAGATCCCTCCGCACTCAGATCCCTCCGCACTCAGATCCCTCCGCACTCAGATCCCTCCGCACTCAGATCCCTCCGCACTCAGATCCCTCCGCACTCAGATCCCTCCGCACTCAGATCCCTCCGCACTCAGATCCCTCCGCACTCAGATCCCTCCGCACTCAGATCCCTCCGCACTCAGATCCCTCCGCACTCAGATCCCTCCGCACTCAGATCCCTCCGCACTCAGATCCCTCCGCACTCAGATCCCTCCGCACTCAGATCCCTCTGCACTCAGATCCCTCCGCACTCAGATCCCTCCGCACTCAGATCCCTCTGCACTCAGATCCCTCCGCACTCAGATCCCTCCGCACTCAGATCCCTCCGCACTCAGATCCTCCGCACTCAGATCCCTCCGCACTCAGATCCCTCCGCACTCAGATCCCTCCGCACTCAGATCCCTCTCAGATCCCTCCGCACTCAGATCCTCCGCACTCAGATCCCTCCGCACTCAGATCCCTCCGCACTCAGATCCCTCCGCACTCAGATCCCTCCGCACTCAGATCCCTCCGCACTCAGATCCCTCCGCACTCAGATCCCTCCGCACTCAGATCCCTCCGCACTCAGATCCCTCCGCACTCAGATCCCTCCGCACTCAGATCCCTCCGCACTCAGATCCCTCCGCACTCAGATCCCTCCGCACTCAGATCCCTCCGCACTCAGATCCCTCCGCACTCAGATCCCTCCGCACTCAGATCCCTCCGCACTCAGATCCCTCCGCACTCAGATCCCTCCGCACTCAGATCCCTCCGCACTCAGATCCCTCCGCACTCAGATCCCTCCGCACTCAGATCCCTCCGCACTCAGATCCCTCCGCACTCAGATCCCTCCGCACTCAGATCCCTCCGCACTCAGATCCCTCTGCACTCAGATCCCTCTGCACTCAGATCCCTCTGCACTCAGATCCCTCTCAGATCCCTCCGCACTCAGATCCCTCCGCACTCAGATCCCTCTGCACTCAGATCCCTCTGCACTCAGATCCCTCCGCACTCAGATCCCTCCGCACTCAGATCCCTCCGCACTCAGATCCCTCCGCACTCAGATCCCTCCGCACTCAGATCCCTCCGCACTCAGATCCCTCCGCACTCAGATCCCTCCGCACTCAGATCCCTCCGCACTCAGATCCCTCCGCACTCAGATCCCTCCGCACTCAGATCCCTCCGCACTCAGATCCCTCCGCACTCAGATCCCTCCGCACTCAGATCCCTCCGCACTCAGATCCCTCCGCACTCAGATCCCTCCGCACTCAGATCCCTCCGCACTCAGATCCCTCCGCACTCAGATCCCTCCGCACTCAGATCCCTCCGCACTCAGATCCCTCCGCACTCAGATCCCTCCGCACTCAG
This sequence comes from Closterium sp. NIES-65, assembly GCA_948144175.1. NCBI lineage: Eukaryota > Viridiplantae > Streptophyta > Zygnematophyceae > Desmidiales > Closteriaceae > Closterium > Closterium sp. NIES-65. The sequence goes on from CANXME010002678.1 coordinate 25,457, forward strand.
ATCCCTCTCAGATCCCTCCGCACTCAGATCCCTCCGCACTCAGATCCCTCCGCACTCAGATCCCTCTGCACTCAGATCCTCCGCACTCAGATCCCTCCGCACTCAGATCCCTCCGCACTCAGATCCCTCCGCACTCAGATCCCTCCGCACTCAGATCCCTCCGCACTCAGATCCCTCCGCACTCAGATCCCTCCGCACTCAGATCCCTCCGCACTCAGATCCCTCCGCACTCAGATCCCTCCGCACTCAGATCCCTCCGCACTCAGATCCCTCCGCACTCAGATCCCTCCGCACTCAGATCCCTCCGCACTCAGATCCCTCCGCACTCAGATCCCTCCGCACTCAGATCCCTCCGCACTCAGATCCCTCCGCACTCAGATCCCTCCGCACTCAGATCCCTCCGCACTCAGATCCCTCCGCACTCAGATCCCTCCGCACTCAGATCCCTCCGCACTCAGATCCCTCCGCACTCAGATCCCTCCGCACTCAGATCCCTCCGCACTCAGATCCCTCCGCACTCAGATCCCTCCGCACTCAGATCCCTCCGCACTCAGATCCCTCCGCACTCAGATCCCTCCGCACTCAGATCCCTCCGCACTCAGATCCCTCCGCACTCAGATCCCTCCGCACTCAGATCCCTCTGCACTCAGATCCCTCTGCACTCAGATCCCTCCGCACTCAGATCCCTCCGCACTCAGATCCCTCCGCACTCAGATCCCTCCGCACTCAGATCCCTCCGCACTCAGATCCCTCCGCACTCAGATCCCTCCGCACTCAGATCCCTCCGCACTCAGATCCCTCTGCACTCAGATCCCTCTGCACTCAGATCCCTCCGCACTCAGATCCCTCCGCACTCAGATCCCTCCGCACTCAGATCCCTCCGCACTCAGATCCCTCCGCACTCAGATCCCTCCGCACTCAGATCCCTCCGCACTCAGATCCCTCCGCACTCAGATCCCTCCGCACTCAGATCCCTCCGCACTCAGATCCCTCCGCACTCAGATCCCTCCGCACTCAGATCCCTCCGCACTCAGATCCCTCCGCACTCAGATCCCTCCGCACTCAGATCCCTCTGCACTCAGATCCCTCCGCACTCAGATCCCTCCGCACTCAGATCCCTCTCAGATCCCTCCGCACTCAGATCCCTCCGCACTCAGATCCCTCCGCACTCAGATCCCTCTGCACTCAGATCCCTCCGCACTCAGATCCCTCCGCACTCAGATCCCTCCGCACTCAGATCCCTCCGCACTCAGATCCCTCCGCACTCAGATCCCTCCGCACTCAGATCCCTCCGCACTCAGATCCCTCCGCACTCAGATCCCTCCGCACTCAGATCCCTCCGCACTCAGATCCCTCCGCACTCAGATCCCTCCGCACTCAGATCCCTCCGCACTCAGATCCCTCCGCACTCAGATCCCTCCGCACTCAGATCCCTCCGCACTCAGATCCCTCCGCACTCAGATCCCTCCGCACTCAGATCCCTCTCAGATCCCTCCGCACTCAGATCCCTCCGCACTCAGATCCCTCTGCACTCAGATCCCTCTGCACTCAGATCCCTCCGCACTCAGATCCCTCCGCACTCAGATCCCTCCGCACTCAGATCCCTCCGCACTCAGATCCCTCCGCACTCAGATCCCTCCGCACTCAGATCCCTCCGCACTCAGATCCCTCCGCACTCAGATCCCTCCGCACTCAGATCCCTCCGCACTCAGATCCCTCCGCACTCAGATCCCTCCGCACTCAGATCCCTCCGCACTCAGATCCCTCCGCACTCAGATCCCTCCGCACTCAGATCCCTCCGCACTCAGATCCCTCCGCACTCAGATCCCTCCGCACTCAGATCCCTCCGCACTCAGATCCCTCCGCACTCAGATCCCTCCGCACTCAGATCCCTCCGCACTCAGATCCCTCCGCACTCAGATCCCTCCGCACTCAGATCCCTCCGCACTCAGATCCCTCCGCACTCAGATCCCTCCGCACTCAGATCCCTCTGCACTCAGATCCCTCCGCACTCAGATCCCTCTCAGATCCTCCGCACTCAGATCCCTCCGCACTCAGATCCCTCTGCACTCAGATCCCTCTGCACTCAGATCCCTCCGCACTCAGATCCCTCCGCACTCAGATCCCTCCGCACTCAGATCCCTCCGCACTCAGATCCCTCCGCACTCAGATCCCTCCGCACTCAGATCCCTCCGCACTCAGATCCCTCCGCACTCAGATCCCTCCGCACTCAGATCCCTCCGCACTCAGATCCCTCCGCACTCAGATCCCTCCGCACTCAGATCCCTCCGCACTCAGATCCCTCCGCACTCAGATCCCTCCGCACTCAGATCCCTCCGCACTCAGATCCCTCCGCACTCAGATCCCTCCGCACTCAGATCCCTCCGCACTCAGATCCCTCCGCACTCAGATCCCTCCGCACTCAGATCCCTCCGCACTCAGATCCCTCTGCACTCAGATCCCTCCGCACTCAGATCCCTCTCAGATCCCTCCGCACTCAGATCCCTCCGCACTCAGATCCCTCTGCACTCAGATCCCTCTGCACTCAGATCCCTCCGCACTCAGATCCCTCCGCACTCAGATCCCTCCGCACTCAGATCCCTCCGCACTCAGATCCCTCCGCACTCAGATCCCTCCGCACTCAGATCCCTCCGCACTCAGATCCCTCCGCACTCAGATCCCTCCGCACTCAGATCCCTCCGCACTCAGATCCCTCCGCACTCAGATCCCTCCGCACTCAGATCCCTCCGCACTCAGATCCCTCCGCACTCAGATCCCTCCGCACTCAGATCCCTCCGCACTCAGATCCCTCCGCACTCAGATCCCTCCGCACTCAGATCCCTCCGCACTCAGATCCCTCCGCACTCAGATCCCTCTGCACTCAGATCCCTCTGCACTCAGATCCCTCCGCACTCAGATCCCTCCGCACTCAGATCCCTCCGCACTCAGATCCCTCCGCACTCAGATCCCTCCGCACTCAGATCCCTCCGCACTCAGATCCCTCCGCACTCAGATCCCTCCGCACTCAGATCCCTCCGCACTCAGATCCCTCCGCACTCAGATCCCTCCGCACTCAGATCCCTCCGCACTCAGATCCCTCCGCACTCAGATCCCTCCGCACTCAGATCCCTCCGCACTCAGATCCCTCCGCACTCAGATCCCTCCGCACTCAGATCCCTCCGCACTCAGATCCCTCCGCACTCAGATCCCTCCGCACTCAGATCCCTCCGCACTCAGATCCCTCCGCACTCAGATCCCTCTGCACTCAGATCCCTCCGCACTCAGATCCCTCTCAGATCCCTCCGCACTCAGATCCCTCCGCACTCAGATCCCTCTGCACTCAGATCCCTCCGCACTCAGATCCCTCCGCACTCAGATCCCTCCGCACTCAGATCCCTCCGCACTCAGATCCCTCCGCACTCAGATCCCTCCGCACTCAGATCCCTCCGCACTCAGATCCCTCCGCACTCAGATCCCTCCGCACTCAGATCCCTCCGCACTCAGATCCCTCCGCACTCAGATCCCTCCGCACTCAGATCCCTCCGCACTCAGATCCCTCCGCACTCAGATCCCTCCGCACTCAGATCCCTCCGCACTCAGATCCCTCCGCACTCAGATCCCTCCGCACTCAGATCCCTCCGCACTCAGATCCCTCCGCACTCAGATCCCTCCGCACTCAGATCCCTCCGCACTCAGATCCCTCCGCACTCAGATCCCTCCGCACTCAGATCCCTCCGCACTCAGATCCCTCCGCACTCAGATCCCTCCGCACTCAGATCCCTCCGCACTCAGATCCCTCCGCACTCAGATCCCTCCGCACTCAGATCCCTCCGCACTCAGATCCCTCCGCACTCAGATCCCTCCGCACTCAGATCCCTCCGCACTCAGATCCCTCCGCACTCAGATCCCTCCGCACTCAGATCCCTCCGCACTCAGATCCCTCCGCACTCAGATCCCTCCGCACTCAGATCCCTCCGCACTCAGATCCCTCTGCACTCAGATCCCTCCGCACTCAGATCCCTCTCAGATCCCTCCGCACTCAGATCCCTCCGCACTCAGATCCCTCTGCACTCAGATCCCTCTGCACTCAGATCCCTCCGCACTCAGATCCCTCCGCACTCAGATCCCTCCGCACTCAGATCCCTCCGCACTCAGATCCCTCCGCACTCAGATCCCTCCGCACTCAGATCCCTCCGCACTCAGATCCCTCCGCACTCAGATCCCTCCGCACTCAGATCCCTCCGCACTCAGATCCCTCCGCACTCAGATCCCTCCGCACTCAGATCCCTCCGCACTCAGATCCCTCCGCACTCAGATCCCTCCGCACTCAGATCCCTCCGCACTCAGATCCCTCCGCACTCAGATCCCTCTGCACTCAGATCCCTCTCCACTCAGATCCCTCCGCACTCAGATCCCTCCGCACTCAGATCCTCCGCACTCAGATCCCTCCGCACTCAGATCCCTCCGCACTCAGATCCCTCCGCACTCAGATCCCTCCGCACTCAGATCCCTCCGCACTCAGATCCCTCTGCACTCAGATTCCTCTGCACTCAGATTCCTCCGCACTCAGATCCCTCCGCACTCAGATCCCTCCGCACTCAGATCCCTCCGCACTCAGATCCCTCCGCACTCAGATCCCTCTGCACTCAGATCCCTCCACTCAGATCCCTCCGCACTCAGATCCCTCCGCACTCAGATCCTCCGCACTCAGATCCCTCCGCACTCAGATCCCTCCGCACTCAGATCCCTCCGCACTCAGATCCCTCCGCACTCAGATCCCTCCGCACTCAGATCCCTCCGCACTCAGATCCCTCCGCACTCAGATCCCTCTGCACTCAGATCCCTCCGCACTCAGATCCCTCTGCACTCAGATCCCTCCGCACTCAGATCCCTCTCAGATCCCTCCGCACTCAGATCCCTCCGCACTCAGATCCCCTCCACTCAGATCCCTCCGCACTCAGATCCCTCCGCACTCAGATCCCTCCGCACTCAGATCCCTCCGCACTCAGATCCCTCCGCACTCAGATCCCTCCGCACTCAGATCCCTCTGCACTCAGATCCCTCCGCACTCAGATCCCTCCGCACTCAGATCCCTCCGCACTCAGATCCCTCCGCACTCAGATCCCTCCGCACTCAGATCCCTCCGCACTCAGATCCCTCTGCACTCAGATCCCTCCGCACTCAGATCCCTCCGCACTCAGATCCCTCCGCACTCAGATCCCTCCGCACTCAGATCCCTCCGCACTCAGATCCCTCCGCACTCAGATCCCTCCGCACTCAGATCCCTCCGCACTCAGATCCCTCCGCACTCAGATCCCTCCGCACTCAGATCCCTCCGCACTCAGATCCCTCCGCACTCAGATCCCTCCGCACTCAGATCCCTCCGCACTCAGATCCCTCCGCACTCAGATCCCTCCGCACTCAGATCCCTCCGCACTCAGATCCCTCCGCACTCAGATCCCTCCGCACTCAGATCCCTCCGCACTCAGATCCCTCCGCACTCAGATCCCTCTGCACTCAGATCCCTCCGCACTCAGATCCCTCCGCACTCAGATCCCTCCGCACTCAGATCCCTCCGCACTCAGATCCCTCCGCACTCAGATCCCTCCGCACTCAGATCCCTCCGCACTCAGATCCCTCCGCACTCAGATCCCTCCGCACTCAGATCCCTCCGCACTCAGATCCCTCCGCACTCAGATCCCTCTGCACTCAGATCCCCCTGCACTCAGATCCCTCCGCACTCAGATCCCTCCGCACTCAGATCCCTCCGCACTCAGATCCCTCTGCACTCAGATCCCTCCGCACTCAGATCCCTCCGCACTCAGATCCCTCCGCACTCAGATCCCTCCGCACTCAGATCCCTCCGCACTCAGATCCCTCCGCACTCAGATCCCTCTGCACTCAGATCCCTCCGCACTCAGATCCCTCCGCACTCAGATCCCTCCGCACTCAGATCCCTCCGCACTCAGATCCCTCCGCACTCAGATCCCTCCGCACTCAGATCCCTCCGCACTCAGATCCCTCCGCACTCAGATCCCTCTGCACTCAGATCCCTCTGCACTCAGATTCCTCCGCACTCAGATCCCTCCGCACTCAGATCCCTCCGCACTCAGATCCCTCTGCACTCAGATCCCTCGCACTCAGATCCCTCCGCACTCAGATCCCTCCGCACTCAGATCCCTCCGCACTCAGATCCCTCCGCACTCAGATCCCTCCGCACTCAGATCCCTCCGCACTCAGATCCCTCCGCACTCAGATCCCTCCGCACTCAGATCCCTCCGCACTCAGATCCCTCCGCACTCAGATCCCTCCGCACTCAGATCCCTCCGCACTCAGATCCCTCCGCACTCAGATCCCTCCGCACTCAGATCCCTCCGCACTCAGATCCCTCCGCACTCAGATCCCTCTGCACTCAGATTCCTCTCCACTCAGATCCCTCCGCACTCAGATCCCTCCGCACTCAGATCCCTCCGCACTCAGATCCCTCCGCACTCAGATCCCTCCGCACTCAGATCCCTCCGCACTCAGATCCCTCCGCACTCAGATCCCTCCGCACTCAGATCCCTCTGCACTCAGATTCCTCCGCACTCAGATCCTCCGCACTCAGATCCCTCCGCACTCAGATCCCTCCGCACTCAGATCCCTCCGCACTCAGATCCCTCCGCACTCAGATCCCTCCGCACTCAGATCCCTCCGCACTCAGATCCCTCCGCACTCAGATCCCTCCGCACTCAGATCCCTCCGCACTCAGATCCCTCCGCACTCAGATCCCTCCGCACTCAGATCCCTCCGCACTCAGATCCCTCCGCACTCAGATCCCTCCGCACTCAGATCCCTCTGCACTCAGATCCCTCTGCACTCAGATCCCTCCGCACTCAGATCCCTCTGCACTCAGATCCCTCCGCACTCAGATCCCTCTCAGATCCCTCCGCACTCAGATCCCTCCGCACTCAGATCCCTCTGCACTCAGATCCCTCTGCACTCAGATCCTCCGCACTCAGATCCCTCCGCACTCAGATCCCTCCGCACTCAGATCCCTCCGCACTCAGATCCCTCCGCACTCAGATCCCTCTGCACTCAGATCCCTCTGCACTCAGATCCCTCCGCACTCAGATTCCTCCGCACTCAGATCCCTCCGCACTCAGATCCCTCCGCACTCAGATCCCTCCGCACTCAGATCCCTCCGCACTCAGATCCCTCCGCACTCAGATCCCTCCGCACTCAGATCCCTCCGCACTCAGATCCCTCCGCACTCAGATCCCTCCGCACTCAGATCCCTCCGCACTCAGATCCCTCTCAGATCCTCCGCACTCAGATCCCTCCGCACTCAGATCCCTCTGCACTCAGATCCCTCTGCACTCAGATCCCTCCGCACTCAGATCCCTCCGCACTCAGATCCCTCCGCACTCAGATCCCTCCGCACTCAGATCCCTCTGCACTCAGATCCCTCCGCACTCAGATCCCTCTCAGATCCCTCCGCACTCAGATCCTCCGCACTCAGATCCCTCTGCACTCAGATCCCTCTGCACTCAGATCCCTCCGCACTCAGATCCCTCCGCACTCAGATCCCTCCGCACTCAGATCCCTCCGCACTCAGATCCCTCCGCACTCAGATCCCTCCGCACTCAGATCCCTCTGCACTCAGATCCCTCTGCACTCAGATCCCTCCGCACTCAGATCCCTCCGCACTCAGATCCCTCCGCACTCAGATCCCTCCGCACTCAGATCCCTCCGCACTCAGATCCCTCCGCACTCAGATCCCTCCGCACTCAGATCCCTCCGCACTCAGATCCCTCTGCACTCAGATCCCTCTGCACTCAGATTCCTCCGCACTCAGATCCCTCCGCACTCAGATCCCTCCGCACTCAGATCCCTCTCAGATCCCTCCGCACTCAGATCCCTCCGCACTCAGATCCCTCTGCACTCAGATCCCTCTGCACTCAGATCCCTCCGCACTCAGATCCCTCCGCACTCAGATCCCTCCGCACTCAGATCCCTCCGCACTCAGATCCCTCCGCACTCAGATCCCTCTGCACTCAGATCCCTCTGCACTCAGATCCCTCTGCACTCAGATCCCTCCGCACTCAGATCCCTCCGCACTCAGATCCCTCCGCACTCAGATCCCTCTGCACTCAGATCCCTCCGCACTCAGATCCCTCCGCACTCAGATCCCTCCGCACTCAGATCCCTCCGCACTCAGATCCCTCTGCACTCAGATCCCTCTGCACTCAGATCCCTCCGCACTCAGATCCCTCCGCACTCAGATCCCTCCGCACTCAGATCCCTCCGCACTCAGATCCCTCCGCACTCAGATCCCTCCGCACTCAGATCCCTCTGCACTCAGATCCCTCCGCACTCAGATCCCTCCGCACTCAGATCCCTCCGCACTCAGATCCCTCTGCACTCAGATCCCTCTGCACTCAGATCCCTCCGCACTCAGATCCCTCCGCACTCAGATCCCTCCGCACTCAGATCCCTCCGCACTCAGATCCCTCCGCACTCAGATCCCTCCGCACTCAGATCCCTCCGCACTCAGATCCCTCCGCACTCAGATCCCTCCGCACTCAGATCCCTCCGCACTCAGATCCCTCCGCACTCAGATCCCTCCGCACTCAGATCCCTCCGCACTCAGATCCCTCCGCACTCAGATCCCTCCGCACTCAGATCCCTCCGCACTCAGATCCCTCTGCACTCAGATCCCTCTGCACTCAGATCCCTCCGCACTCAGATCCCTCCGCACTCAGATCCCTCCGCACTCAGATCCCTCCGCACTCAGATCCCTCCGCACTCAGATCCCTCCGCACTCAGATCCCTCCGCACTCAGATCCCTCCGCACTCAGATCCCTCCGCACTCAGATCCCTCTGCACTCAGATCCTCTCGCACTCAGATCCTCCGCACTCAGATCCCTCCGCACTCAGATCCCTCCGCACTCAGATCCCTCCGCACTCAGATCCCTCCGCACTCAGATCCCTCCGCACTCAGATCCCTCCGCACTCAGATCCCTCCGCACTCAGATCCCTCCGCACTCAGATCCCTCCGCACTCAGATCCCTCCGCACTCAGATCCCTCCGCACTCAGATCCCTCCGCACTCAGATCCCTCCGCACTCAGATCCCTCTGCACTCAGATCCCTCTGCACTCAGATCCCTCCGCACTCAGATCCCTCTGCACTCAGATCCCTCCGCACTCAGATCCCTCCGCACTCAGATCCCTCCGCACTCAGATCCCTCCGCACTCAGATCCCTCTGCACTCAGATCCCTCTGCACTCAGATCCCTCCGCACTCAGATCCCTCTGCACTCAGATCCCTCCGCACTCAGATCCCTCTCAGATCCTCCGCACTCAGATCCCTCCGCACTCAGATCCCTCCGCACTCAGATCCCTCTGCACTCAGATCCCTCCGCACTCAGATCCCTCCGCACTCAGATCCCTCCGCACTCAGATCCCTCCGCACTCAGATCCCTCCGCACTCAGATCCCTCTGCACTCAGATCCCTCTGCACTCAGATCCCTCTGCACTCAGATCCCTCCGCACTCAGATCCCTCCGCACTCAGATCCCTCCGCACTCAGATCCCTCCGCACTCAGATCCCTCCGCACTCAGATCCCTCCGCACTCAGATCCCTCCGCACTCAGATCCCTCCGCACTCAGATCCCTCTGCACTCAGATCCCTCTGCACTCAGATCCCTCCGCACTCAGATCCCTCTGCACTCAGATCCCTCTGCACTCAGATCCCTCCGCACTCAGATCCCTCCGCACTCAGATCCCTCCGCACTCAGATCCCTCCGCACTCAGATCCCTCCGCACTCAGATCCCTCCGCACTCAGATCCCTCCGCACTCAGATCCCTCTGCACTCAGATCCCTCTGCACTCAGATCCCTCTGCACTCAGATCCCTCCGCACTCAGATCCCTCCGCACTCAGATCCCTCCGCACTCAGATCCCTCTGCACTCAGATCCCTCTGCACTCAGATCCTCCGCACTCAGATCCCTCCGCACTCAGATCCCTCCGCACTCAGATCCCTCCGCACTCAGATCCCTCTGCACTCAGATCCCTCCGCACTCAGATCCCTCCGCACTCAGATCCCTCCGCACTCAGATCCCTCTGCACTCAGATCCCTCTGCACTCAGATCCCTCCGCACTCAGATCCCTCCGCACTCAGATCCCTCCGCACTCAGATCCCTCCGCACTCAGATCCCTCTGCACTCAGATCCCTCCGCACTCAGATCCCTCTGCACTCAGATCCCTCCGCACTCAGATCCCTCCGCACTCAGATCCCTCTGCACTCAGATCCCTCTGCACTCAGATCCCTCCGCACTCAGATCCCTCCGCACTCAGATCCCTCTGCACTCAGATCCCTCCGCACTCAGATCCCTCCGCACTCAGATCCCTCTGCACTCAGATCCCTCCGCACTCAGATCCCTCCGCACTCAGATCCCTCTGCACTCAGATCCCTCCGCACTCAGATCCCTCCGCACTCAGATCCCTCCGCACTCAGATCCCTCTGCACTCAGATCCCTCCGCACTCAGATCCCTCCGCACTCAGATCCCTCTGCACTCAGATCCCTCTGCACTCAGATCCCTCTGCACTCAGATCCCTCCGCACTCAGATCCCTCCGCACTCAGATCCCTCCGCACTCAGATCCCTCCGCACTCAGATCCCTCCGCACTCAGATCCCTCTGCACTCAGATCCCTCTGCACTCAGATCCCTCCGCACTCAGATCCCTCCGCACTCAGATCCCTCCGCACTCAGATCCCTCTGCACTCAGATCCCTCTGCACTCAGATCCCTCTGCACTCAGATCCTCTGCACTCAGATCCCTCCGCACTCAGATCCCTCCGCACTCAGATCCCTCCGCACTCAGATCCCTCCGCACTCAGATCCCTCCGCACTCAGATCCCTCCGCACTCAGATCCCTCCGCACTCAGATCCCTCTGCACTCAGATCCCTCCGCACTCAGATCCCTCCGCACTCAGATCCCTCCGCACTCAGATCCCTCCGCACTCAGATCCCTCTGCACTCAGATCCCTCTGCACTCAGATCCCTCTGCACTCAGATCCCTCCGCACTCAGATCCCTCCGCACTCAGATCCCTCCGCACTCAGATCCCTCCGCACTCAGATCCCTCCGCACTCAGATCCCTCCGCACTCAGATCCCTCCGCACTCAGATCCCTCCGCACTCAGATCCCTCTGCACTCAGATCCCTCTGCACTCAGATCCCTCCGCACTCAGATCCCTCCGCACTCAGATCCCTCCGCACTCAGATCCCTCCGCACTCAGATCCCTCCGCACTCAGATCCCTCCGCACTCAGATCCCTCCGCACTCAGATCCCTCCGCACTCAGATCCCTCTGCACTCAGATCCCTCTGCACTCAGATCCCTCCGCACTCAGATCCCTCCGCACTCAGATCCCTCCGCACTCAGATCCCTCTGCACTCAGATCCCTCTGCACTCAGATCCCTCCGCACTCAGATCCCTCCGCACTCAGATCCCTCCGCACTCAGATCCCTCCGCACTCAGATCCCTCCGCACTCAGATCCCTCCGCACTCAGATCCCTCCGCACTCAGATCCCTCCGCACTCAGATCCCTCCGCACTCAGATCCCTCTGCACTCAGATCCCTCCGCACTCAGATCCCTCCGCACTCAGATCCCTCCGCACTCAGATCCCTCCGCACTCAGATCCCTCCGCACTCAGATCCCTCTGCACTCAGATCCCTCTGCACTCAGATCCCTCTGCACTCAGATCCTCCGCACTCAGATCCCTCCGCACTCAGATCCCTCCGCACTCAGATCCCTCCGCACTCAGATCCCTCCGCACTCAGATCCCTCCGCACTCAGATCCCTCCGCACTCAGATCCCTCCGCACTCAGATCCCTCTGCACTCAGATCCCTCTGCACTCAGATCCCTCCGCACTCAGATCCCTCCGCACTCAGATCCCTCCGCACTCAGATCCCTCCGCACTCAGATCCCTCCGCACTCAGATCCCTCCGCACTCAGATCCCTCCGCACTCAGATCCCTCCGCACTCAGATCCCTCCGCACTCAGATCCCTCTGCACTCAGATCCCTCTGCACTCAGATCCCTCCGCACTCAGATCCCTCTGCACTCAGATCCCTCTGCACTCAGATCCCTCTGCACTCAGATCCCTCCGCACTCAGATCCCTCCGCACTCAGATCCCTCCGCACTCAGATCCCTCCGCACTCAGATCCCTCCGCACTCAGATCCCTCCGCACTCAGATCCCTCTGCACTCAGATCCCTCTGCACTCAGATCCCTCTGCACTCAGATCCCTCCGCACTCAGATCCCTGCACTCAGATCCCTCCGCACTCAGATCCCTCCGCACTCAGATCCCTCCGCACTCAGATCCCTCCGCACTCAGATCCCTCCGCACTCAGATCCCTCTGCACTCAGATCCCTCTGCACTCAGATTCCTCCGCACTCAGATCCCTCTGCACTCAGATCCCTCCGCACTCAGATCCCTCCGCACTCAGATCCCTCCGCACTCAGATCCCTCTGCACTCAGATCCCTCCGCACTCAGATCCCTCCGCACTCAGATCCCTCTGCACTCAGATCCCTCCGCACTCAGATCCCTCTGCACTCAGATCCCTCCGCACTCAGATCCCTCTGCACTCAGATCCCTCCGCACTCAGATCCCTCCGCACTCAGATCCCTCCGCACTCAGATCCCTCCGCACTCAGATCCCTCCGCACTCAGATCCCTCCGCACTCAGATCCCTCTGCACTCAGATCCCTCCGCACTCAGATCCCTCCGCACTCAGATCCCTCCGCACTCAGATCCCTCCGCACTCAGATCCCTCTGCACTCAGATCCCTCTGCACTCAGATCCCTCTGCACTCAGATCCCTCCGCACTCAGATCCCTCCGCACTCAGATCCCTCCGCACTCAGATCCCTCCGCACTCAGATCCCTCCGCACTCAGATCCCTCCGCACTCAGATCCCTCCGCACTCAGATCCCTCCGCACTCAGATCCCTCTGCACTCAGATCCCTCCGCACTCAGATCCCTCCGCACTCAGATCCCTCCGCACTCAGATCCCTCCGCACTCAGATCCCTCCGCACTCAGATCCCTCCGCACTCAGATCCCTCTGCACTCAGATCCCTCTGCACTCAGATCCCTCCGCACTCAGATCCCTCCGCACTCAGATCCCTCCGCACTCAGATCCCTCCGCACTCAGATCCCTCTGCACTCAGATCCCTCTGCACTCAGATCCCTCCGCACTCAGATCCCTCCGCACTCAGATCCCTCCGCACTCAGATCCCTCCGCACTCAGATCCCTCCGCACTCAGATCCCTCTGCACTCAGATCCCTCTGCACTCAGATTCCTCCGCACTCAGATCCCTCTGCACTCAGATCCCTCCGCACTCAGATCCCTCTCAGATCCCTCCGCACTCAGATCCCTCCGCACTCAGATCCCTCTGCACTCAGATCCCTCTGCACTCAGATCCCTCCGCACTCAGATCCCTCCGCACTCAGATCCCTCCGCACTCAGATCCCTCCGCACTCAGATCCCTCCGCACTCAGATCCCTCCGCACTCAGATCCCTCTGCACTCAGATCCCTCTGCACTCAGATCCCTCCGCACTCAGATCCCTCCGCACTCAGATCCCTCCGCACTCAGATCCCTCCGCACTCAGATCCCTCCGCACTCAGATCCCTCCGCACTCAGATCCCTCCGCACTCAGATCCCTCCGCACTCAGATCCCTCCGCACTCAGATCCCTCCGCACTCAGATCCCTCCGCACTCAGATCCCTCTGCACTCAGATCCCTCTGCACTCAGATCCCTCCGCACTCAGATCCCTCCGCACTCAGATCCCTCCGCACTCAGATCCCTCTGCACTCAGATCCCTCCGCACTCAGATCCCTCCGCACTCAGATCCCTCCGCACTCAGATCCCTCTGCACTCAGATCCCTCTGCACTCAGATCCCTCTGCACTCAGATCCCTCCGCACTCAGATCCCTCCGCACTCAGATCCCTCCGCACTCAGATCCCTCCGCACTCAGATCCCTCTGCACTCAGATCCTCCGCACTCAGATCCCTCCGCACTCAGATCCCTCCGCACTCAGATCCCTCCGCACTCAGATCCCTCTGCACTCAGATCCCTCCGCACTCAGATCCCTCCGCACTCAGATCCCTCCGCACTCAGATCCCTCTGCACTCAGATCCCTCTGCACTCAGATCCCTCCGCACTCAGATCCCTCCGCACTCAGATCCCTCCGCACTCAGATCCCTCCGCACTCAGATCCCTCTGCACTCAGATCCCTCCGCACTCAGATCCCTCTGCACTCAGATCCCTCCGCACTCAGATCCCTCCGCACTCAGATCCCTCTGCACTCAGATCCCTCTGCACTCAGATCCCTCCGCACTCAGATCCCTCCGCACTCAGATCCCTCTGCACTCAGATCCCTCCGCACTCAGATCCCTCCGCACTCAGATCCCTCTGCACTCAGATCCCTCCGCACTCAGATCCCTCCGCACTCAGATCCCTCTGCACTCAGATCCCTCCGCACTCAGATCCCTCCGCACTCAGATCCCTCCGCACTCAGATCCCTCTGCACTCAGATCCCTCCGCACTCAGATCCCTCCGCACTCAGATCCCTCTGCACTCAGATCCCTCTGCACTCAGATCCCTCTGCACTCAGATCCCTCCGCACTCAGATCCCTCCGCACTCAGATCCCTCCGCACTCAGATCCCTCTGCACTCAGATCCCTCCGCACTCAGATCCCTCTGCACTCAGATCCCTCTGCACTCAGATCCCTCCGCACTCAGATCCCTCCGCACTCAGATCCCTCCGCACTCAGATCCCTCTGCACTCAGATCCCTCTGCACTCAGATCCCTCTGCACTCAGATCCCTCTGCACTCAGATCCCTCCGCACTCAGATCCCTCCGCACTCAGATCCCTCCGCACTCAGATCCCTCTGCACTCAGATCCCTCCGCACTCAGATCCCTCCGCACTCAGATCCCTCCGCACTCAGATCCCTCCGCACTCAGATCCCTCCGCACTCAGATCCCTCCGCACTCAGATCCCTCCGCACTCAGATCCCTCCGCACTCAGATCCCTCCGCACTCAGATCCCTCTGCACTCAGATCCCTCCGCACTCAGATCCCTCCGCACTCAGATCCCTCCGCACTCAGATCCCTCCGCACTCAGATCCCTCCGCACTCAGATCCCTCCGCACTCAGATCCCTCCGCACTCAGATCCCTCCGCACTCAGATCCCTCCGCACTCAGATCCCTCTGCACTCAGATCCCTCTGCACTCAGATCCCTCCGCACTCAGATCCCTCCGCACTCAGATCCCTCCGCACTCAGATCCCTCCGCACTCAGATCCCTCCGCACTCAGATCCCTCCGCACTCAGATCCCTCCGCACTCAGATCCCTCCGCACTCAGATCCCTCTGCACTCAGATCCCTCTGCACTCAGATCCCTCCGCACTCAGATCCCTCCGCACTCAGATCCCTCCGCACTCAGATCCCTCTGCACTCAGATCCCTCTGCACTCAGATCCCTCCGCACTCAGATCCCTCCGCACTCAGATCCCTCCGCACTCAGATCCCTCCGCACTCAGATCCCTCCGCACTCAGATCCCTCCGCACTCAGATCCCTCCGCACTCAGATCCCTCCGCACTCAGATCCCTCCGCACTCAGATCCCTCCGCACTCAGATCCCTCCGCACTCAGATCCCTCCGCACTCAGATCCCTCCGCACTCAGATCCCTCCGCACTCAGATCCCTCCGCACTCAGATCCCTCTGCACTCAGATCCCTCTGCACTCAGATCCCTCCGCACTCAGATCCCTCCGCACTCAGATCCCTCCGCACTCAGATCCCTCCGCACTCAGATCCCTCCGCACTCAGATCCCTCTGCACTCAGATCCCTCCGCACTCAGATCCCTCCGCACTCAGATCCCTCCGCACTCAGATCCCTCTGCACTCAGATCCCTCTGCACTCAGATTCCTCCGCACTCAGATCCCTCCGCACTCAGATCCCTCCGCACTCAGATCCCTCCGCACTCAGATCCCTCCGCACTCAGATCCCTCCGCACTCAGATCCCTCCGCACTCAGATCCCTCCGCACTCAGATCCCTCCGCACTCAGATCCCTCTGCACTCAGATCCCTCCGCACTCAGATCCCTCCGCACTCAGATCCCTCCGCACTCAGATCCCTCTGCACTCAGATCCCTCTGCACTCAGATCCCTCCGCACTCAGATCCCTCCGCACTCAGATCCCTCCGCACTCAGATCCCTCCGCACTCAGATCCCTCCGCACTCAGATCCCTCCGCACTCAGATCCCTCTGCACTCAGATCCCTCTGCACTCAGATCCCTCTGCACTCAGATCCCTCCGCACTCAGATCCCTCTGCACTCAGATCCCTCCGCACTCAGATCCCTCCGCACTCAGATCCCTCCGCACTCAGATCCCTCCGCACTCAGATCCCTCCGCACTCAGATCCCTCTGCACTCAGATCCCTCTGCACTCAGATTCCTCCGCACTCAGATCCCTCTGCACTCAGATCCCTCCGCACTCAGATCCCTCCGCACTCAGATCCCTCCGCACTCAGATCCCTCTGCACTCAGATCCCTCTGCACTCAGATCCCTCCGCACTCAGATCCCTCTGCACTCAGATCCCTCCGCACTCAGATCCCTCTGCACTCAGATCCCTCCGCACTCAGATCCCTCTGCACTCAGATCCCTCCGCACTCAGATCCCTCCGCACTCAGATCCCTCCGCACTCAGATCCCTCCGCACTCAGATCCCTCCGCACTCAGATCCCTCCGCACTCAGATCCCTCTGCACTCAGATCCCTCTGCACTCAGATCCCTCCGCACTCAGATCCCTCCGCACTCAGATCCCTCCGCACTCAGATCCCTCTGCACTCAGATCCCTCTGCACTCAGATCCCTCTGCACTCAGATCCCTCCGCACTCAGATCCCTCCGCACTCAGATCCCTCCGCACTCAGATCCCTCCGCACTCAGATCCCTCTGCACTCAGATCCCTCCGCACTCAGATCCCTCCGCACTCAGATCCCTCCGCACTCAGATCCCTCTGCACTCAGATCCCTCCGCACTCAGATCCCTCCGCACTCAGATCCCTCCGCACTCAGATCCCTCCGCACTCAGATCCCTCCGCACTCAGATCCCTCTGCACTCAGATCCCTCTGCACTCAGATCCCTCTGCACTCAGATCCCTCCGCACTCAGATCCCTCCGCACTCAGATCCCTCCGCACTCAGATCCCTCCGCACTCAGATCCCTCTGCACTCAGATCCCTCCGCACTCAGATCCCTCCGCACTCAGATCCCTCCGCACTCAGATCCCTCTGCACTCAGATCCCTCTGCACTCAGATCCCTCCGCACTCAGATCCCTCCGCACTCAGATCCCTCCGCACTCAGATCCCTCCGCACTCAGATCCCTCCGCACTCAGATCCCTCCGCACTCAGATCCCTCCGCACTCAGATCCCTCCGCACTCAGATCCCTCCGCACTCAGATCCCTCTGCACTCAGATCCCTCTGCACTCAGATCCCTCCGCACTCAGATCCCTCTGCACTCAGATCCCTCTGCACTCAGATCCCTCTGCACTCAGATCCCTCCGCACTCAGATCCCTCCGCACTCAGATCCCTCCGCACTCAGATCCCTCCGCACTCAGATCCCTCCGCACTCAGATCCCTCCGCACTCAGATCCCTCTGCACTCAGATCCCTCTGCACTCAGATCCCTCCGCACTCAGATCCCTCTGCACTCAGATCCCTCCGCACTCAGATCCCTCCGCACTCAGATCCCTCCGCACTCAGATCCCTCCGCACTCAGATCCCTCCGCACTCAGATCCCTCTGCACTCAGATCCCTCTGCACTCAGATCCTCCGCACTCAGATCCCTCTGCACTCAGATCCCTCCGCACTCAGATCCCTCCGCACTCAGATCCCTCCGCACTCAGATCCCTCTGCACTCAGATCCCTCCGCACTCAGATCCCTCTGCACTCAGATTCCTCCGCACTCAGATCCCTCCGCACTCAGATCCCTCTGCACTCAGATCCTCCGCACTCAGATCCCTCCGCACTCAGATCCCTCCGCACTCAGATCCCTCCGCACTCAGATCCCTCCGCACTCAGATCCCTCCGCACTCAGATCCCTCTGCACTCAGATCCCTCTGCACTCAGATTCCTCCGCACTCAGATCCCTCCGCACTCAGATCCCTCCGCACTCAGATCCCTCTCAGATTCCTCCGCACTCAGATCCCTCCGCACTCAGATCCCCACTCAGATTCCTCCGCACTCAGATCCCTCTGCACTCAGATCCCTCTGCACTCAGATCCCTCCGCACTCAGATCCCTCCGCACTCAGATCCCTCCGCACTCAGATCCCTCCGCACTCAGATCCCTCCGCACTCAGATCCCTCCGCACTCAGATCCCTCCGCACTCAGATCCCTCTGCACTCAGATCCCTCCGCACTCAGATCCCTCCGCACTCAGATCCCTCTGCACTCAGATCCCTCCGCACTCAGATCCCTCTGCACTCAGATCCCTCCGCACTCAGATCCCTCCGCACTCAGATCCCTCCGCACTCAGATCCCTCCGCACTCAGATCCCTCCGCACTCAGATCCCTCCGCACTCAGATCCCTCCGCACTCAGATCCCTCCGCACTCAGATCCCTCCGCACTCAGATCCCTCTGCACTCAGATCCCTCTGCACTCAGATCCTCCGCACTCAGATCCCTCTGCACTCAGATCCCTCCGCACTCAGATCCCTCCGCACTCAGATCCCTCCGCACTCAGATCCCTCCGCACTCAGATCCCTCCGCACTCAGATCCCTCTGCACTCAGATCCCTCTGCACTCAGATCCCTCCGCACTCAGATCCCTCTGCACTCAGATCCCTCCGCACTCAGATCCCTCCGCACTCAGATCCCTCCGCACTCAGATCCCTCTGCACTCAGATCCCTCTGCACTCAGATCCCTCTCCACTCAGATCCCTCCGCACTCAGATCCCTCCGCACTCAGATCCCTCCGCACTCAGATCCCTCCGCACTCAGATCCCTCCGCACTCAGATCCCTCCGCACTCAGATCCCTCTGCACTCAGATCCCTCCGCACTCAGATCCCTCTGCACTCAGATCCCTCTCCACTCAGATCCCTCGCACTCAGATCCCTCCGCACTCAGATCCCTCCGCACTCAGATCCCTCCGCACTCAGATCCCTCCGCACTCAGATCCCTCCGCACTCAGATCCCTCCGCACTCAGATCCCTCCGCACTCAGATCCCTCCGCACTCAGATCCCTCCGCACTCAGATCCCTCCGCACTCAGATCCCTCCGCACTCAGATCCCTCCGCACTCAGATCCCTCCGCACTCAGATCCCTCCGCACTCAGATCCCTCCGCACTCAGATCCCTCTGCACTCAGATCCCTCCGCACTCAGATCCCTCCGCACTCAGATCCCTCCGCACTCAGATCCCTCCGCACTCAGATCCCTCCGCACTCAGATCCCTCCGCACTCAGATCCCTCCGCACTCAGATCCCTCTGCACTCAGATCCCTCCGCACTCAGATCCCTCTGCACTCAGATCCCTCTGCACTCAGATCCCTCCGCACTCAGATCCCTCTGCACTCAGATCCCTCCGCACTCAGATCCCTCCGCACTCAGATCCCTCTGCACTCAGATCCCTCTGCACTCAGATCCCTCCGCACTCAGATCCCTCCGCACTCAGATCCCTCCGCACTCAGATCCCTCTGCACTCAGATCCCTCCGCACTCAGATCCCTCCGCACTCAGATCCCTCCGCACTCAGATCCCTCCGCACTCAGATCCCTCCGCACTCAGATCCCTCCGCACTCAGATCCCTCTGCACTCAGATCCCTCCGCACTCAGATCCCTCCGCACTCAGATCCCTCCGCACTCAGATCCCTCCGCACTCAGATCCCTCCGCACTCAGATCCCTCCGCACTCAGATCCCTCCGCACTCAGATCCCTCCGCACTCAGATCCCTCCGCACTCAGATCCCTCTGCACTCAGATCCCTCCGCACTCAGATCCCTCCGCACTCAGATCCCTCTGCACTCAGATCCCTCCGCACTCAGATCCCTCCGCACTCAGATCCCTCTGCACTCAGATCCCTCCGCACTCAGATCCCTCCGCACTCAGATCCCTCCGCACTCAGATCCCTCTGCACTCAGATCCCTCTGCACTCAGATCCCTCCGCACTCAGATCCCTCTGCACTCAGATCCCTCTGCACTCAGATCCCTCCGCACTCAGATCCCTCCGCACTCAGATCCCTCCGCACTCAGATCCCTCCGCACTCAGATCCCTCCGCACTCAGATCCCTCCGCACTCAGATCCCTCTGCACTCAGATCCCTCTGCACTCAGATCCCTCCGCACTCAGATCCCTCCGCACTCAGATCCCTCCGCACTCAGATCCCTCTGCACTCAGATCCCTCTGCACTCAGATCCCTCTGCACTCAGATCCCTCCGCACTCAGATCCCTCTGCACTCAGATCCCTCCGCACTCAGATCCCTCCGCACTCAGATCCCTCCGCACTCAGATCCCTCCGCACTCAGATCCCTCCGCACTCAGATCCCTCCGCACTCAGATCCCTCCGCACTCAGATCCCTCCGCACTCAGATCCCTCCGCACTCAGATCCCTCTGCACTCAGATCCCTCTGCACTCAGATCCCTCCGCACTCAGATCCCTCCGCACTCAGATCCCTCCGCACTCAGATCCCTCCGCACTCAGATCCCTCCGCACTCAGATCCCTCCGCACTCAGATCCCTCCGCACTCAGATCCCTCCGCACTCAGATCCCTCTGCACTCAGATCCCTCCGCACTCAGATCCCTCCGCACTCAGATCCCTCTGCACTCAGATCCCTCCGCACTCAGATCCCTCCGCACTCAGATCCCTCTGCACTCAGATCCCTCCGCACTCAGATCCCTCTGCACTCAGATCCCTCCGCACTCAGATCCCTCTGCACTCAGATCCCTCTGCACTCAGATCCTCCGCACTCAGATCCCTCCGCACTCAGATCCCTCCGCACTCAGATCCCTCCGCACTCAGATCCCTCCGCACTCAGATCCCTCCGCACTCAGATCCCTCCGCACTCAGATCCCTCCGCACTCAGATCCCTCTGCACTCAGATCCCTCTGCACTCAGATCCCTCTGCACTCAGATCCCTCTGCACTCAGATCCCTCTGCACTCAGATCCCTCCGCACTCAGATCCCTCCGCACTCAGATCCCTCCGCACTCAGATCCCTCCGCACTCAGATCCCTCCGCACTCAGATCCCTCCGCACTCAGATCCCTCCGCACTCAGATCCCTCCGCACTCAGATCCCTCCGCACTCAGATCCCTCTGCACTCAGATCCCTCCGCACTCAGATCCCTCCGCACTCAGATCCCTCTGCACTCAGATCCCTCCGCACTCAGATCCCTCCGCACTCAGATCCCTCTGCACTCAGATCCCTCCGCACTCAGATCCCTCTGCACTCAGATCCCTCCGCACTCAGATCCCTCTGCACTCAGATCCCTCTGCACTCAGATCCCTCCGCACTCAGATCCCTCTGCACTCAGATCCCTCTGCACTCAGATCCCTCCGCACTCAGATCCCTCCGCACTCAGATCCCTCCGCACTCAGATCCCTCTGCACTCAGATCCCTCTGCACTCAGATCCCTCTGCACTCAGATCCCTCCGCACTCAGATCCCTCCGCACTCAGATCCCTCCGCACTCAGATCCCTCCGCACTCAGATCCCTCCGCACTCAGATCCCTCCGCACTCAGATCCCTCCGCACTCAGATCCCTCTGCACTCAGATCCCTCTGCACTCAGATCCCTCCGCACTCAGATCCCTCCGCACTCAGATCCCTCCGCACTCAGATCCCTCCGCACTCAGATCCCTCCGCACTCAGATCCCTCCGCACTCAGATCCCTCCGCACTCAGATCCCTCCGCACTCAGATCCCTCTGCACTCAGATCCCTCCGCACTCAGATCCCTCTGCACTCAGATCCCTCCGCACTCAGATCCCTCCGCACTCAGATCCCTCCGCACTCAGATCCCTCCGCACTCAGATCCCTCTGCACTCAGATCCCTCCGCACTCAGATCCCTCCGCACTCAGATCCCTCCGCACTCAGATCCCTCTGCACTCAGATCCCTCCGCACTCAGATCCCTCCGCACTCAGATCCCTCCGCACTCAGATCCCTCCGCACTCAGATCCCTCCGCACTCAGATCCCTCCGCACTCAGATCCCTCCGCACTCAGATCCCTCCGCACTCAGATCCCTCTGCACTCAGATCCCTCTGCACTCAGATCCCTCCGCACTCAGATCCCTCTGCACTCAGATCCCTCCGCACTCAGATCCCTCCGCACTCAGATCCCTCCGCACTCAGATCCCTCTGCACTCAGATCCCTCTGCACTCAGATCCCTCCGCACTCAGATCCCTCCGCACTCAGATCCCTCCGCACTCAGATCCCTCCGCACTCAGATCCCTCCGCACTCAGATCCCTCCGCACTCAGATCCCTCCGCACTCAGATCCCTCTGCACTCAGATCCCTCCGCACTCAGATCCCTCTGCACTCAGATCCCTCCGCACTCAGATCCCTCCGCACTCAGATCCCTCCGCACTCAGATCCCTCCGCACTCAGATCCCTCCGCACTCAGATCCCTCCGCACTCAGATCCCTCCGCACTCAGATCCCTCCGCACTCAGATCCCTCTGCACTCAGATCCCTCTGCACTCAGATCCCTCCGCACTCAGATCCCTCTGCACTCAGATCCCTCCGCACTCAGATCCCTCCGCACTCAGATCCCTCCGCACTCAGATCCCTCTGCACTCAGATCCCTCTGCACTCAGATCCCTCCGCACTCAGATCCCTCCGCACTCAGATCCCTCCGCACTCAGATCCCTCCGCACTCAGATCCCTCCGCACTCAGATCCCTCCGCACTCAGATCCCTCTGCACTCAGATCCCTCCGCACTCAGATCCCTCTGCACTCAGATCCCTCCGCACTCAGATCCCTCTGCACTCAGATCCCTCCGCACTCAGATCCCTCCGCACTCAGATCCCTCCGCACTCAGATCCCTCCGCACTCAGATCCCTCTGCACTCAGATCCCTCCGCACTCAGATCCCTCCGCACTCAGATCCCTCCGCACTCAGATCCCTCTGCACTCAGATCCCTCCGCACTCAGATCCCTCCGCACTCAGATCCCTCCGCACTCAGATCCCTCCGCACTCAGATCCCTCCGCACTCAGATCCCTCCGCACTCAGATCCCTCCGCACTCAGATCCCTCCGCACTCAGATCCCTCTGCACTCAGATCCCTCTGCACTCAGATCCCTCCGCACTCAGATCCCTCTGCACTCAGATCCCTCCGCACTCAGATCCCTCCGCACTCAGATCCCTCCGCACTCAGATCCCTCCGCACTCAGATCCCTCTGCACTCAGATCCCTCCGCACTCAGATCCCTCCGCACTCAGATCCCTCCGCACTCAGATCCCTCCGCACTCAGATCCCTCCGCACTCAGATCCCTCCGCACTCAGATCCCTCCGCACTCAGATCCCTCTGCACTCAGATCCCTCCGCACTCAGATCCCTCTGCACTCAGATCCCTCCGCACTCAGATCCCTCCGCACTCAGATCCCTCCGCACTCAGATCCCTCCGCACTCAGATCCCTCCGCACTCAGATCCCTCCGCACTCAGATCCCTCCGCACTCAGATCCCTCCGCACTCAGATCCCTCTGCACTCAGATCCCTCTGCACTCAGATCCCTCCGCACTCAGATCCCTCTGCACTCAGATCCCTCCGCACTCAGATCCCTCCGCACTCAGATCCCTCCGCACTCAGATCCCTCTGCACTCAGATCCCTCTGCACTCAGATCCTCCGCACTCAGATCCCTCCGCACTCAGATCCCTCTGCACTCAGATCCCTCCGCACTCAGATCCCTCTGCACTCAGATCCCTCCGCACTCAGATCCCTCCGCACTCAGATCCCTCCGCACTCAGATCCCTCCGCACTCAGATCCCTCCGCACTCAGATCCCTCCGCACTCAGATCCCTCTGCACTCAGATCCCTCTGCACTCAGATCCCTCTGCACTCAGATCCCTCCGCACTCAGATCCCTCTGCACTCAGATCCCTCCGCACTCAGATCCCTCCGCACTCAGATCCCTCCGCACTCAGATCCCTCCGCACTCAGATCCCTCCGCACTCAGATCCCTCTGCACTCAGATCCCTCTGCACTCAGATCCTCCGCACTCAGATCCCTCTGCACTCAGATCCCTCCGCACTCAGATCCCTCCGCACTCAGATCCCTCCGCACTCAGATCCCTCCGCACTCAGATCCCTCCGCACTCAGATCCCTCCGCACTCAGATCCCTCCGCACTCAGATCCCTCCGCACTCAGATCCCTCTGCACTCAGATCCTCTCCACTCAGATCCCTCCGCACTCAGATCCCTCCGCACTCAGATCCCTCCGCACTCAGATCCCTCCGCACTCAGATCCCTCCGCACTCAGATCCCTCCGCACTCAGATCCCTCCGCACTCAGATCCCTCCGCACTCAGATCCCTCCGCACTCAGATCCCTCCGCACTCAGATCCCTCCGCACTCAGATCCCTCCGCACTCAGATCCCTCCGCACTCAGATCCCTCCGCACTCAGATCCCTCCGCACTCAGATCCCTCCGCACTCAGATCCCTCTGCACTCAGATCCCTCCGCACTCAGATCCCTCCGCACTCAGATCCCTCCGCACTCAGATCCCTCCGCACTCAGATCCCTCTGCACTCAGATCCCTCCGCACTCAGATCCCTCTGCACTCAGATCCCTCTGCACTCAGATCCCTCTGCACTCAGATCCCTCTGCACTCAGATCCCTCTGCACTCAGATCCCTCCGCACTCAGATCCCTCTGCACTCAGATCCCTCCGCACTCAGATCCCTCCGCACTCAGATCCCTCTGCACTCAGATCCCTCTGCACTCAGATCCCTCCGCACTCAGATCCCTCCGCACTCAGATCCCTCCGCACTCAGATCCCTCTGCACTCAGATCCCTCTGCACTCAGATCCCTCCGCACTCAGATCCCTCCGCACTCAGATCCCTCCGCACTCAGATCCCTCCGCACTCAGATCCCTCCGCACTCAGATCCCTCTGCACTCAGATCCCTCCGCACTCAGATCCCTCCGCACTCAGATCCCTCCGCACTCAGATCCCTCCGCACTCAGATCCCTCTGCACTCAGATCCCTCCGCACTCAGATCCCTCCGCACTCAGATCCCTCCGCACTCAGATCCCTCTGCACTCAGATCCCTCCGCACTCAGATCCCTCCGCACTCAGATCCCTCTGCACTCAGATCCCTCCGCACTCAGATCCCTCCGCACTCAGATCCCTCTGCACTCAGATCCCTCCGCACTCAGATCCCTCTGCACTCAGATCCCTCCGCACTCAGATCCCTCTGCACTCAGATCCCTCTGCACTCAGATCCCTCCGCACTCAGATCCCTCTGCACTCAGATCCCTCTGCACTCAGATCCCTCTGCACTCAGATCCCTCCGCACTCAGATCCCTCCGCACTCAGATCCCTCCGCACTCAGATCCCTCCGCACTCAGATCCCTCCGCACTCAGATCCCTCTGCACTCAGATCCCTCTGCACTCAGATCCCTCCGCACTCAGATCCCTCCGCACTCAGATCCCTCCGCACTCAGATCCCTCCGCACTCAGATCCCTCTGCACTCAGATCCCTCTGCACTCAGATCCCTCCGCACTCAGATCCCTCCGCACTCAGATCCCTCCGCACTCAGATCCCTCCGCACTCAGATCCCTCTGCACTCAGATCCCTCCGCACTCAGATCCCTCCGCACTCAGATCCCTCCGCACTCAGATCCCTCCGCACTCAGATCCCTCCGCACTCAGATCCCTCTGCACTCAGATCCCTCCGCACTCAGATCCCTCTGCACTCAGATCCTCCGCACTCAGATCCCTCTGCACTCAGATCCCTCCGCACTCAGATCCCTCCGCACTCAGATCCCTCCGCACTCAGATCCCTCCGCACTCAGATCCCTCCGCACTCAGATCCCTCCGCACTCAGATCCCTCTGCACTCAGATCCCTCCGCACTCAGATCCCTCCGCACTCAGATCCCTCCGCACTCAGATCCCTCCGCACTCAGATCCCTCCGCACTCAGATCCCTCTGCACTCAGATCCCTCCGCACTCAGATCCCTCTGCACTCAGATCCCTCCGCACTCAGATCCCTCTGCACTCAGATCCCTCTGCACTCAGATCCCTCCGCACTCAGATCCCTCCGCACTCAGATCCCTCCGCACTCAGATCCCTCCGCACTCAGATCCCTCCGCACTCAGATCCCTCCGCACTCAGATCCCTCCGCACTCAGATCCCTCCGCACTCAGATCCCTCTGCACTCAGATCCCTCTGCACTCAGATCCCTCTGCACTCAGATCCCTCTGCACTCAGATCCCTCTGCACTCAGATCCCTCCGCACTCAGATCCCTCCGCACTCAGATCCCTCCGCACTCAGATCCCTCCGCACTCAGATCCCTCCGCACTCAGATCCCTCCGCACTCAGATCCCTCCGCACTCAGATCCCTCCGCACTCAGATCCCTCCGCACTCAGATCCCTCCGCACTCAGATCCCTCCGCACTCAGATCCCTCCGCACTCAGATCCCTCTGCACTCAGATCCCTCCGCACTCAGATCCCTCCGCACTCAGATCCCTCTGCACTCAGATCCCTCCGCACTCAGATCCCTCCGCACTCAGATCCCTCCGCACTCAGATCCCTCTGCACTCAGATCCCTCTGCACTCAGATCCCTCCGCACTCAGATCCCTCTGCACTCAGATCCCTCTGCACTCAGATCCCTCCGCACTCAGATCCCTCCGCACTCAGATCCCTCCGCACTCAGATCCCTCCGCACTCAGATCCCTCTGCACTCAGATCCCTCTGCACTCAGATTCCTCCGCACTCAGATCCCTCCGCACTCAGATCCCTCCGCACTCAGATCCCTCCGCACTCAGATCCCTCCGCACTCAGATCCCTCCGCACTCAGATCCCTCCGCACTCAGATCCCTCTGCACTCAGATCCCTCTGCACTCAGATCCCTCCGCACTCAGATCCCTCCGCACTCAGATCCCTCCGCACTCAGATCCCTCCGCACTCAGATCCCTCCGCACTCAGATCCCTCCGCACTCAGATCCCTCCGCACTCAGATCCCTCCGCACTCAGATCCCTCCGCACTCAGATCCCTCCGCACTCAGATCCCTCCGCACTCAGATCCCTCCGCACTCAGATCCCTCCGCACTCAGATCCCTCTGCACTCAGATCCCTCTGCACTCAGATCCCTCCGCACTCAGATCCCTCTGCACTCAGATCCCTCCGCACTCAGATCCCTCCGCACTCAGATCCCTCCGCACTCAGATCCCTCCGCACTCAGATCCCTCCGCACTCAGATCCCTCCGCACTCAGATCCCTCCGCACTCAGATCCCTCCGCACTCAGATCCCTCCGCACTCAGATCCCTCTGCACTCAGATCCCTCCGCACTCAGATCCCTCTGCACTCAGATCCCTCCGCACTCAGATCCCTCCGCACTCAGATCCCTCCGCACTCAGATCCCTCCGCACTCAGATCCCTCCGCACTCAGATCCCTCTGCACTCAGATCCCTCTGCACTCAGATCCCTCCGCACTCAGATCCCTCCGCACTCAGATCCCTCCGCACTCAGATCCCTCCGCACTCAGATCCCTCCGCACTCAGATCCCTCCGCACTCAGATCCCTCTGCACTCAGATCCCTCCGCACTCAGATCCCTCTGCACTCAGATCCCTCCGCACTCAGATCCCTCCGCACTCAGATCCCTCCGCACTCAGATCCCTCCGCACTCAGATCCCTCCGCACTCAGATCCCTCCGCACTCAGATCCCTCCGCACTCAGATCCCTCCGCACTCAGATCCCTCTGCACTCAGATCCCTCTGCACTCAGATCCCTCCGCACTCAGATCCCTCTGCACTCAGATCCCTCCGCACTCAGATCCCTCCGCACTCAGATCCCTCCGCACTCAGATCCCTCTGCACTCAGATCCCTCTGCACTCAGATCCCTCCGCACTCAGATCCCTCTGCACTCAGATCCCTCCGCACTCAGATCCCTCTGCACTCAGATCCCTCCGCACTCAGATCCCTCCGCACTCAGATCCCTCTGCACTCAGATCCCTCCGCACTCAGATCCCTCTGCACTCAGATCCCTCCGCACTCAGATCCCTCCGCACTCAGATCCCTCCGCACTCAGATCCCTCCGCACTCAGATCCCTCTGCACTCAGATCCCTCTGCACTCAGATCCCTCCGCACTCAGATCCCTCCGCACTCAGATCCCTCCGCACTCAGATCCCTCTGCACTCAGATCCCTCCGCACTCAGATCCCTCTGCACTCAGATCCCTCCGCACTCAGATCCCTCCGCACTCAGATCCCTCCGCACTCAGATCCCTCCGCACTCAGATCCCTCCGCACTCAGATCCCTCCGCACTCAGATCCCTCCGCACTCAGATCCCTCTGCACTCAGATCCCTCCGCACTCAGATCCCTCCGCACTCAGATCCCTCTGCACTCAGATCCCTCCGCACTCAGATCCCTCCGCACTCAGATCCCTCCGCACTCAGATCCCTCCGCACTCAGATCCCTCCGCACTCAGATCCCTCCGCACTCAGATCCCTCTGCACTCAGATCCCTCCGCACTCAGATCCCTCTGCACTCAGATCCCTCCGCACTCAGATCCCTCCGCACTCAGATCCCTCCGCACTCAGATCCCTCTGCACTCAGATCCCTCTGCACTCAGATCCCTCCGCACTCAGATCCCTCTGCACTCAGATCCCTCCGCACTCAGATCCCTCTGCACTCAGATCCCTCCGCACTCAGATCCCTCCGCACTCAGATCCCTCTGCACTCAGATCCCTCCGCACTCAGATCCCTCTGCACTCAGATCCCTCCGCACTCAGATCCCTCCGCACTCAGATCCCTCCGCACTCAGATCCCTCCGCACTCAGATCCCTCCGCACTCAGATCCCTCCGCACTCAGATCCCTCCGCACTCAGATCCCTCCGCACTCAGATCCCTCCGCACTCAGATCCCTCCGCACTCAGATCCCTCCGCACTCAGATCCTCCGCACTCAGATCCCTCTGCACTCAGATCCCTCCGCACTCAGATCCCTCCGCACTCAGATCCCTCCGCACTCAGATCCCTCTGCACTCAGATCCCTCCGCACTCAGATCCCTCCGCACTCAGATCCCTCTGCACTCAGATCCCTCCGCACTCAGATCCCTCTGCACTCAGATCCCTCCGCACTCAGATCCCTCCGCACTCAGATCCCTCTGCACTCAGATCCCTCCGCACTCAGATCCCTCTGCACTCAGATCCCTCCGCACTCAGATCCCTCCGCACTCAGATCCCTCCGCACTCAGATCCCTCCGCACTCAGATCCCTCTGCACTCAGATCCCTCTGCACTCAGATCCCTCCGCACTCAGATCCCTCCGCACTCAGATCCCTCCGCACTCAGATCCCTCTGCACTCAGATCCCTCCGCACTCAGATCCCTCTGCACTCAGATCCCTCCGCACTCAGATCCCTCCGCACTCAGATCCCTCCGCACTCAGATCCCTCCGCACTCAGATCCCTCCGCACTCAGATCCCTCCGCACTCAGATCCCTCCGCACTCAGATCCCTCCGCACTCAGATCCCTCTGCACTCAGATCCCTCCGCACTCAGATCCCTCCGCACTCAGATCCCTCCGCACTCAGATCCCTCCGCACTCAGATCCCTCCGCACTCAGATCCCTCCGCACTCAG
Source organism: Closterium sp. NIES-65 (assembly GCA_948144175.1). NCBI lineage: Eukaryota > Viridiplantae > Streptophyta > Zygnematophyceae > Desmidiales > Closteriaceae > Closterium > Closterium sp. NIES-65. Next base: position 55,300 of record CANXME010002678.1, read on the forward strand.
ATCCCTCCGCACTCAGATCCCTCCGCACTCAGATCCCTCTGCACTCAGATCCCTCCGCACTCAGATCCCTCTGCACTCAGATCCCTCCGCACTCAGATCCCTCCGCACTCAGATCCCTCCGCACTCAGATCCCTCCGCACTCAGATCCCTCTGCACTCAGATCCCTCCGCACTCAGATCCCTCCGCACTCAGATCCCTCTGCACTCAGATCCCTCCGCACTCAGATCCCTCCGCACTCAGATCCCTCCGCACTCAGATCCCTCCGCACTCAGATCCCTCCGCACTCAGATCCCTCCGCACTCAGATCCCTCTGCACTCAGATCCCTCCGCACTCAGATCCCTCCGCACTCAGATCCCTCCGCACTCAGATCCCTCCGCACTCAGATCCCTCCGCACTCAGATCCCTCCGCACTCAGATCCCTCCGCACTCAGATCCCTCCGCACTCAGATCCCTCCGCACTCAGATCCCTCCGCACTCAGATCCCTCCGCACTCAGATCCCTCCGCACTCAGATCCCTCTGCACTCAGATCCCTCTGCACTCAGATCCTCCGCACTCAGATCCCTCCGCACTCAGATCCCTCCGCACTCAGATCCCTCCGCACTCAGATCCCTCCGCACTCAGATCCCTCTGCACTCAGATCCCTCTGCACTCAGATCCCTCCGCACTCAGATCCCTCTGCACTCAGATCCCTCCGCACTCAGATCCCTCTGCACTCAGATCCCTCCGCACTCAGATCCCTCCGCACTCAGATCCCTCTGCACTCAGATCCCTCCGCACTCAGATCCCTCCGCACTCAGATCCCTCCGCACTCAGATCCCTCCGCACTCAGATCCCTCCGCACTCAGATCCCTCTGCACTCAGATCCCTCCGCACTCAGATCCCTCTGCACTCAGATCCCTCCGCACTCAGATCCCTCCGCACTCAGATCCCTCCGCACTCAGATCCCTCTGCACTCAGATCCCTCCGCACTCAGATCCCTCCGCACTCAGATCCCTCCGCACTCAGATCCCTCCGCACTCAGATCCCTCCGCACTCAGATCCCTCCGCACTCAGATCCCTCCGCACTCAGATCCCTCCGCACTCAGATCCCTCCGCACTCAGATCCCTCCGCACTCAGATCCCTCCGCACTCAGATCCCTCCGCACTCAGATCCCTCCGCACTCAGATCCCTCCGCACTCAGATCCCTCCGCACTCAGATCCTCCGCACTCAGATCCCTCTGCACTCAGATCCCTCCGCACTCAGATCCCTCTGCACTCAGATCCCTCCGCACTCAGATCCCTCCGCACTCAGATCCCTCCGCACTCAGATCCCTCCGCACTCAGATCCCTCTGCACTCAGATCCCTCCGCACTCAGATCCCTCCGCACTCAGATCCCTCCGCACTCAGATCCCTCCGCACTCAGATCCCTCTGCACTCAGATCCCTCTGCACTCAGATCCCTCCGCACTCAGATCCCTCCGCACTCAGATCCCTCCGCACTCAGATCCCTCTGCACTCAGATCCCTCTGCACTCAGATCCCTCTGCACTCAGATCCCTCCGCACTCAGATCCCTCTGCACTCAGATCCCTCCGCACTCAGATCCCTCTGCACTCAGATCCCTCCGCACTCAGATCCCTCCGCACTCAGATCCCTCCGCACTCAGATCCCTCTGCACTCAGATCCCTCTGCACTCAGATCCCTCCGCACTCAGATCCCTCCGCACTCAGATCCCTCCGCACTCAGATCCCTCCGCACTCAGATCCCTCCGCACTCAGATCCCTCCGCACTCAGATCCCTCTGCACTCAGATCCCTCCGCACTCAGATCCCTCCGCACTCAGATCCCTCCGCACTCAGATCCCTCCGCACTCAGATCCCTCCGCACTCAGATCCCTCCGCACTCAGATCCCTCCGCACTCAGATCCCTCCGCACTCAGATCCCTCTGCACTCAGATCCCTCCGCACTCAGATCCCTCCGCACTCAGATCCCTCCGCACTCAGATCCCTCCGCACTCAGATCCCTCCGCACTCAGATCCCTCCGCACTCAGATCCCTCCGCACTCAGATCCCTCCGCACTCAGATCCCTCCGCACTCAGATCCCTCCGCACTCAGATCCCTCTGCACTCAGATCCCTCCGCACTCAGATCCCTCCGCACTCAGATCCCTCCGCACTCAGATCCCTCCGCACTCAGATCCCTCCGCACTCAGATCCCTCCGCACTCAGATCCCTCCGCACTCAGATCCCTCCGCACTCAGATCCCTCCGCACTCAGATCCCTCTGCACTCAGATCCCTCCGCACTCAGATCCCTCCGCACTCAGATCCCTCCGCACTCAGATCCCTCTGCACTCAGATCCCTCCGCACTCAGATCCCTCCGCACTCAGATCCCTCCGCACTCAGATCCCTCCGCACTCAGATCCCTCCGCACTCAGATCCCTCCGCACTCAGATCCCTCCGCACTCAGATCCCTCCGCACTCAGATCCCTCCGCACTCAGATCCCTCCGCACTCAGATCCCTCCGCACTCAGATCCCTCCGCACTCAGATCCCTCCGCACTCAGATCCCTCCGCACTCAGATCCCTCCGCACTCAGATCCCTCCGCACTCAGATCCCTCCGCACTCAGATCCCTCCGCACTCAGATCCCTCCGCACTCAGATCCCTCCGCACTCAGATCCCTCTGCACTCAGATCCCTCCGCACTCAGATCCCTCCGCACTCAGATCCCTCCGCACTCAGATCCCTCCGCACTCAGATCCCTCTGCACTCAGATCCCTCTGCACTCAGATCCCTCCGCACTCAGATCCCTCCGCACTCAGATCCCTCCGCACTCAGATCCCTCCGCACTCAGATCCCTCTGCACTCAGATCCCTCCGCACTCAGATCCCTCCGCACTCAGATCCCTCCGCACTCAGATCCCTCTGCACTCAGATCCCTCCGCACTCAGATCCCTCCGCACTCAGATCCCTCCGCACTCAGATCCCTCCGCACTCAGATCCCTCTGCACTCAGATCCCTCCGCACTCAGATCCCTCCGCACTCAGATCCCTCTGCACTCAGATCCCTCCGCACTCAGATCCCTCTGCACTCAGATCCCTCCGCACTCAGATCCCTCCGCACTCAGATCCCTCCGCACTCAGATCCCTCCGCACTCAGATCCCTCTGCACTCAGATCCCTCCGCACTCAGATCCCTCCGCACTCAGATCCCTCCGCACTCAGATCCCTCTGCACTCAGATCCCTCTGCACTCAGATCCCTCCGCACTCAGATCCCTCCGCACTCAGATCCCTCCGCACTCAGATCCCTCTGCACTCAGATCCCTCCGCACTCAGATCCCTCCGCACTCAGATCCCTCCGCACTCAGATCCCTCCGCACTCAGATCCCTCCGCACTCAGATCCCTCCGCACTCAGATCCCTCCGCACTCAGATCCCTCCGCACTCAGATCCCTCCGCACTCAGATCCCTCCGCACTCAGATCCCTCTGCACTCAGATCCCTCCGCACTCAGATCCCTCTGCACTCAGATCCCTCCGCACTCAGATCCCTCCGCACTCAGATCCCTCCGCACTCAGATCCCTCCGCACTCAGATCCCTCTGCACTCAGATCCCTCCGCACTCAGATCCCTCCGCACTCAGATCCCTCCGCACTCAGATCCCTCTCAGATCCCTCCGCACTCAGATCCCTCCGCACTCAGATCCCCTCTCAGATCCCTCCGCACTCAGATCCCTCCGCACTCAGATCCCTCTGCACTCAGATCCCTCCGCACTCAGATCCCTCCGCACTCAGATCCCTCCGCACTCAGATCCCTCTGCACTCAGATCCCTCCGCACTCAGATCCCTCCGCACTCAGATCCCTCCGCACTCAGATCCCTCCGCACTCAGATCCCTCTGCACTCAGATCCCTCCGCACTCAGATCCCTCCGCACTCAGATCCCTCACTCAGATCCCTCCGCACTCAGATCCCTCCGCACTCAGATCCCTCCGCACTCAGATCCCTCCGCACTCAGATCCCTCTGCACTCAGATCCCTCCGCACTCAGATCCCTCCGCACTCAGATCCCTCCGCACTCAGATCCCTCTGCACTCAGATCCCTCCGCACTCAGATCCCTCCGCACTCAGATCCCTCCGCACTCAGATCCCTCCGCACTCAGATCCCTCCGCACTCAGATCCCTCCGCACTCAGATCCCTCCGCACTCAGATCCCTCCGCACTCAGATCCCTCCGCACTCAGATCCCTCCGCACTCAGATCCCTCCGCACTCAGATCCCTCCGCACTCAGATCCCTCCGCACTCAGATCCCTCCGCACTCAGATCCCTCCGCACTCAGATCCCTCCGCACTCAGATCCCTCCGCACTCAGATCCCTCCGCACTCAGATCCCTCCGCACTCAGATCCCTCCGCACTCAGATCCCTCCGCACTCAGATCCCTCTGCACTCAGATCCCTCCGCACTCAGATCCCTCCGCACTCAGATCCCTCCGCACTCAGATCCCTCCGCACTCAGATCCCTCCGCACTCAGATCCCTCCGCACTCAGATCCCTCCGCACTCAGATCCCTCCGCACTCAGATCCCTCTGCACTCAGATCCCTCCGCACTCAGATCCCTCCGCACTCAGATCCCTCCGCACTCAGATCCCTCCGCACTCAGATCCCTCCGCACTCAGATCCCTCCGCACTCAGATCCCTCCGCACTCAGATCCCTCTGCACTCAGATCCCTCCGCACTCAGATCCCTCCGCACTCAGATCCCTCCGCACTCAGATCCCTCCGCACTCAGATCCCTCTGCACTCAGATCCCTCCGCACTCAGATCCCTCCGCACTCAGATCCCTCCGCACTCAGATCCCTCTCAGATTCCTCCGCACTCAGATCCCTCCGCACTCAGATCCCTCTCAGATCCCTCCGCACTCAGATCCCTCCGCACTCAGATCCCTCCGCACTCAGATCCCTCTGCACTCAGATCCCTCCGCACTCAGATCCCTCCGCACTCAGATCCCTCCGCACTCAGATCCCTCCGCACTCAGATCCCTCCGCACTCAGATCCCTCCGCACTCAGATCCCTCCGCACTCAGATCCCTCCGCACTCAGATCCCTCCGCACTCAGATCCCTCCGCACTCAGATCCCTCCGCACTCAGATCCCTCCGCACTCAGATCCCTCCGCACTCAGATCCCTCCGCACTCAGATCCCTCCGCACTCAGATCCCTCCGCACTCAGATCCCTCTGCACTCAGATCCCTCCGCACTCAGATCCCTCCGCACTCAGATCCCTCTGCACTCAGATCCCTCTGCACTCAGATCCCTCCGCACTCAGATCCCTCCGCACTCAGATCCCTCTGCACTCAGATCCCTCCGCACTCAGATCCCTCCGCACTCAGATCCCTCCGCACTCAGATCCCTCTGCACTCAGATCCCTCCGCACTCAGATCCCTCCGCACTCAGATCCCTCCGCACTCAGATCCCTCCGCACTCAGATCCCTCTGCACTCAGATCCCTCCGCACTCAGATCCCTCCGCACTCAGATCCCTCCGCACTCAGATCCCTCTCAGATCCCTCCGCACTCAGATCCCTCCGCACTCAGATCCCCACTCAGATCCCTCCGCACTCAGATCCTCCGCACTCAGATCCCTCCGCACTCAGATCCCTCTGCACTCAGATCCCTCCGCACTCAGATCCCTCCGCACTCAGATCCCTCCGCACTCAGATCCCTCCGCACTCAGATCCCTCCGCACTCAGATCCCTCCGCACTCAGATCCCTCCGCACTCAGATCCCTCCGCACTCAGATCCCTCCGCACTCAGATCCCTCCGCACTCAGATCCCTCCGCACTCAGATCCCTCCGCACTCAGATCCCTCCGCACTCAGATCCCTCCGCACTCAGATCCCTCCGCACTCAGATCCCTCCGCACTCAGATCCCTCCGCACTCAGATCCCTCCGCACTCAGATCCCTCCGCACTCAGATCCCTCCGCACTCAGATCCCTCCGCACTCAGATCCCTCCGCACTCAGATCCCTCCGCACTCAGATCCCTCCGCACTCAGATCCCTCCGCACTCAGATCCCTCCGCACTCAGATCCCTCCGCACTCAGATCCCTCCGCACTCAGATCCCTCCGCACTCAGATCCCTCCGCACTCAGATCCCTCCGCACTCAGATCCCTCTGCACTCAGATCCCTCTGCACTCAGATCCCTCTGCACTCAGATCCCTCCGCACTCAGATCCCTCCGCACTCAGATCCCTCCGCACTCAGATCCCTCCGCACTCAGATCCCTCCGCACTCAGATCCCTCTGCACTCAGATCCCTCTGCACTCAGATCCCTCCGCACTCAGATCCCTCCGCACTCAGATCCCTCCGCACTCAGATCCCTCCGCACTCAGATCCCTCCGCACTCAGATCCCTCCGCACTCAGATCCCTCTGCACTCAGATCCCTCTGCACTCAGATCCCTCCGCACTCAGATCCCTCTGCACTCAGATCCCTCCGCACTCAGATCCCTCCGCACTCAGATCCCTCTGCACTCAGATCCCTCTCCACTCAGATCCCTCCGCACTCAGATCCCTCCGCACTCAGATCCCTCCGCACTCAGATCCCTCCGCACTCAGATCCCTCCGCACTCAGATCCCTCTCAGATTCCTCCGCACTCAGATCCCTCCGCACTCAGATCCCTCTGCACTCAGATCCCTCTGCACTCAGATCCCTCTGCACTCAGATCCTCCGCACTCAGATCCCTCCGCACTCAGATCCCTCTGCACTCAGATCCCTCCGCACTCAGATCCCTCTGCACTCAGATCCCTCCGCACTCAGATCCCTCCGCACTCAGATCCCTCCGCACTCAGATCCCTCCGCACTCAGATCCCTCCGCACTCAGATCCCTCCGCACTCAGATCCCTCCGCACTCAGATCCCTCCGCACTCAGATCCCTCCGCACTCAGATCCCTCCGCACTCAGATCCCTCTGCACTCAGATCCCTCTGCACTCAGATCCCTCTGCACTCAGATCCCTCCGCACTCAGATCCCTCTGCACTCAGATCCCTCCGCACTCAGATCCCTCCGCACTCAGATCCCTCCGCACTCAGATCCCTCTGCACTCAGATCCCTCTGCACTCAGATCCCTCCGCACTCAGATCCCTCCGCACTCAGATCCCTCCGCACTCAGATCCCTCCGCACTCAGATCCCTCCGCACTCAGATCCCTCCGCACTCAGATCCCTCTGCACTCAGATCCCTCTGCACTCAGATCCCTCCGCACTCAGATCCCTCCGCACTCAGATCCCTCCGCACTCAGATCCCTCCGCACTCAGATCCCTCTGCACTCAGATTCCTCTCCACTCAGATCCCTCCGCACTCAGATCCCTCCGCACTCAGATCCCTCCGCACTCAGATCCCTCCGCACTCAGATCCCTCCGCACTCAGATCCCTCTCAGATTCCTCCGCACTCAGATCCCTCCGCACTCAGATCCCTCTGCACTCAGATCCCTCTGCACTCAGATCCCTCTGCACTCAGATCCCTCCGCACTCAGATCCCTCCGCACTCAGATCCCTCTGCACTCAGATCCCTCCGCACTCAGATCCCTCCGCACTCAGATCCCTCCGCACTCAGATCCCTCCGCACTCAGATCCCTCTGCACTCAGATCCCTCCGCACTCAGATCCCTCCGCACTCAGATCCCTCCGCACTCAGATCCCTCCGCACTCAGATCCCTCCGCACTCAGATCCCTCCGCACTCAGATCCCTCCGCACTCAGATCCCTCCGCACTCAGATCCCTCCGCACTCAGATCCCTCTGCACTCAGATCCCTCTGCACTCAGATCCCTCCGCACTCAGATCCCTCTGCACTCAGATCCCTCTGCACTCAGATCCCTCTGCACTCAGATCCCTCCGCACTCAGATCCCTCCGCACTCAGATCCCTCCGCACTCAGATCCCTCCGCACTCAGATCCCTCCGCACTCAGATCCCTCCGCACTCAGATCCCTCTGCACTCAGATCCCTCTGCACTCAGATCCCTCCGCACTCAGATCCCTCCGCACTCAGATCCCTCCGCACTCAGATCCCTCCGCACTCAGATCCCTCCGCACTCAGATCCCTCCGCACTCAGATCCCTCTGCACTCAGATCCCTCCGCACTCAGATCCCTCCGCACTCAGATCCCTCCGCACTCAGATCCCTCTGCACTCAGATCCCTCTGCACTCAGATCCCTCTGCACTCAGATCCCTCTGCACTCAGATCCCTCCGCACTCAGATCCCTCTGCACTCAGATCCCTCCGCACTCAGATCCCTCTGCACTCAGATCCCTCCGCACTCAGATCCCTCCGCACTCAGATCCCTCCGCACTCAGATCCCTCTGCACTCAGATCCCTCTGCACTCAGATCCCTCCGCACTCAGATCCCTCTGCACTCAGATCCCTCCGCACTCAGATCCCTCTGCACTCAGATCCCTCCGCACTCAGATCCCTCCGCACTCAGATCCCTCTGCACTCAGATCCCTCCGCACTCAGATCCCTCCGCACTCAGATCCCTCCGCACTCAGATCCCTCTGCACTCAGATCCCTCCGCACTCAGATCCCTCCGCACTCAGATCCCTCCGCACTCAGATCCCTCCGCACTCAGATCCCTCTGCACTCAGATCCCTCCGCACTCAGATCCCTCCGCACTCAGATCCCTCCGCACTCAGATCCCTCCGCACTCAGATCCCTCCGCACTCAGATCCCTCCGCACTCAGATCCCTCTCAGATCCCTCCGCACTCAGATCCCTCCGCACTCAGATCCCTCTGCACTCAGATCCCTCCGCACTCAGATCCCTCTGCACTCAGATCCCTCCGCACTCAGATCCCTCCGCACTCAGATCCCTCCGCACTCAGATCCCTCTGCACTCAGATCCCTCCGCACTCAGATCCCTCCGCACTCAGATCCCTCCGCACTCAGATCCCTCCGCACTCAGATCCCTCCGCACTCAGATCCCTCCGCACTCAGATCCCTCCGCACTCAGATCCCTCCGCACTCAGATCCCTCCGCACTCAGATCCCTCCGCACTCAGATCCCTCCGCACTCAGATCCCTCCGCACTCAGATCCCTCCGCACTCAGATCCCTCCGCACTCAGATCCCTCCGCACTCAGATCCCTCCGCACTCAGATCCCTCCGCACTCAGATCCCTCCGCACTCAGATCCCTCCGCACTCAGATCCCTCCGCACTCAGATCCCTCCGCACTCAGATCCCTCCGCACTCAGATCCCTCCGCACTCAGATCCCTCCGCACTCAGATCCCTCCGCACTCAGATCCCTCTGCACTCAGATCCCTCCGCACTCAGATCCCTCCGCACTCAGATCCCTCCGCACTCAGATCCCTCTGCACTCAGATCCCTCCGCACTCAGATCCCTCCGCACTCAGATCCCTCCGCACTCAGATCCCTCCGCACTCAGATCCCTCCGCACTCAGATCCCTCCGCACTCAGATCCCTCCGCACTCAGATCCCTCCGCACTCAGATCCCTCTCAGATTCCTCCGCACTCAGATCCCTCCGCACTCAGATCCCCCGCACTCAGATCCCTCCGCACTCAGATCCCTCCGCACTCAGATCCCTCTGCACTCAGATCCCTCTGCACTCAGATCCCTCCGCACTCAGATCCCTCCGCACTCAGATCCCTCCGCACTCAGATCCCTCCGCACTCAGATCCCTCCGCACTCAGATCCCTCCGCACTCAGATCCCTCCGCACTCAGATCCCTCCGCACTCAGATCCCTCCGCACTCAGATCCCTCCGCACTCAGATCCCTCCGCACTCAGATCCCTCCGCACTCAGATCCCTCCGCACTCAGATCCCTCCGCACTCAGATCCCTCCGCACTCAGATCCCTCCGCACTCAGATCCCTCCGCACTCAGATCCCTCCGCACTCAGATCCCTCCGCACTCAGATCCCTCCGCACTCAGATCCCTCCGCACTCAGATCCCTCCGCACTCAGATCCCTCCGCACTCAGATCCCTCCGCACTCAGATCCCTCCGCACTCAGATCCCTCCGCACTCAGATCCCTCCGCACTCAGATCCCTCCGCACTCAGATCCCTCCGCACTCAGATCCCTCCGCACTCAGATCCCTCTGCACTCAGATCCCTCCGCACTCAGATCCCTCTGCACTCAGATCCCTCCGCACTCAGATCCCTCCGCACTCAGATCCCTCCGCACTCAGATCCCTCCGCACTCAGATCCCTCCGCACTCAGATCCCTCCGCACTCAGATCCCTCCGCACTCAGATCCCTCCGCACTCAGATCCCTCCGCACTCAGATCCCTCCGCACTCAGATCCCTCCGCACTCAGATCCCTCTGCACTCAGATCCCTCCGCACTCAGATCCCTCCGCACTCAGATCCCTCCGCACTCAGATCCCTCCGCACTCAGATCCCTCCGCACTCAGATCCCTCTGCACTCAGACTCCTCTCCACTCAGATCCCTCCGCACTCAGATCCCTCCGCACTCAGATCCCTCCGCACTCAGATCCCTCCGCACTCAGATCCCTCCGCACTCAGATCCCTCTCAGATCCCTCCGCACTCAGATCCCTCCGCACTCAGATCCCTCCGCACTCAGATCCCTCTGCACTCAGATCCCTCCGCACTCAGATCCCTCCGCACTCAGATCCCTCCGCACTCAGATCCCTCCGCACTCAGATCCCTCTGCACTCAGATCCCTCCGCACTCAGATCCCTCCGCACTCAGATCCCTCCGCACTCAGATCCCTCTCAGATCCCTCCGCACTCAGATCCCTCCGCACTCAGATCCCTCTCAGATCCCTCCGCACTCAGATTCCTCCGCACTCAGATCCCTCTGCACTCAGATCCCTCTGCACTCAGATCCCTCCGCACTCAGATCCCTCCGCACTCAGATCCCTCCGCACTCAGATCCCTCCGCACTCAGATCCCTCCGCACTCAGATCCCTCCGCACTCAGATCCCTCCGCACTCAGATCCCTCCGCACTCAGATCCCTCCGCACTCAGATCCCTCCGCACTCAGATCCCTCCGCACTCAGATCCCTCCGCACTCAGATCCCTCCGCACTCAGATCCCTCCGCACTCAGATCCCTCCGCACTCAGATCCCTCCGCACTCAGATCCCTCCGCACTCAGATCCCTCCGCACTCAGATCCCTCCGCACTCAGATCCCTCCGCACTCAGATCCCTCCGCACTCAGATCCCTCCGCACTCAGATCCCTCCGCACTCAGATCCCTCCGCACTCAGATCCCTCCGCACTCAGATCCCTCCGCACTCAGATCCCTCCGCACTCAGATCCCTCCGCACTCAGATCCCTCCGCACTCAGATCCCTCCGCACTCAGATCCCTCCGCACTCAGATCCCTCCGCACTCAGATCCCTCTGCACTCAGATCCCTCCGCACTCAGATCCCTCTGCACTCAGATCCCTCCGCACTCAGATCCCTCCGCACTCAGATCCCTCCGCACTCAGATCCCTCTGCACTCAGATCCCTCTGCACTCAGATCCTCCGCACTCAGATCCCTCCGCACTCAGATCCCTCCGCACTCAGATCCCTCCGCACTCAGATCCCTCCGCACTCAGATCCCTCCGCACTCAGATCCCTCTGCACTCAGATCCCTCTGCACTCAGATCCCTCCGCACTCAGATCCCTCTGCACTCAGATCCCTCCGCACTCAGATCCCTCCGCACTCAGATCCCTCTGCACTCAGATCCCTCCGCACTCAGATCCCTCCGCACTCAGATCCCTCCGCACTCAGATCCCTCCGCACTCAGATCCCTCCGCACTCAGATCCCTCCGCACTCAGATCCCTCTCAGATCCCTCCGCACTCAGATCCCTCCGCACTCAGATCCCTCTGCACTCAGATCCCTCTGCACTCAGATCCCTCTGCACTCAGATCCCTCCGCACTCAGATCCCTCCGCACTCAGATCCCTCTGCACTCAGATCCCTCCGCACTCAGATCCCTCTGCACTCAGATCCCTCCGCACTCAGATCCCTCCGCACTCAGATCCCTCCGCACTCAGATCCCTCCGCACTCAGATCCCTCCGCACTCAGATCCCTCCGCACTCAGATCCCTCCGCACTCAGATCCCTCCGCACTCAGATCCCTCCGCACTCAGATCCCTCCGCACTCAGATCCCTCCGCACTCAGATCCCTCTGCACTCAGATCCCTCTGCACTCAGATCCCTCCGCACTCAGATCCCTCTGCACTCAGATCCCTCCGCACTCAGATCCCTCCGCACTCAGATCCCTCCGCACTCAGATCCCTCCGCACTCAGATCCCTCTGCACTCAGATCCCTCCGCACTCAGATCCCTCCGCACTCAGATCCCTCCGCACTCAGATCCCTCCGCACTCAGATCCCTCCGCACTCAGATCCCTCCGCACTCAGATCCCTCTGCACTCAGATCCCTCTGCACTCAGATCCCTCCGCACTCAGATCCCTCCGCACTCAGATCCCTCCGCACTCAGATCCCTCCGCACTCAGATCCCTCTGCACTCAGATTCCTCTCGCACTCAGATCCCTCCGCACTCAGATCCCTCCGCACTCAGATCCCTCCGCACTCAGATCCCTCCGCACTCAGATCCCTCCGCACTCAGATCCCTCTCAGATCCCTCCGCACTCAGATCCCTCCGCACTCAGATCCCTCCGCACTCAGATCCCTCTGCACTCAGATCCCTCCGCACTCAGATCCCTCCGCACTCAGATCCCTCCGCACTCAGATCCCTCTGCACTCAGATCCCTCCGCACTCAGATCCCTCCGCACTCAGATCCCTCCGCACTCAGATCCCTCCGCACTCAGATCCCTCTGCACTCAGATCCCTCCGCACTCAGATCCCTCCGCACTCAGATCCCTCCGCACTCAGATCCCTCCGCACTCAGATCCCTCCGCACTCAGATCCCTCCGCACTCAGATCCCTCCGCACTCAGATCCCTCCGCACTCAGATCCCTCCGCACTCAGATCCCTCCGCACTCAGATCCCTCCGCACTCAGATCCCTCCGCACTCAGATCCCTCCGCACTCAGATCCCTCTGCACTCAGATCCCTCTGCACTCAGATCCCTCCGCACTCAGATCCCTCCGCACTCAGATCCCTCCGCACTCAGATCCCTCCGCACTCAGATCCCTCCGCACTCAGATCCCTCCGCACTCAGATCCCTCTGCACTCAGATCCCTCTGCACTCAGATCCCTCCGCACTCAGATCCCTCCGCACTCAGATCCCTCCGCACTCAGATCCCTCCGCACTCAGATCCCTCCGCACTCAGATCCCTCCGCACTCAGATCCCTCTGCACTCAGATCCCTCTGCACTCAGATCCCTCCGCACTCAGATCCCTCCGCACTCAGATCCCTCTGCACTCAGATCCCTCTGCACTCAGATCCCTCCGCACTCAGATCCCTCTGCACTCAGATCCCTCCGCACTCAGATCCCTCCGCACTCAGATCCCTCCGCACTCAGATCCCTCTGCACTCAGATCCCTCCGCACTCAGATCCCTCCGCACTCAGATCCCTCCGCACTCAGATCCCTCTGCACTCAGATCCCTCTGCACTCAGATCCCTCCGCACTCAGATCCCTCCGCACTCAGATCCCTCCGCACTCAGATCCCTCTGCACTCAGATCCCTCCGCACTCAGATCCCTCCGCACTCAGATCCCTCTGCACTCAGATCCCTCCGCACTCAGATCCCTCCGCACTCAGATCCCTCCGCACTCAGATCCCTCTGCACTCAGATCCCTCCGCACTCAGATCCCTCCGCACTCAGATCCCTCCGCACTCAGATCCCTCTGCACTCAGATCCCTCTGCACTCAGATCCCTCCGCACTCAGATCCCTCCGCACTCAGATCCCTCTGCACTCAGATCCCTCTGCACTCAGATCCCTCCGCACTCAGATCCCTCCGCACTCAGATCCCTCTCAGATCCCTCCGCACTCAGATCCCTCCGCACTCAGATCCCTCCGCACTCAGATCCCTCCGCACTCAGATCCCTCCGCACTCAGATCCCTCCGCACTCAGATCCCTCCGCACTCAGATCCCTCCGCACTCAGATCCCTCTGCACTCAGATCCCTCCGCACTCAGATCCCTCCGCACTCAGATCCCTCCGCACTCAGATCCCTCCGCACTCAGATCCCTCCGCACTCAGATCCCTCCGCACTCAGATCCCTCCGCACTCAGATCCCTCCGCACTCAGATCCCTCCGCACTCAGATCCCTCCGCACTCAGATCCCTCCGCACTCAGATCCCTCCGCACTCAGATCCCTCCGCACTCAGATCCCTCTGCACTCAGATCCCTCCGCACTCAGATCCCTCTGCACTCAGATCCCTCGCACTCAGATCCCTCCGCACTCAGATCCCTCCGCACTCAGATCCCTCCGCACTCAGATCCCTCTGCACTCAGATCCCTCCGCACTCAGATCCCTCCGCACTCAGATCCCTCCGCACTCAGATCCCTCCGCACTCAGATCCCTCTGCACTCAGATCCCTCTGCACTCAGATCCCTCCGCACTCAGATCCCTCCGCACTCAGATCCCTCCGCACTCAGATCCCTCCGCACTCAGATCCCTCCGCACTCAGATCCCTCCGCACTCAGATCCCTCCGCACTCAGATCCCTCTGCACTCAGATCCCTCCGCACTCAGATCCCTCCGCACTCAGATCCCTCCGCACTCAGATCCCTCTGCACTCAGATCCCTCTGCACTCAGATCCCTCCGCACTCAGATCCCTCCGCACTCAGATCCCTCCGCACTCAGATCCCTCCGCACTCAGATCCCTCTGCACTCAGATCCCTCCGCACTCAGATCCCTCTGCACTCAGATCCCTCCGCACTCAGATCCCTCCGCACTCAGATCCCTCCGCACTCAGATCCCTCCGCACTCAGATCCCTCCGCACTCAGATCCCTCTGCACTCAGATCCCTCCGCACTCAGATCCCTCCGCACTCAGATCCCTCTGCACTCAGATCCCTCCGCACTCAGATCCCTCTGCACTCAGATCCCTCCGCACTCAGATCCCTCCGCACTCAGATCCCTCCGCACTCAGATCCCTCCGCACTCAGATCCCTCTGCACTCAGATCCCTCCGCACTCAGATCCCTCCGCACTCAGATCCCTCCGCACTCAGATCCCTCCGCACTCAGATCCCTCCGCACTCAGATCCCTCCGCACTCAGATCCCTCCGCACTCAGATCCCTCCGCACTCAGATCCCTCCGCACTCAGATCCCTCCGCACTCAGATCCCTCTGCACTCAGATCCCTCCGCACTCAGATCCCTCCGCACTCAGATCCCTCTGCACTCAGATCCCTCCGCACTCAGATCCCTCCGCACTCAGATCCCTCCGCACTCAGATCCCTCCGCACTCAGATCCCTCCGCACTCAGATCCCTCCGCACTCAGATCCCTCTGCACTCAGATCCCTCTGCACTCAGATCCCTCCGCACTCAGATCCCTCCGCACTCAGATCCCTCCGCACTCAGATCCCTCCGCACTCAGATCCCTCCGCACTCAGATCCCTCCGCACTCAGATCCCTCTGCACTCAGATCCCTCCGCACTCAGATCCCTCCGCACTCAGATCCCTCCGCACTCAGATCCCTCCGCACTCAGATCCCTCCGCACTCAGATCCCTCCGCACTCAGATCCCTCTGCACTCAGATCCCTCCGCACTCAGATCCCTCCGCACTCAGATCCCTCCGCACTCAGATCCCTCCGCACTCAGATCCCTCCGCACTCAGATCCCTCCGCACTCAGATCCCTCCGCACTCAGATCCCTCTGCACTCAGATCCCTCTGCACTCAGATCCCTCCGCACTCAGATCCCTCCGCACTCAGATCCCTCCGCACTCAGATCCCTCCGCACTCAGATCCCTCCGCACTCAGATCCCTCTGCGCACTCAGATCCCTCCGCACTCAGATCCCTCCGCACTCAGATCCCTCCGCACTCAGATCCCTCCGCACTCAGATCCCTCCGCACTCAGATCCCTCCGCACTCAGATCCCTCCGCACTCAGATCCCTCTGCACTCAGATCCCTCCGCACTCAGATCCCTCCGCACTCAGATCCCTCCGCACTCAGATCCCTCCGCACTCAGATCCCTCCGCACTCAGATCCCTCCGCACTCAGATCCCTCCGCACTCAGATCCCTCCGCACTCAGATCCCTCCGCACTCAGATCCCTCCGCACTCAGATCCCTCCGCACTCAGATCCCTCCGCACTCAGATCCCTCCGCACTCAGATCCCTCCGCACTCAGATCCCTCCGCACTCAGATCCCTCCGCACTCAGATCCCTCCGCACTCAGATCCCTCCGCACTCAGATCCCTCTGCACTCAGATCCCTCTGCACTCAGATCCCTCCGCACTCAGATCCCTCCGCACTCAGATCCCTCCGCACTCAGATCCCTCCGCACTCAGATCCCTCCGCACTCAGATCCCTCCGCACTCAGATCCCTCCGCACTCAGATCCCTCCGCACTCAGATCCCTCTGCACTCAGATCCCTCCGCACTCAGATCCCTCCGCACTCAGATCCCTCCGCACTCAGATCCCTCCGCACTCAGATCCCTCTGCACTCAGATCCCTCCGCACTCAGATCCCTCCGCACTCAGATCCCTCCGCACTCAGATCCCTCCGCACTCAGATCCCTCCGCACTCAGATCCCTCCGCACTCAGATCCCTCCGCACTCAGATCCCTCCGCACTCAGATCCCTCCGCACTCAGATCCCTCCGCACTCAGATCCCTCCGCACTCAGATCCCTCTGCACTCAGATCCCTCCGCACTCAGATCCCTCCGCACTCAGATCCCTCTGCACTCAGATCCCTCCGCACTCAGATCCCTCCGCACTCAGATCCCTCCGCACTCAGATCCCTCTGCACTCAGATCCCTCTGCACTCAGATCCCTCCGCACTCAGATCCCTCCGCACTCAGATCCCTCCGCACTCAGATCCCTCTGCACTCAGATCCCTCCGCACTCAGATCCCTCCGCACTCAGATCCCTCTGCACTCAGATCCCTCCGCACTCAGATCCCTCTGCACTCAGATCCCTCCGCACTCAGATCCCTCCGCACTCAGATCCCTCCGCACTCAGATCCCTCCGCACTCAGATCCCTCCGCACTCAGATCCCTCCGCACTCAGATCCCTCCGCACTCAGATCCCTCCGCACTCAGATCCCTCCGCACTCAGATCCCTCTGCACTCAGATCCCTCCGCACTCAGATCCCTCGCACTCAGATCCCTCCGCACTCAGATCCCTCCGCACTCAGATCCCTCCGCACTCAGATCCCTCCGCACTCAGATCCCTCCGCACTCAGATCCCTCCGCACTCAGATCCCTCCGCACTCAGATCCCTCTGCACTCAGATCCCTCTGCACTCAGATCCCTCCGCACTCAGATCCCTCCGCACTCAGATCCCTCCGCACTCAGATCCCTCCGCACTCAGATCCCTCCGCACTCAGATCCCTCCGCACTCAGATCCCTCCGCACTCAGATCCCTCCGCACTCAGATCCCTCTGCACTCAGATCCCTCCGCACTCAGATCCCTCCGCACTCAGATCCCTCCGCACTCAGATCCCTCCGCACTCAGATCCCTCCGCACTCAGATCCCTCCGCACTCAGATCCCTCCGCACTCAGATCCCTCCGCACTCAGATCCCTCCGCACTCAGATCCCTCCGCACTCAGATCCCTCCGCACTCAGATCCCTCCGCACTCAGATCCCTCCGCACTCAGATCCCTCCGCACTCAGATCCCTCCGCACTCAGATCCCTCCGCACTCAGATCCCTCCGCACTCAGATCCCTCCGCACTCAGATCCCTCCGCACTCAGATCCCTCCGCACTCAGATCCCTCCGCACTCAGATCCCTCTGCACTCAGATCCCTCCGCACTCAGATCCCTCCGCACTCAGATCCCTCCGCACTCAGATCCCTCCGCACTCAGATCCCTCCGCACTCAGATCCCTCCGCACTCAGATCCCTCCGCACTCAGATCCCTCCGCACTCAGATCCCTCCGCACTCAGATCCCTCCGCACTCAGATCCCTCCGCACTCAGATCCCTCCGCACTCAGATCCCTCCGCACTCAGATCCCTCCGCACTCAGATCCCTCCGCACTCAGATCCCTCCGCACTCAGATCCCTCCGCACTCAGATCCCTCCGCACTCAGATCCCTCCGCACTCAGATCCCTCCGCACTCAGATCCCTCCGCACTCAGATCCCTCCGCACTCAGATCCCTCTGCACTCAGATCCCTCCGCACTCAGATCCCTCCGCACTCAGATCCCTCCGCACTCAGATCCCTCCGCACTCAGATCCCTCCGCACTCAGATCCCTCCGCACTCAGATCCCTCCGCACTCAGATCCCTCCGCACTCAGATCCCTCCGCACTCAGATCCCTCCGCACTCAGATCCCTCCGCACTCAGATCCCTCCGCACTCAGATCCCTCCGCACTCAGATCCCTCCGCACTCAGATCCCTCCGCACTCAGATCCCTCCGCACTCAGATCCCTCCGCACTCAGATCCCTCCGCACTCAGATCCCTCCGCACTCAGATCCCTCCGCACTCAGATCCCTCCGCACTCAGATCCCTCTGCACTCAGATCCCTCCGCACTCAGATCCCTCCGCACTCAGATCCCTCCGCACTCAGATCCCTCCGCACTCAGATCCCTCCGCACTCAGATCCCTCCGCACTCAGATCCCTCCGCACTCAGATCCCTCCGCACTCAGATCCCTCCGCACTCAGATCCCTCCGCACTCAGATCCCTCCGCACTCAGATCCCTCCGCACTCAGATCCCTCCGCACTCAGATCCCTCCGCACTCAGATCCCTCTGCACTCAGATCCCTCCGCACTCAGATCCCTCCGCACTCAGATCCCTCCGCACTCAGATCCCTCTGCACTCAGATCCCTCCGCACTCAGATCCCTCCGCACTCAGATCCCTCCGCACTCAGATCCCTCCGCACTCAGATCCCTCTGCACTCAGATCCCTCCGCACTCAGATCCCTCCGCACTCAGATCCCTCCGCACTCAGATCCCTCCGCACTCAGATCCCTCCGCACTCAGATCCCTCCGCACTCAGATCCCTCCGCACTCAGATCCCTCCGCACTCAGATCCCTCCGCACTCAGATCCCTCCGCACTCAGATCCCTCCGCACTCAGATCCCTCCGCACTCAGATCCCTCCGCACTCAGATCCCTCCGCACTCAGATCCCTCCGCACTCAGATCCCTCCGCACTCAGATCCCTCCGCACTCAGATCCCTCCGCACTCAGATCCCTCCGCACTCAGATCCCTCCGCACTCAGATCCCTCCGCACTCAGATCCCTCCGCACTCAGATCCCTCCGCACTCAGATCCCTCCGCACTCAGATCCCTCCGCACTCAGATCCCTCCGCACTCAGATCCCTCTGCACTCAGATCCCTCCGCACTCAGATCCCTCCGCACTCAGATCCCTCCGCACTCAGATCCCTCCGCACTCAGATCCCTCTGCACTCAGATCCCTCCGCACTCAGATCCCTCCGCACTCAGATCCCTCCGCACTCAGATCCCTCTCAGATTCCCTCCGCACTCAGATCCCTCCGCACTCAGATCCCCACTCAGATCCCTCCGCACTCAGATCCCTCCGCACTCAGATCCCTCCGCACTCAGATCCCTCCGCACTCAGATCCCTCCGCACTCAGATCCCTCCGCACTCAGATCCCTCCGCACTCAGATCCCTCCGCACTCAGATCCCTCCGCACTCAGATCCCTCCGCACTCAGATCCCTCCGCACTCAGATCCCTCTGCACTCAGATCCCTCCGCACTCAGATCCCTCCGCACTCAGATCCCTCCGCACTCAGATCCCTCCGCACTCAGATCCCTCCGCACTCAGATCCCTCCGCACTCAGATCCCTCCGCACTCAGATCCCTCTGCACTCAGATCCCTCCGCACTCAGATCCCTCCGCACTCAGATCCCTCCGCACTCAGATCCCTCCGCACTCAGATCCCTCCGCACTCAGATCCCTCCGCACTCAGATCCCTCCGCACTCAGATCCCTCCGCACTCAGATCCCTCCGCACTCAGATCCCTCCGCACTCAGATCCCTCCGCACTCAGATCCCTCCGCACTCAGATCCCTCCGCACTCAGATCCCTCCGCACTCAGATCCCTCCGCACTCAGATCCTCCGCACTCAGATCCCTCCGCACTCAGATCCCTCCGCACTCAGATCCCTCCGCACTCAGATCCCTCCGCACTCAGATCCCTCCGCACTCAGATCCCTCCGCACTCAGATCCCTCCGCACTCAGATCCCTCCGCACTCAGATCCCTCCGCACTCAGATCCCTCCGCACTCAGATCCCTCCGCACTCAGATCCCTCCGCACTCAGATCCCTCCGCACTCAGATCCCTCCGCACTCAGATCCCTCCGCACTCAGATCCCTCCGCACTCAGATCCCTCCGCACTCAGATCCCTCCGCACTCAGATCCCTCCGCACTCAGATCCCTCCGCACTCAGATCCCTCTCAGATCCCTCCGCACTCAGATCCCTCCGCACTCAGATCCCTCCGCTCAGATCCCTCCGCACTCAGATCCCTCCGCACTCAGATCCCTCCGCACTCAGATCCCTCTGCACTCAGATCCCTCCGCACTCAGATCCCTCCGCACTCAGATCCCTCCGCACTCAGATCCCTCCGCACTCAGATCCCTCCGCACTCAGATCCCTCCGCACTCAGATCCCTCCGCACTCAGATCCCTCCGCACTCAGATCCCTCCGCACTCAGATCCCTCCGCACTCAGATCCCTCCGCACTCAGATCCCTCCGCACTCAGATCCCTCCGCACTCAGATCCCTCCGCACTCAGATCCCTCCGCACTCAGATCCCTCCGCACTCAGATCCCTCCGCACTCAGATCCCTCCGCACTCAGATCCCTCCGCACTCAGATCCCTCCGCACTCAGATCCCTCCGCACTCAGATCCCTCCGCACTCAGATCCCTCCGCACTCAGATCCCTCCGCACTCAGATCCCTCTGCACTCAGATCCCTCCGCACTCAGATCCCTCCGCACTCAGATCCCTCCGCACTCAGATCCCTCCGCACTCAGATCCCTCCGCACTCAGATCCCTCCGCACTCAGATCCCTCCGCACTCAGATCCCTCCGCACTCAGATCCCTCTGCACTCAGATCCCTCCGCACTCAGATCCCTCCGCACTCAGATCCCTCCGCACTCAGATCCCTCTCAGATCCCTCCGCACTCAGATCCCTCCGCACTCAGATCCCTCTCAGATCCCTCCGCACTCAGATCCCTCCGCACTCAGATCCCTCTGCACTCAGATCCCTCCGCACTCAGATCCCTCCGCACTCAGATCCCTCCGCACTCAGATCCCTCCGCACTCAGATCCCTCCGCACTCAGATCCCTCCGCACTCAGATCCCTCCGCACTCAGATCCCTCCGCACTCAGATCCCTCCGCACTCAGATCCCTCCGCACTCAGATCCCTCCGCACTCAGATCCCTCCGCACTCAGATCCCTCCGCACTCAGATCCCTCCGCACTCAGATCCCTCCGCACTCAGATCCCTCCGCACTCAGATCCCTCCGCACTCAGATCCCTCTGCACTCAGATCCCTCCGCACTCAGATCCCTCCGCACTCAGATCCCTCCGCACTCAGATCCCTCCGCACTCAGATCCCTCCGCACTCAGATCCCTCCGCACTCAGATCCCTCCGCACTCAGATCCCCCGCTCAGATCCCTCCGCACTCAGATCCCTCCGCACTCAGATCCCTCTGCACTCAGATCCCTCTGCACTCAGATCCCTCCGCACTCAGATCCCTCCGCACTCAGATCCCTCCGCACTCAGATCCCTCCGCACTCAGATCCCTCCGCACTCAGATCCCTCCGCACTCAGATCCCTCCGCACTCAGATCCCTCCGCACTCAGATCCCTCCGCACTCAGATCCCTCCGCACTCAGATCCCTCCGCACTCAGATCCCTCCGCACTCAGATCCCTCCGCACTCAGATCCCTCCGCACTCAGATCCCTCCGCACTCAGATCCCTCCGCACTCAGATCCCTCCGCACTCAGATCCCTCCGCACTCAGATCCCTCCGCACTCAGATCCCTCTGCACTCAGATCCCTCCGCACTCAGATCCCTCCGCACTCAGATCCCTCCGCACTCAGATCCCTCCGCACTCAGATCCCTCCGCACTCAGATCCCTCCGCACTCAGATCCCTCCGCACTCAGATCCCTCCGCACTCAGATCCCTCCGCACTCAGATCCCTCCGCACTCAGATCCCTCCGCACTCAGATCCCTCCGCACTCAGATCCCTCCGCACTCAGATCCCTCCGCACTCAGATCCCTCCGCACTCAGATCCCTCTGCACTCAGATCCCTCCGCACTCAGATCCCTCCGCACTCAGATCCCTCTGCACTCAGATCCCTCCGCACTCAGATCCCTCCGCACTCAGATCCCTCTGCACTCAGATCCTCTGCACTCAGATCCCTCCGCACTCAGATCCCTCCGCACTCAGATCCCTCCGCACTCAGATCCCTCCGCACTCAGATCCCTCCGCACTCAGATCCCTCTCACTCAGATCCTCCGCACTCAGATCCCTCCGCACTCAGATCCCTCCGCACTCAGATCCCTCTGCACTCAGATCCCTCCGCACTCAGATCCCTCCGCACTCAGATCCCTCCGCACTCAGATCCCTCCGCACTCAGATCCCTCCGCACTCAGATCCCTCCGCACTCAGATCCCTCCGCACTCAGATCCCTCCGCACTCAGATCCCTCCGCACTCAGATCCCTCCGCACTCAGATCCCTCCGCACTCAGATCCCTCCGCACTCAGATCCCTCCGCACTCAGATCCCTCCGCACTCAGATCCCTCCGCACTCAGATCCCTCCGCACTCAGATCCCTCCGCACTCAGATCCCTCCGCACTCAGATCCCTCCGCACTCAGATCCCTCCGCACTCAGATCCCTCCGCACTCAGATCCCTCCGCACTCAGATCCCTCCGCACTCAGATCCCTCCGCACTCAGATCCCTCCGCACTCAGATCCCTCTGCACTCAGATCCCTCCGCACTCAGATCCCTCCGCACTCAGATCCCTCCGCACTCAGATCCCTCCGCACTCAGATCCCTCCGCACTCAGATCCCTCCGCACTCAGATCCCTCCGCACTCAGATCCCTCCGCACTCAGATCCCTCCGCACTCAGATCCCTCCGCACTCAGATCCCTCCGCACTCAGATCCCTCTGCACTCAGATCCCTCCGCACTCAGATCCCTCCGCACTCAGATCCCTCCGCACTCAGATCCCTCCGCACTCAGATCCCTCCGCACTCAGATCCCTCTGCACTCAGATCCCTCCACTCAGATCCCTCCGCACTCAGATCCCTCCGCACTCAGATCCCTCCGCACTCAGATCCCTCCGCACTCAGATCCCTCCGCACTCAGATCCCTCTGCACTCAGATCCCTCCGCACTCAGATCCCTCCGCACTCAGATCCCTCCGCACTCAGATCCCTCCGCACTCAGATCCCTCCGCACTCAGATCCCTCCGCACTCAGATCCCTCCGCACTCAGATCCCTCTGCACTCAGATCCCTCCGCACTCAGATCCCTCCGCACTCAGATCCCTCCGCACTCAGATCCCTCCGCACTCAGATCCCTCCGCACTCAGATCCCTCCGCACTCAGATCCCTCCGCACTCAGATCCCTCCGCACTCAGATCCCTCCGCACTCAGATCCCTCCGCACTCAGATCCCTCCGCACTCAGATCCCTCCGCACTCAGATCCCTCCGCACTCAGATCCCTCCGCACTCAGATCCCTCCGCACTCAGATCCCTCCGCACTCAGATCCCTCCGCACTCAGATCCCTCCGCACTCAGATCCCTCCGCACTCAGATCCCTCCGCACTCAGATCCCTCCGCACTCAGATCCCTCCGCACTCAGATCCCTCCGCACTCAGATCCCTCCGCACTCAGATCCCTCCGCACTCAGATCCCTCCGCACTCAGATCCCTCCGCACTCAGATCCCTCGCACTCAGATCCCTCCGCACTCAGATCCCTCCGCACTCAGATCCCTCCGCACTCAGATCCCTCCGCACTCAGATCCCTCCGCACTCAGATCCCTCCGCACTCAGATCCCTCCGCACTCAGATCCCTCTGCACTCAGATCCCTCCGCACTCAGATCCCTCCGCACTCAGATCCCTCCGCACTCAGATCCCTCCGCACTCAGATCCCTCCGCACTCAGATCCCTCCGCACTCAGATCCCTCCGCACTCAGATCCCTCCGCACTCAGATCCCTCCGCACTCAGATCCCTCCGCACTCAGATCCCTCCGCACTCAGATCCCTCCGCACTCAGATCCCTCCGCACTCAGATCCCTCCGCACTCAGATCCCTCCGCACTCAGATCCCTCCGCACTCAGATCCCTCCGCACTCAGATCCCTCCGCACTCAGATCCCTCCGCACTCAGATCCCTCCGCACTCAGATCCCTCCGCACTCAGATCCCTCTGCACTCAGATCCCTCCGCACTCAGATCCCTCCGCACTCAGATCCCTCCGCACTCAGATCCCTCCGCACTCAGATCCCTCCGCACTCAGATCCCTCCGCACTCAGATCCCTCCGCACTCAGATCCCTCCGCACTCAGATCCCTCCGCACTCAGATCCCTCCGCACTCAGATCCCTCCGCACTCAGATCCCTCCGCACTCAGATCCCTCTGCACTCAGATCCCTCCGCACTCAGATCCCTCCGCACTCAGATCCCTCTGCACTCAGATCCCTCCGCACTCAGATCCCTCCGCACTCAGATCCCTCCGCACTCAGATCCCTCTGCACTCAGATCCCTCCGCACTCAGATCCCTCCGCACTCAGATCCCTCCGCACTCAGATCCCTCCGCACTCAGATCCCTCCGCACTCAGATCCCTCCGCACTCAGATCCCTCCGCACTCAGATCCCTCTGCACTCAGATCCCTCTGCACTCAGATCCCTCCGCACTCAGATCCCTCCGCACTCAGATCCCTCTCAGATCCCTCCGCACTCAGATCCCTCCGCACTCAGATCCCTCCGCACTCAGATCCCTCCGCACTCAGATCCCTCCGCACTCAGATCCCTCCGCACTCAGATCCCTCCGCACTCAGATCCCTCCGCACTCAGATCCCTCCGCACTCAGATCCCTCCGCACTCAGATCCCTCCGCACTCAGATCCCTCCGCACTCAGATCCCTCCGCACTCAGATCCCTCCGCACTCAGATCCCTCCGCACTCAGATCCCTCCGCACTCAGATCCCTCCGCACTCAGATCCCTCCGCACTCAGATCCCTCCGCACTCAGATCCCTCCGCACTCAGATCCCTCCGCACTCAGATCCCTCCGCACTCAGATCCCTCCGCACTCAGATCCCTCCGCACTCAGATCCCTCCGCACTCAGATCCCTCCGCACTCAGATCCCTCCGCACTCAGATCCCTCCGCACTCAGATCCCTCCGCACTCAGATCCCTCCGCACTCAGATCCCTCCGCACTCAGATCCCTCCGCACTCAGATCCCTCCGCACTCAGATCCCTCCGCACTCAGATCCCTCCGCACTCAGATCCCTCCGCACTCAGATCCCTCCGCACTCAGATCCCTCCGCACTCAGATCCCTCCGCACTCAGATCCCTCCGCACTCAGATCCCTCCGCACTCAGATCCCTCCGCACTCAGATCCCTCCGCACTCAGATCCCTCCGCACTCAGATCCCTCCGCACTCAGATCCCTCCGCACTCAGATCCCTCCGCACTCAGATCCCTCCGCACTCAGATCCCTCCGCACTCAGATCCCTCTCAGATCCCTCCGCACTCAGATCCCTCCGCACTCAGATCCCTCCGCACTCAGATCCCTCCGCACTCAGATCCCTCCGCACTCAGATCCCTCCGCACTCAGATCCCTCCGCACTCAGATCCCTCCGCACTCAGATCCCTCCGCACTCAGATCCCTCCGCACTCAGATCCCTCCGCACTCAGATCCCTCCGCACTCAGATCCCTCCGCACTCAGATCCCTCCGCACTCAGATCCCTCCGCACTCAGATCCCTCCGCACTCAGATCCCTCCGCACTCAGATCCCTCCGCACTCAGATCCCTCTGCACTCAGATCCCTCCGCACTCAGATCCCTCCGCACTCAGATCCCTCCGCACTCAGATCCCTCCGCACTCAGATCCCTCCGCACTCAGATCCCTCCGCACTCAGATCCCTCCGCACTCAGATCCCTCCGCACTCAGATCCCTCCGCACTCAGATCCCTCCGCACTCAGATCCCTCCGCACTCAGATCCCTCCGCACTCAGATCCCTCCGCACTCAGATCCCTCCGCACTCAGATCCCTCCGCACTCAGATCCCTCTGCACTCAGATCCCTCCGCACTCAGATCCCTCCGCACTCAGATCCCTCCGCACTCAGATCCCTCCGCACTCAGATCCCTCTGCACTCAGATCCCTCCGCACTCAGATCCCTCCGCACTCAGATCCCTCCGCACTCAGATCCCTCCGCACTCAGATCCCTCCGCACTCAGATCCCTCCGCACTCAGATCCCTCCGCACTCAGATCCCTCCGCACTCAGATCCCTCCGCACTCAGATCCCTCTGCACTCAGATCCCTCCGCACTCAGATCCCTCCGCACTCAGATCCCTCCGCACTCAGATCCCTCCGCACTCAGATCCCTCCGCACTCAGATCCCTCCGCACTCAGATCCCTCCGCACTCAGATCCCTCCGCACTCAGATCCCTCCGCACTCAGATCCCTCCGCACTCAGAATCCTCCGCACTCAGATCCCTCCGCACTCAGATCCCTCCGCACTCAGATCCCTCCGCACTCAGATCCCTCTGCACTCAGATCCCTCCGCACTCAGATCCCTCCGCACTCAGATCCCTCTGCACTCAGATCCCTCCGCACTCAGATCCCTCCGCACTCAGATCCCTCCGCACTCAGATCCCTCCGCACTCAGATCCCTCTGCACTCAGATCCCTCCGCACTCAGATCCCTCCGCACTCAGATCCCTCCGCACTCAGATCCCTCCGCACTCAGATCCCTCCGCACTCAGATCCCTCCGCACTCAGATCCCTCTGCACTCAGATCCCTCTGCACTCAGATCCCTCCGCACTCAGATCCCTCCGCACTCAGATCCCTCCGCACTCAGATCCCTCCGCACTCAGATCCCTCCGCACTCAGATCCCTCCGCACTCAGATCCCTCCGCACTCAGATCCCTCCGCACTCAGATCCCTCCGCACTCAGATCCCTCCGCACTCAGATCCCTCCGCACTCAGATCCCTCCGCACTCAGATCCCTCCGCACTCAGATCCCTCCGCACTCAGATCCCTCCGCACTCAGATCCCTCCGCACTCAGATCCCTCCGCACTCAGATCCCTCCGCACTCAGATCCCTCCGCACTCAGATCCCTCCGCACTCAGATCCCTCGCACTCAGATCCCTCTGCACTCAGATCCCTCCGCACTCAGATCCCTCCGCACTCAGATCCCTCCGCACTCAGATCCCTCCGCACTCAGATCCCTCCGCACTCAGATCCCTCCGCACTCAGATCCCTCTGCACTCAGATCCCTCCGCACTCAGATCCCTCCGCACTCAGATCCCTCCGCACTCAGATCCCTCCGCACTCAGATCCCTCCGCACTCAGATCCCTCCGCACTCAGATCCCTCCGCACTCAGATCCCTCCGCACTCAGATCCCTCCGCACTCAGATCCCTCCGCACTCAGATCCCTCCGCACTCAGATCCCTCCGCACTCAGATCCCTCCGCACTCAGATCCCTCTGCACTCAGATCCCTCCGCACTCAGATCCCTCCGCACTCAGATCCCTCCGCACTCAGATCCCTCCGCACTCAGATCCCTCTGCACTCAGATCCCTCCGCACTCAGATCCCTCCGCACTCAGATCCCTCCGCACTCAGATCCCTCCGCACTCAGATCCCTCCGCACTCAGATCCCTCCGCACTCAGATCCCTCCGCACTCAGATCCCTCCGCACTCAGATCCCTCTGCACTCAGATCCCTCCGCACTCAGATCCCTCCGCACTCAGATCCCTCCGCACTCAGATCCCTCCGCACTCAGATCCCTCCGCACTCAGATCCCTCCGCACTCAGATCCCTCCGCACTCAGATCCCTCCGCACTCAGATCCCTCCGCACTCAGATCCCTCCGCACTCAGATCCCTCCGCACTCAGATCCCTCCGCACTCAGATCCCTCCGCACTCAGATCCCTCCGCACTCAGATCCCTCCGCACTCAGATCCCTCCGCACTCAGATCCCTCTCAGATTCCGCACTCAGATCCCTCCGCACTCAGATCCCCACTCAGATCCCTCCGCACTCAGATCCCTCCGCACTCAGATCCCTCTGCACTCAGATCCCTCCGCACTCAGATCCTCCGCACTCAGATCCCTCCGCACTCAGATCCCTCCGCACTCAGATCCCTCCGCACTCAGATCCCTCCGCACTCAGATCCCTCTGCACTCAGATCCCTCTGCACTCAGATCCCTCCGCACTCAGATCCCTCCGCACTCAGATCCCTCCGCACTCAGATCCCTCCGCACTCAGATCCCTCCGCACTCAGATCCCTCCGCACTCAGATCCCTCCGCACTCAGATCCCTCCGCACTCAGATCCCTCTGCACTCAGATCCCTCCGCACTCAGATCCCTCCGCACTCAGATCCCTCCGCACTCAGATCCCTCCGCACTCAGATCCCTCCGCACTCAGATCCCTCCGCACTCAGATCCCTCCGCACTCAGATCCCTCCGCACTCAGATCCCTCCGCACTCAGATCCCTCTGCACTCAGATCCCTCCGCACTCAGATCCCTCCGCACTCAGATCCCTCTGCACTCAGATCCCTCCGCACTCAGATCCCTCCGCACTCAGATCCCTCCGCACTCAGATCCCTCCGCACTCAGATCCCTCTGCACTCAGATCCCTCCGCACTCAGATCCCTCTGCACTCAGATCCCTCCGCACTCAGATCCCTCCGCACTCAGATCCCTCCGCACTCAGATCCCTCCGCACTCAGATCCCTCTGCACTCAGATCCCTCCGCACTCAGATCCCTCCGCACTCAGATCCCTCCGCACTCAGATCCCTCCGCACTCAGATCCCTCCGCACTCAGATCCCTCCGCACTCAGATCCCTCCGCACTCAGATCCCTCCGCACTCAGATCCCTCCGCACTCAGATCCCTCCGCACTCAGATCCCTCCGCACTCAGATCCCTCTCAGATCCCTCCGCACTCAGATCCCTCCGCACTCAGATCCCTCCCCACTCAGATCCCTCCGCACTCAGATCCCTCCGCACTCAGATCCCTCCGCACTCAGATCCCTCCGCACTCAGATCCCTCCGCACTCAGATCCCTCCGCACTCAGATCCCTCCGCACTCAGATCCCTCCGCACTCAGATCCCTCCGCACTCAGATCCCTCCGCACTCAGATCCCTCCGCACTCAGATCCCTCCGCACTCAGATCCCTCCGCACTCAGATCCCTCCGCACTCAGATCCCTCCGCACTCAGATCCCTCCGCACTCAGATCCCTCCGCACTCAGATCCCTCCGCACTCAGATCCCTCCGCACTCAGATCCCTCCGCACTCAGATCCCTCTGCACTCAGATCCCTCCGCACTCAGATCCCTCCGCACTCAGATCCCTCCGCACTCAGATCCCTCCGCACTCAGATCCCTCTGCACTCAGATCCCTCCGCACTCAGATCCCTCCGCACTCAGATCCCTCCGCACTCAGATCCCTCCGCACTCAGATCCCTCCGCACTCAGATCCCTCCGCACTCAGATCCCTCTGCACTCAGATCCCTCCGCACTCAGATCCCTCCGCACTCAGATCCCTCCGCACTCAGATCCCTCTGCACTCAGATCCCTCTGCACTCAGATCCCTCCGCACTCAGATCCCTCCGCACTCAGATCCCTCCGCACTCAGATCCCTCTCAGATCCCTCCGCACTCAGATCCCTCCGCACTCAGATCCCCACTCAGATCCCTCCGCACTCAGATCCCTCCGCACTCAGATCCCTCCGCACTCAGATCCCTCTGCACTCAGATCCCTCCGCACTCAGATCCCTCCGCACTCAGATCCCTCCGCACTCAGATCCCTCCGCACTCAGATCCCTCTGCACTCAGATCCCTCCGCACTCAGATCCCTCCGCACTCAGATCCCTCCGCACTCAGATCCCTCTGCACTCAGATCCCTCCGCACTCAGATCCCTCCGCACTCAGATCCCTCCGCACTCAGATCCCTCCGCACTCAGATCCCTCCGCACTCAGATCCCTCCGCACTCAGATCCCTCCGCACTCAGATCCCTCCGCACTCAGATCCCTCCGCACTCAGATCCCTCCGCACTCAGATCCCTCCGCACTCAGATCCCTCCGCACTCAGATCCCTCTCAGATCCCTCCGCACTCAGATCCCTCCGCACTCAGATCCCCACTCAGATCCCTCCGCACTCAGATCCCTCCGCACTCAGATCCCTCCGCACTCAGATCCCTCTGCACTCAGATCCCTCCGCACTCAGATCCCTCCGCACTCAGATCCCTCCGCACTCAGATCCCTCCGCACTCAGATCCCTCCGCACTCAGATCCCTCCGCACTCAGATCCCTCCGCACTCAGATCCCTCCGCACTCAGATCCCTCCGCACTCAGATCCCTCCGCACTCAGATCCCTCCGCACTCAGATCCCTCCGCACTCAGATCCCTCCGCACTCAGATCCCTCCGCACTCAGATCCCTCCGCACTCAGATCCCTCCGCACTCAGATCCCTCCGCACTCAGATCCCTCCGCACTCAGATCCCTCCGCACTCAGATCCCTCCGCACTCAGATCCCTCCGCACTCAGATCCCTCCGCACTCAGATCCCTCCGCACTCAGATCCCTCCGCACTCAGATCCCTCCGCACTCAGATCCCTCCGCACTCAGATCCCTCCGCACTCAGATCCCTCCGCACTCAGATCCCTCTGCACTCAGATCCCTCCGCACTCAGATCCCTCCGCACTCAGATCCCTCCGCACTCAGATCCCTCCGCACTCAGATCCCTCCGCACTCAGATCCCTCCGCACTCAGATCCCTCCGCACTCAGATCCCTCCGCACTCAGATCCCTCCGCACTCAGATCCCTCCGCACTCAGATCCCTCCGCACTCAGATCCCTCCGCACTCAGATCCCTCCGCACTCAGATCCCTCCGCACTCAGATCCTCTGCACTCAGATCCCTCCGCACTCAGATCCCTCCGCACTCAGATCCCTCCGCACTCAGATCCCTCCGCACTCAGATCCCTCCGCACTCAGATCCCTCTCAGATCCCTCCGCACTCAGATCCCTCCGCACTCAGATCCCTCCGCACTCAGATCCCTCCGCACTCAGATCCCTCCGCACTCAGATCCTCCGCACTCAGATCCCTCCGCACTCAGATCCCTCCGCACTCAGATCCCTCCGCACTCAGATCCCTCCGCACTCAGATCCCTCCGCACTCAGATCCCTCCGCACTCAGATCCCTCTGCACTCAGATCCCTCCGCACTCAGATCCCTCCGCACTCAGATCCCTCCGCACTCAGATCCCTCCGCACTCAGATCCCTCCGCACTCAGATCCCTCCGCACTCAGATCCCTCCGCACTCAGATCCCTCCGCACTCAGATCCCTCCGCACTCAGATCCCTCCGCACTCAGATCCCTCCGCACTCAGATCCCTCCGCACTCAGATCCCTCTGCACTCAGATCCCTCCGCACTCAGATCCCTCTGCACTCAGATCCCTCCGCACTCAGATCCCTCTGCACTCAGATCCCTCCGCACTCAGATCCCTCCGCACTCAGATCCCTCCGCACTCAGATCCCTCTGCACTCAGATCCCTCTGCACTCAGATCCCTCCGCACTCAGATCCCTCCGCACTCAGATCCCTCCGCACTCAGATCCCTCCGCACTCAGATCCCTCCGCACTCAGATCCCTCCGCACTCAGATCCCTCTGCACTCAGATCCCTCTGCACTCAGATCCCTCCGCACTCAGATCCCTCTGCACTCAGATCCCTCCGCACTCAGATCCCTCCGCACTCAGATCCCTCTGCACTCAGATCCCTCTGCACTCAGATCCCTCCGCACTCAGATCCCTCCGCACTCAGATCCCTCCGCACTCAGATCCCTCCGCACTCAGATCCCTCCGCACTCAGATCCCTCTCAGATTCCTCCGCACTCAGATTCCTCCGCACTCAGATCCCTCTGCACTCAGATCCCTCTGCACTCAGATCCCTCTGCACTCAGATCCCTCCGCACTCAGATCCCTCCGCACTCAGATCCCTCTGCACTCAGATCCCTCCGCACTCAGATCCCTCCGCACTCAGATCCCTCCGCACTCAGATCCCTCCGCACTCAGATCCCTCCGCACTCAGATCCTCCGCACTCAGATCCCTCCGCACTCAGATCCCTCCGCACTCAGATCCCTCCGCACTCAGATCCCTCCGCACTCAGATCCCTCCGCACTCAGATCCCTCCGCACTCAGATCCCTCCGCACTCAGATCCCTCCGCACTCAGATCCCTCTGCACTCAGATCCCTCCGCACTCAGATCCCTCCGCACTCAGATCCCTCCGCACTCAGATCCCTCTGCACTCAGATCCCTCCGCACTCAGATCCCTCCGCACTCAGATCCCTCCGCACTCAGATCCCTCCGCACTCAGATCCCTCCGCACTCAGATCCCTCCGCACTCAGATCCCTCCGCACTCAGATCCCTCCGCACTCAGATCCCTCTGCACTCAGATCCCTCCGCACTCAGATCCCTCCGCACTCAGATCCCTCCGCACTCAGATCCCTCCGCACTCAGATCCCTCCGCACTCAGATCCCTCCGCACTCAGATCCCTCCGCACTCAGATCCCTCTGCACTCAGATCCCTCCGCACTCAGATCCCTCCGCACTCAGATCCCTCCGCACTCAGATCCTCTGCACTCAGATCCCTCTGCACTCAGATCCCTCTGCACTCAGATCCCTCCGCACTCAGATCCCTCCGCACTCAGATCCCTCCGCACTCAGATCCCTCCGCACTCAGATCCCTCCGCACTCAGATCCCTCCGCACTCAGATCCCTCCGCACTCAGATCCCTCCGCACTCAGATCCCTCTGCACTCAGATCCCTCTGCACTCAGATCCCTCCGCACTCAGATCCCTCCGCACTCAGATCCCTCCGCACTCAGATCCCTCTGCACTCAGATCCCTCCGCACTCAGATCCCTCCGCACTCAGATCCCTCCGCACTCAGATCCCTCCGCACTCAGATCCCTCCGCACTCAGATCCCTCCGCACTCAGATCCCTCTGCACTCAGATCCCTCCGCACTCAGATCCCTCCGCACTCAGATCCCTCCGCACTCAGATCCCTCCGCACTCAGATCCCTCCGCACTCAGATCCCTCCGCACTCAGATCCCTCCGCACTCAGATCCCTCCGCACTCAGATCCCTCCGCACTCAGATCCCTCCGCACTCAGATCCCTCCGCACTCAGATCCCTCCGCACTCAGATTCCTCCGCACTCAGATCCCTCCGCACTCAGATCCCTCCGCACTCAGATCCCTCTGCACTCAGATCCCTCCGCACTCAGATCCCTCCGCACTCAGATCCCTCCGCACTCAGATCCCTCCGCACTCAGATCCCTCTGCACTCAGATCCCTCCGCACTCAGATCCCTCCGCACTCAGATCCCTCCGCACTCAGATCCCTCCACTCAGATCCCTCCGCACTCAGATCCCTCCGCACTCAGATCCCTCTCAGATCCCTCCGCACTCAGATCCCTCCGCACTCAGATCCCTCCGCACTCAGATCCCTCTGCACTCAGATCCCTCCGCACTCAGATCCCTCCGCACTCAGATCCCTCCGCACTCAGATCCCTCCGCACTCAGATCCCTCTGCACTCAGATCCCTCCGCACTCAGATCCCTCCGCACTCAGATCCCTCCGCACTCAGATCCCTCCGCACTCAGATCCCTCCGCACTCAGATCCCTCCGCACTCAGATCCCTCCGCACTCAGATCCCTCCGCACTCAGATCCCTCCGCACTCAGATCCCTCCGCACTCAGATCCCTCCGCACTCAGATCCCTCCGCACTCAGATCCCTCCGCACTCAGATCCCTCCGCACTCAGATCCCTCCGCACTCAGATCCCTCCGCACTCAGATCCCTCCGCACTCAGATCCCTCTGCACTCAGATCCCTCCGCACTCAGATCCCTCCGCACTCAGATCCCTCCGCACTCAGATCCCTCCGCACTCAGATCCCTCCGCACTCAGATCCCTCCGCACTCAGATCCCTCCGCACTCAGATCCCTCCGCACTCAGATCCCTCCGCACTCAGATCCCTCTGCACTCAGATCCCTCCGCACTCAGATCCCTCCGCACTCAGATCCCTCCGCACTCAGATCCCTCCGCACTCAGATCCCTCCGCACTCAGATCCCTCCGCACTCAGATCCCTCCGCACTCAGATCCCTCTGCACTCAGATCCCTCCGCACTCAGATCCCTCCGCACTCAGATCCCTCCGCACTCAGATCCCTCCGCACTCAGATCCCTCTCAGATCCCTCCGCACTCAGATCCCTCCGCACTCAGATCCCTCTCAGATCCCTCCGCACTCAGATCCCTCCGCACTCAGATCCCTCCGCACTCAGATCCCTCCGCACTCAGATCCCTCCGCACTCAGATCCCTCCGCACTCAGATCCCTCCGCACTCAGATCGCACTCAGATCCCTCCGCACTCAGATCCCTCCGCACTCAGATCCCTCCGCACTCAGATCCCTCCGCACTCAGATCCCTCCGCACTCAGATCCCTCCGCACTCAGATCCCTCCGCACTCAGATCCCTCCGCACTCAGATCCCTCCGCACTCAGATCCCTCCGCACTCAGATCCCTCCGCACTCAGATCCCTCCGCACTCAGATCCCTCCGCACTCAGATCCCTCCGCACTCAGATCCCTCCGCACTCAGATCCCTCCGCACTCAGATCCCTCCGCACTCAGATCCCTCCGCACTCAGATCCCTCTGCACTCAGATCCCTCCGCACTCAGATCCCTCCGCACTCAGATCCCTCCGCACTCAGATCCCTCCGCACTCAGATCCCTCCGCACTCAGATCCCTCCGCACTCAGATCCCTCCGCACTCAGATCCCTCCGCACTCAGATCCCTCCGCACTCAGATCCCTCCGCACTCAGATCCCTCCGCACTCAGATCCCTCTGCACTCAGATCCCTCCGCACTCAGATCCCTCTGCACTCAGATCCCTCCGCACTCAGATCCCTCCGCACTCAGATCCCTCCGCACTCAGATCCCTCCGCACTCAGATCCCTCCGCACTCAGATCCCTCCGCACTCAGATCCCTCCGCACTCAGATCCCTCCGCACTCAGATCCCTCCGCACTCAGATCCCTCCGCACTCAGATCCCTCCGCACTCAGATCCCTCCGCACTCAGATCCCTCCGCACTCAGATCCCTCTGCACTCAGATCCCTCCGCACTCAGATCCCTCCGCACTCAGATCCCTCCGCACTCAGATCCCTCCGCACTCAGATCCCTCCGCACTCAGATCCCTCCGCACTCAGATCCCTCCGCACTCAGATCCCTCCGCACTCAGATCCCTCTGCACTCAGATCCCTCCGCACTCAGATCCCTCCGCACTCAGATCCCTCCGCACTCAGATCCCTCCGCACTCAGATCCCTCCGCACTCAGATCCCTCCGCACTCAGATCCCTCTCAGATCCCTCCGCACTCAGATCCCTCCGCACTCAGATCCCTCTGCACTCAGATCCCTCCGCACTCAGATCCCTCCGCACTCAGATCCCTCCGCACTCAGATCCCTCCGCACTCAGATCCCTCCGCACTCAGATCCCTCCGCACTCAGATCCCTCCGCACTCAGATCCCTCCGCACTCAGATCCCTCCGCACTCAGATCCCTCCGCACTCAGATCCCTCCGCACTCAGATCCCTCCGCACTCAGATCCCTCCGCACTCAGATCCCTCCGCACTCAGATCCCTCCGCACTCAGATCCCTCCGCACTCAGATCCCTCCGCACTCAGATCCCTCCGCACTCAGATCCCTCCGCACTCAGATCCCTCCGCACTCAGATCCCTCCGCACTCAGATCCCTCCGCACTCAGATCCCTCTGCACTCAGATCCCTCTGCACTCAGATCCCTCCGCACTCAGATCCCTCCGCACTCAGATCCCTCCGCACTCAGATCCCTCCGCACTCAGATCCCTCCGCACTCAGATCCCTCCGCACTCAGATCCCTCCGCACTCAGATCCCTCCGCACTCAGATCCCTCCGCACTCAGATCCCTCCGCACTCAGATCCCTCCGCACTCAGATCCCTCCGCACTCAGATCCCTCCGCACTCAGATCCCTCTGCACTCAGATCCCTCCGCACTCAGATCCCTCCGCACTCAGATCCCTCCGCACTCAGATCCCTCCGCACTCAGATCCCTCCGCACTCAGATCCCTCCGCACTCAGATCCCTCCGCACTCAGATCCCTCCGCACTCAGATCCCTCTCAGATCCCTCCGCACTCAGATCCCTCCGCACTCAGATCCCTCTCTCAGATCCCTCCGCACTCAGATCCCTCCGCACTCAGATCCCTCCGCACTCAGATCCCTCCGCACTCAGATCCCTCCGCACTCAGATCCCTCCGCACTCAGATCCCTCCGCACTCAGATCCCTCCGCACTCAGATCCCTCCGCACTCAGATCCCTCCGCACTCAGATCCCTCCGCACTCAGATCCCTCCGCACTCAGATCCCTCCGCACTCAGATCCCTCCGCACTCAGATCCCTCCGCACTCAGATCCCTCCGCACTCAGATCCCTCCGCACTCAGATCCCTCCGCACTCAGATCCCTCCGCACTCAGATCCCTCCGCACTCAGATCCCTCCGCACTCAGATCCCTCCGCACTCAGATCCCTCTGCACTCAGATCCCTCTGCACTCAGATCCCTCTGCACTCAGATCCCTCCGCACTCAGATCCCTCCGCACTCAGATCCCTCCGCACTCAGATCCCTCCGCACTCAGATCCCTCCGCACTCAGATCCCTCTGCACTCAGATCCCTCTGCACTCAGATCCCTCCGCACTCAGATCCCTCCGCACTCAGATCCCTCCGCACTCAGATCCCTCCGCACTCAGATCCCTCCGCACTCAGATCCCTCTGCACTCAGATCCCTCCGCACTCAGATCCCTCCGCACTCAGATCCCTCCGCACTCAGATCCCTCCGCACTCAGATCCCTCCGCACTCAGATCCCTCCGCACTCAGATCCCTCTCAGATCCCTCCGCACTCAGATCCCTCCGCACTCAGATCCCTCCGCACTCAGATCCCTCCGCACTCAGATCCCTCCGCACTCAGATCCCTCCGCACTCAGATCCCTCCGCACTCAGATCCCTCCGCACTCAGATCCCTCTGCACTCAGATCCCTCCGCACTCAGATCCCTCCGCACTCAGATCCCTCCGCACTCAGATCCCTCCGCACTCAGATCCCTCTGCACTCAGATCCCTCCGCACTCAGATCCCTCCGCACTCAGATCCCTCCGCACTCAGATCCCTCCGCACTCAGATCCCTCCGCACTCAGATCCCTCCGCACTCAGATCCCTCCGCACTCAGATCCCTCCGCACTCAGATCCCTCCGCACTCAGATCCCTCTGCACTCAGATCCCTCCGCACTCAGATCCCTCCGCACTCAGATCCCTCCGCACTCAGATCCCTCTCAGATCCCTCCGCACTCAGATCCCTCCGCACTCAGATCCCCACTCAGATCCCTCCGCACTCAGATCCCTCCGCACTCAGATCCCTCCGCACTCAGATCCCTCCGCACTCAGATCCCTCCGCACTCAGATCCCTCCGCACTCAGATCCCTCCGCACTCAGATCCCTCCGCACTCAGATCCCTCCGCACTCAGATCCCTCCGCACTCAGATCCCTCTGCACTCAGATCCCTCCGCACTCAGATCCCTCCGCACTCAGATCCCTCCGCACTCAGATCCCTCCGCACTCAGATCCCTCCGCACTCAGATCCCTCCGCACTCAGATCCCTCCGCACTCAGATCCCTCTGCACTCAGATCCCTCTGCACTCAGATCCCTCCGCACTCAGATCCCTCCGCACTCAGATCCCTCTGCACTCAGATCCCTCCGCACTCAGATCCCTCCGCACTCAGATCCCTCTGCACTCAGATCCCTCCGCACTCAGATCCCTCCGCACTCAGATCCCTCCGCACTCAGATCCCTCTGCACTCAGATCCCTCCGCACTCAGATCCCTCCGCACTCAGATCCCTCCGCACTCAGATCCCTCTGCACTCAGATCCCTCCGCACTCAGATCCTCCGCACTCAGATCCCTCTGCACTCAGATCCCTCCGCACTCAGATCCCTCTGCACTCAGATCCCTCCGCACTCAGATCCCTCCGCACTCAGATCCCTCTGCACTCAGATCCCTCCGCACTCAGATCCCTCCGCACTCAGATCCCTCCGCACTCAGATCCCTCCGCACTCAGATCCCTCTGCACTCAGATCCCTCTGCACTCAGATCCCTCCGCACTCAGATCCCTCCGCACTCAGATCCCTCCGCACTCAGATCCCTCTGCACTCAGATCCCTCTGCACTCAGATCCCTCCGCACTCAGATCCCTCCGCACTCAGATCCCTCTCAGATCCTCCGCACTCAGATCCCTCCGCACTCAGATCCCTCCGCACTCAGATCCCTCTGCACTCAGATCCCTCTGCACTCAGATCCCTCCGCACTCAGATCCCTCCGCACTCAGATCCCTCCGCACTCAGATCCCTCTGCACTCAGATCCCTCCGCACTCAGATCCCTCCGCACTCAGATCCCTCCGCACTCAGATCCCTCCGCACTCAGATCCCTCCGCACTCAGATCCCTCCGCACTCAGATCCCTCCGCACTCAGATCCCTCCGCACTCAGATCCCTCCGCACTCAGATCCCTCCGCACTCAGATCCCTCCGCACTCAGATCCCTCCGCACTCAGATCCCTCCGCACTCAGATCCCTCCGCACTCAGATCCCTCCGCACTCAGATCCCTCCGCACTCAGATCCCTCCGCACTCAGATCCCTCCGCACTCAGATCCCTCCGCACTCAGATCCCTCTGCACTCAGATCCCTCCGCACTCAGATCCCTCCGCACTCAGATCCCTCCGCACTCAGATCCCTCCGCACTCAGATCCCTCCGCACTCAGATCCCTCCGCACTCAGATCCCTCCGCACTCAGATCCCTCCGCACTCAGATCCCTCCGCACTCAGATCCCTCCGCACTCAGATCCCTCCGCACTCAGATCCCTCCGCACTCAGATCCCTCCGCACTCAGATCCCTCGCACTCAGATCCCTCCGCACTCAGATCCCTCCGCACTCAGATCCCTCCGCACTCAGATCCCTCCGCACTCAGATCCCTCCGCACTCAGATCCCTCCGCACTCAGATCCCTCCGCACTCAGATCCCTCCGCACTCAGATCCCTCCGCACTCAGATCCCTCCGCACTCAGATCCCTCCGCACTCAGATCCCTCCGCACTCAGATCCCTCGCACTCAGATCCCTCCGCACTCAGATCCCTCCGCACTCAGATCCCTCCGCACTCAGATCCCTCCGCACTCAGATCCCTCCGCACTCAGATCCCTCCGCACTCAGATCCCTCCGCACTCAGATCCCTCCGCACTCAGATCCCTCCGCACTCAGATCCCTCCGCACTCAGATCCCTCCGCACTCAGATCCCTCCGCACTCAGATCCCTCCGCACTCAGATCCCTCTGCACTCAGATCCCTCCGCACTCAGATCCCTCCGCACTCAGATCCCTCCGCACTCAGATCCCTCCGCACTCAGATCCCTCCGCACTCAGATCCCTCCGCACTCAGATCCCTCCGCACTCAGATCCCTCCGCACTCAGATCCCTCCGCACTCAGATCCCTCCGCACTCAGATCCCTCCGCACTCAGATCCCTCTGCACTCAGATCCCTCCGCACTCAGATCCCTCCGCACTCAGATCCCTCCGCACTCAGATCCCTCCGCACTCAGATCCCTCCGCACTCAGATCCCTCCGCACTCAGATCCCTCTGCACTCAGATCCCTCCGCACTCAGATCCCTCCGCACTCAGATCCCTCCGCACTCAGATCCCTCCGCACTCAGATCCCTCCGCACTCAGATCCCTCCGCACTCAGATCCCTCCGCACTCAGATCCCTCCGCACTCAGATCCCTCCGCACTCAGATCCCTCCGCACTCAGATCCCTCTGCACTCAGATCCCTCCGCACTCAGATCCCTCCGCACTCAGATCCCTCCGCACTCAGATCCCTCCGCACTCAGATCCCTCCGCACTCAGATCCCTCCGCACTCAGATCCCTCCGCACTCAGATCCCTCCGCACTCAGATCCCTCCGCACTCAGATCCCTCCGCACTCAGATCCCTCCGCACTCAGATCCCTCCGCACTCAGATCCCTCCGCACTCAGATCCCTCCGCACTCAGATCCCTCCGCACTCAGATCCCTCCGCACTCAGATCCCTCCGCACTCAGATCCCTCCGCACTCAGATCCCTCCGCACTCAGATCCCTCCGCACTCAGATCCCTCCGCACTCAGATCCCTCCGCACTCAGATCCCTCCGCACTCAGATCCCTCCGCACTCAGATCCCTCCGCACTCAGATCCCTCCGCACTCAGATCCCTCCGCACTCAGATCCCTCCGCACTCAGATCCCTCCGCACTCAGATCCCTCCGCACTCAGATCCCTCCGCACTCAGATCCCTCCGCACTCAGATCCCTCCGCACTCAGATCCCTCCGCACTCAGATCCCTCCGCACTCAGATCCCTCCGCACTCAGATCCCTCCGCACTCAGATCCCTCCGCACTCAGATCCCTCCGCACTCAGATCCCTCCGCACTCAGATCCCTCCGCACTCAGATCCCTCCGCACTCAGATCCCTCCGCACTCAGATCCCTCCGCACTCAGATCCCTCCGCACTCAGATCCCTCCGCACTCAGATCCCTCCGCACTCAGATCCCTCCGCACTCAGATCCCTCCGCACTCAGATCCCTCCGCACTCAGATCCCTCCGCACTCAGATCCCTCCGCACTCAGATCCCTCCGCACTCAGATCCCTCCGCACTCAGATCCCTCCGCACTCAGATCCCTCCGCACTCAGATCCCTCCGCACTCAGATCCCTCCGCACTCAGATCCCTCCGCACTCAGATCCCTCCGCACTCAGATCCCTCCGCACTCAGATCCCTCCGCACTCAGATCCCTCCGCACTCAGATCCCTCCGCACTCAGATCCCTCCGCACTCAGATCCCTCCGCACTCAGATCCCTCCGCACTCAGATCCCTCCGCACTCAGATCCCTCCGCACTCAGATCCCTCCGCACTCAGATCCCTCCGCACTCAGATCCCTCCGCACTCAGATCCCTCCGCACTCAGATCCCTCCGCACTCAGATCCCTCCGCACTCAGATCCCTCCGCACTCAGATCCCTCCGCACTCAGATCCCTCCGCACTCAGATCCCTCCGCACTCAGATCCCTCCGCACTCAGATCCCTCCGCACTCAGATCCCTCCGCACTCAGATCCCTCCGCACTCAGATCCCTCCGCACTCAGATCCCTCCGCACTCAGATCCCTCCGCACTCAGATCCCTCCGCACTCAGATCCCTCCGCACTCAGATCCCTCCGCACTCAGATCCCTCCGCACTCAGATCCCTCCGCACTCAGATCCCTCCGCACTCAGATCCCTCCGCACTCAGATCCCTCCGCACTCAGATCCCTCCGCACTCAGATCCCTCCGCACTCAGATCCCTCCGCACTCAGATCCCTCCGCACTCAGATCCCTCCGCACTCAGATCCCTCCGCACTCAGATCCCTCCGCACTCAGATCCCTCCGCACTCAGATCCCTCCGCACTCAGATCCCTCCGCACTCAGATCCCTCCGCACTCAGATCCCTCCGCACTCAGATCCCTCCGCACTCAGATCCCTCCGCACTCAGATCCCTCCGCACTCAGATCCCTCCGCACTCAGATCCCTCCGCACTCAGATCCCTCCGCACTCAGATCCCTCCGCACTCAGATCCCTCCGCACTCAGATCCCTCCGCACTCAGATCCCTCCGCACTCAGATCCCTCCGCACTCAGATCCCTCCGCACTCAGATCCCTCCGCACTCAGATCCCTCCGCACTCAGATCCCTCCGCACTCAGATCCCTCCGCACTCAGATCCCTCCGCACTCAGATCCCTCCGCACTCAGATCCCTCTGCACTCAGATCCCTCCGCACTCAGATCCCTCCGCACTCAGATCCCTCCGCACTCAGATCCCTCCGCACTCAGATCCCTCCGCACTCAGATCCCTCCGCACTCAGATCCCTCCGCACTCAGATCCCTCCGCACTCAGATCCCTCCGCACTCAGATCCCTCCGCACTCAGATCCCTCCGCACTCAGATCCCTCCGCACTCAGATCCCTCCGCACTCAGATCCCTCCGCACTCAGATCCCTCCGCACTCAGATCCCTCCGCACTCAGATCCCTCCGCACTCAGATCCCTCCGCACTCAGATCCCTCCGCACTCAGATCCCTCCGCACTCAGATCCCTCCGCACTCAGATCCCTCCACTCAGATCCCTCCGCACTCAGATCCCTCCGCACTCAGATCCCTCCGCACTCAGATCCCTCCGCACTCAGATCCCTCCGCACTCAGATCCCTCCGCACTCAGATCCCTCCGCACTCAGATCCCTCCGCACTCAGATCCCTCCGCACTCAGATCCCTCCGCACTCAGATCCCTCCGCACTCAGATCCCTCCGCACTCAGATCCCTCCGCACTCAGATCCCTCCGCACTCAGATCCCTCCGCACTCAGATCCCTCCGCACTCAGATCCCTCCGCACTCAGATCCCTCCGCACTCAGATCCCTCCGCACTCAGATCCCTCCGCACTCAGATCCCTCCGCACTCAGATCCCTCCGCACTCAGATCCCTCCGCACTCAGATCCCTCCGCACTCAGATCCCTCCGCACTCAGATCCCTCCGCACTCAGATCCCTCCGCACTCAGATCCCTCCGCACTCAGATCCCTCCGCACTCAGATCCCTCCGCACTCAGATCCCTCCGCACTCAGATCCCTCCGCACTCAGATCCCTCCGCACTCAGATCCCTCCGCACTCAGATCCCTCCGCACTCAGATCCCTCCGCACTCAGATCCCTCCGCACTCAGATCCCTCCGCACTCAGATCCCTCCGCACTCAGATCCCTCCGCACTCAGATCCCTCCGCACTCAGATCCCTCCGCACTCAGATCCCTCCGCACTCAGATCCCTCCGCACTCAGATCCCTCCGCACTCAGATCCCTCCGCACTCAGATCCCTCCGCACTCAGATCCCTCCGCACTCAGATCCCTCCGCACTCAGATCCCTCCGCACTCAGATCCCTCCGCACTCAGATCCCTCCGCACTCAGATCCCTCCGCACTCAGATCCCTCCGCACTCAGATCCCTCCGCACTCAGATCCCTCCGCACTCAGATCCCTCGCACTCAGATCCCTCCGCACTCAGATCCCTCCGCACTCAGATCCCTCCGCACTCAGATCCCTCCGCACTCAGATCCCTCCGCACTCAGATCCCTCCGCACTCAGATCCCTCCGCACTCAGATCCCTCCGCACTCAGATCCCTCCGCACTCAGATCCCTCCGCACTCAGATCCCTCCGCACTCAGATCCCTCCGCACTCAGATCCCTCCGCACTCAGATCCCTCCGCACTCAGATCCCTCCGCACTCAGATCCCTCCGCACTCAGATCCCTCCGCACTCAGATCCCTCCGCACTCAGATCCCTCCGCACTCAGATCCCTCCGCACTCAGATCCCTCCGCACTCAGATCCCTCCGCACTCAGATCCCTCCGC
Source organism: Closterium sp. NIES-65 (assembly GCA_948144175.1). Taxonomy (NCBI): domain Eukaryota; kingdom Viridiplantae; phylum Streptophyta; class Zygnematophyceae; order Desmidiales; family Closteriaceae; genus Closterium; species Closterium sp. NIES-65. The sequence goes on from CANXME010002678.1 coordinate 99,083, forward strand.
ACTCAGATCCCTCCGCACTCAGATCCCTCCGCACTCAGATCCCTCCGCACTCAGATCCCTCCGCACTCAGATCCCTCCGCACTCAGATCCCTCCGCACTCAGATCCCTCCGCACTCAGATCCCTCCGCACTCAGATCCCTCCGCACTCAGATCCCTCCGCACTCAGATCCCTCCGCACTCAGATCCCTCCGCACTCAGATCCCTCCGCACTCAGATCCCTCCGCACTCAGATCCCTCCGCACTCAGATCCCTCCGCACTCAGATCCCTCCGCACTCAGATCCCTCCGCACTCAGATCCCTCCGCACTCAGATCCCTCCGCACTCAGATCCCTCCGCACTCAGATCCCTCCGCACTCAGATCCCTCCGCACTCAGATCCCTCCGCACTCAGATCCCTCCGCACTCAGATCCCTCCGCACTCAGATCCCTCCGCACTCAGATCCCTCCGCACTCAGATCCCTCCGCACTCAGATCCCTCCGCACTCAGATCCCTCCGCACTCAGATCCCTCCGCACTCAGATCCCTCCGCACTCAGATCCCTCCGCACTCAGATCCCTCCGCACTCAGATCCCTCCGCACTCAGATCCCTCCGCACTCAGATCCCTCCGCACTCAGATCCCTCCGCACTCAGATCCCTCCGCACTCAGATCCCTCCGCACTCAGATCCCTCCGCACTCAGATCCCTCCGCACTCAGATCCCTCCGCACTCAGATCCCTCCGCACTCAGATCCCTCCGCACTCAGATCCCTCCGCACTCAGATCCCTCCGCACTCAGATCCCTCCGCACTCAGATCCCTCCGCACTCAGATCCCTCCGCACTCAGATCCCTCCGCACTCAGATCCCTCCGCACTCAGATCCCTCCGCACTCAGATCCCTCCGCACTCAGATCCCTCCGCACTCAGATCCCTCCGCACTCAGATCCCTCCGCACTCAGATCCCTCCGCACTCAGATCCCTCCGCACTCAGATCCCTCCGCACTCAGATCCCTCCGCACTCAGATCCCTCCGCACTCAGATCCCTCCGCACTCAGATCCCTCCGCACTCAGATCCCTCCGCACTCAGATCCCTCCGCACTCAGATCCCTCCGCACTCAGATCCCTCCGCACTCAGATCCCTCCGCACTCAGATCCCTCCGCACTCAGATCCCTCCGCACTCAGATCCCTCCGCACTCAGATCCCTCCGCACTCAGATCCCTCCGCACTCAGATCCCTCCGCACTCAGATCCCTCCGCACTCAGATCCCTCCGCACTCAGATCCCTCCGCACTCAGATCCCTCCGCACTCAGATCCCTCCGCACTCAGATCCCTCCGCACTCAGATCCCTCCGCACTCAGATCCCTCCGCACTCAGATCCCTCCGCACTCAGATCCCTCCGCACTCAGATCCCTCCGCACTCAGATCCCTCCGCACTCAGATCCCTCCGCACTCAGATCCCTCCGCACTCAGATCCCTCCGCACTCAGATCCCTCCGCACTCAGATCCCTCCGCACTCAGATCCCTCCGCACTCAGATCCCTCCGCACTCAGATCCCTCCGCACTCAGATCCCTCCGCACTCAGATCCCTCCGCACTCAGATCCCTCCGCACTCAGATCCCTCCGCACTCAGATCCCTCCGCACTCAGATCCCTCCGCACTCAGATCCCTCCGCACTCAGATCCCTCCGCACTCAGATCCCTCCGCACTCAGATCCCTCCGCACTCAGATCCCTCCGCACTCAGATCCCTCCGCACTCAGATCCCTCCGCACTCAGATCCCTCCGCACTCAGATCCCTCCGCACTCAGATCCCTCCGCACTCAGATCCCTCCGCACTCAGATCCCTCCGCACTCAGATCCCTCCGCACTCAGATCCCTCCGCACTCAGATCCCTCCGCACTCAGATCCCTCCGCACTCAGATCCCTCCGCACTCAGATCCCTCCGCACTCAGATCCCTCCGCACTCAGATCCCTCCGCACTCAGATCCCTCCGCACTCAGATCCCTCCGCACTCAGATCCCTCCGCACTCAGATCCCTCCGCACTCAGATCCCTCCGCACTCAGATCCCTCCGCACTCAGATCCCTCCGCACTCAGATCCCTCCGCACTCAGATCCCTCCGCACTCAGATCCCTCCGCACTCAGATCCCTCCGCACTCAGATCCCTCCGCACTCAGATCCCTCCGCACTCAGATCCCTCCGCACTCAGATCCCTCCGCACTCAGATCCCTCCGCACTCAGATCCCTCCGCACTCAGATCCCTCCGCACTCAGATCCCTCCGCACTCAGATCCCTCCGCACTCAGATCCCTCCGCACTCAGATCCCTCCGCACTCAGATCCCTCCGCACTCAGATCCCTCCGCACTCAGATCCCTCCGCACTCAGATCCCTCCGCACTCAGATCCCTCCGCACTCAGATCCCTCCGCACTCAGATCCCTCCGCACTCAGATCCCTCCGCACTCAGATCCCTCCGCACTCAGATCCCTCCGCACTCAGATCCCTCCGCACTCAGATCCCTCCGCACTCAGATCCCTCCGCACTCAGATCCCTCCGCACTCAGATCCCTCCGCACTCAGATCCCTCCGCACTCAGATCCCTCCGCACTCAGATCCCTCCGCACTCAGATCCCTCCGCACTCAGATCCCTCCGCACTCAGATCCCTCCGCACTCAGATCCCTCCGCACTCAGATCCCTCCGCACTCAGATCCCTCCGCACTCAGATCCCTCCGCACTCAGATCCCTCCGCACTCCGCACTCAGATCCCTCCGCACTCAGATCCCTCCGCACTCAGATCCCTCCGCACTCAGATCCCTCCGCACTCAGATCCCTCCGCACTCAGATCCCTCCGCACTCAGATCCCTCCGCACTCAGATCCCTCCGCACTCAGATCCCTCCGCACTCAGATCCCTCCGCACTCAGATCCCTCCGCACTCAGATCCCTCCGCACTCAGATCCCTCCGCACTCAGATCCCTCCGCACTCAGATCCCTCCGCACTCAGATCCCTCCGCACTCAGATCCCTCCGCACTCAGATCCCTCCGCACTCAGATCCCTCCGCACTCAGATCCCTCCGCACTCAGATCCCTCCGCACTCAGATCCCTCCGCACTCAGATCCCTCCGCACTCAGATCCCTCCGCACTCAGATCCCTCCGCACTCAGATCCCTCCGCACTCAGATCCCTCCGCACTCAGATCCCTCCGCACTCAGATCCCTCCGCACTCAGATCCCTCCGCACTCAGATCCCTCCGCACTCAGATCCCTCCGCACTCAGATCCCTCCGCACTCAGATCCCTCCGCACTCAGATCCCTCCGCACTCAGATCCCTCCGCACTCAGATCCCTCCGCACTCAGATCCCTCCGCACTCAGATCCCTCCGCACTCAGATCCCTCCGCACTCAGATCCCTCCGCACTCAGATCCCTCCGCACTCAGATCCCTCCGCACTCAGATCCCTCCGCACTCAGATCCCTCCGCACTCAGATCCCTCCGCACTCAGATCCCTCCGCACTCAGATCCCTCCGCACTCAGATCCCTCCGCACTCAGATCCCTCCGCACTCAGATCCCTCCGCACTCAGATCCCTCCGCACTCAGATCCCTCCGCACTCAGATCCCTCCGCACTCAGATCCCTCCGCACTCAGATCCCTCCGCACTCAGATCCCTCCGCACTCAGATCCCTCCGCACTCAGATCCCTCCGCACTCAGATCCCTCCGCACTCAGATCCCTCCGCACTCAGATCCCTCCGCACTCAGATCCCTCCGCACTCAGATCCCTCCGCACTCAGATCCCTCCGCACTCAGATCCCTCCGCACTCAGATCCCTCCGCACTCAGATCCCTCCGCACTCAGATCCCTCCGCACTCAGATCCCTCCGCACTCAGATCCCTCCGCACTCAGATCCCTCCGCACTCAGATCCCTCCGCACTCAGATCCCTCCGCACTCAGATCCCTCCGCACTCAGATCCCTCCGCACTCAGATCCCTCCGCACTCAGATCCCTCCGCACTCAGATCCCTCCGCACTCAGATCCCTCCGCACTCAGATCCCTCCGCACTCAGATCCCTCCGCACTCAGATCCCTCCGCACTCAGATCCCTCCGCACTCAGATCCCTCCGCACTCAGATCCCTCCGCACTCAGATCCCTCCGCACTCAGATCCCTCCGCACTCAGATCCCTCCGCACTCAGATCCCTCCGCACTCAGATCCCTCCGCACTCAGATCCCTCCGCACTCAGATCCCTCCGCACTCAGATCCCTCCGCACTCAGATCCCTCCGCACTCAGATCCCTCCGCACTCAGATCCCTCCGCACTCAGATCCCTCCGCACTCAGATCCCTCCGCACTCAGATCCCTCCGCACTCAGATCCCTCCGCACTCAGATCCCTCCGCACTCAGATCCCTCCGCACTCAGATCCCTCCGCACTCAGATCCCTCCGCACTCAGATCCCTCCGCACTCAGATCCCTCCGCACTCAGATCCCTCCGCACTCAGATCCCTCCGCACTCAGATCCCTCCGCACTCAGATCCCTCCGCACTCAGATCCCTCCGCACTCAGATCCCTCCGCACTCAGATCCCTCCGCACTCAGATCCCTCCGCACTCAGATCCCTCCGCACTCAGATCCCTCCGCACTCAGATCCCTCCGCACTCAGATCCCTCCGCACTCAGATCCCTCCGCACTCAGATCCCTCCGCACTCAGATCCCTCCGCACTCAGATCCCTCCGCACTCAGATCCCTCCGCACTCAGATCCCTCCGCACTCAGATCCCTCCGCACTCAGATCCCTCCGCACTCAGATCCCTCCGCACTCAGATCCCTCCGCACTCAGATCCCTCCGCACTCAGATCCCTCCGCACTCAGATCCCTCCGCACTCAGATCCCTCCGCACTCAGATCCCTCCGCACTCAGATCCCTCCGCACTCAGATCCCTCCGCACTCAGATCCCTCCGCACTCAGATCCCTCCGCACTCAGATCCCTCCGCACTCAGATCCCTCCGCACTCAGATCCCTCCGCACTCAGATCCCTCCGCACTCAGATCCCTCCGCACTCAGATCCCTCCGCACTCAGATCCCTCCGCACTCAGATCCCTCCGCACTCAGATCCCTCCGCACTCAGATCCCTCCGCACTCAGATCCCTCCGCACTCAGATCCCTCCGCACTCAGATCCCTCCGCACTCAGATCCCTCCGCACTCAGATCCCTCCGCACTCAGATCCCTCCGCACTCAGATCCCTCCGCACTCAGATCCCTCCGCACTCAGATCCCTCCGCACTCAGATCCCTCCGCACTCAGATCCCTCCGCACTCAGATCCCTCCGCACTCAGATCCCTCCGCACTCAGATCCCTCCGCACTCAGATCCCTCCGCACTCAGATCCCTCCGCACTCAGATCCCTCCGCACTCAGATCCCTCCGCACTCAGATCCCTCCGCACTCAGATCCCTCCGCACTCAGATCCCTCCGCACTCAGATCCCTCCGCACTCAGATCCCTCCGCACTCAGATCCCTCCGCACTCAGATCCCTCCGCACTCAGATCCCTCCGCACTCAGATCCCTCCGCACTCAGATCCCTCCGCACTCAGATCCCTCCGCACTCAGATCCCTCCGCACTCAGATCCCTCCGCACTCAGATCCCTCCGCACTCAGATCCCTCCGCACTCAGATCCCTCCGCACTCAGATCCCTCCGCACTCAGATCCCTCCGCACTCAGATCCCTCCGCACTCAGATCCCTCCGCACTCAGATCCCTCCGCACTCAGATCCCTCCGCACTCAGATCCCTCCGCACTCAGATCCCTCCGCACTCAGATCCCTCCGCACTCAGATCCCTCCGCACTCAGATCCCTCCGCACTCAGATCCCTCCGCACTCAGATCCCTCCGCACTCAGATCCCTCCGCACTCAGATCCCTCCGCACTCAGATCCCTCCGCACTCAGATCCCTCCGCACTCAGATCCCTCCGCACTCAGATCCCTCCGCACTCAGATCCCTCCGCACTCAGATCCCTCCGCACTCAGATCCCTCCGCACTCAGATCCCTCCGCACTCAGATCCCTCCGCACTCAGATCCCTCCGCACTCAGATCCCTCCGCACTCAGATCCCTCCGCACTCAGATCCCTCCGCACTCAGATCCCTCCGCACTCAGATCCCTCCGCACTCAGATCCCTCCGCACTCAGATCCCTCCGCACTCAGATCCCTCCGCACTCAGATCCCTCCGCACTCAGATCCCTCCGCACTCAGATCCCTCCGCACTCAGATCCCTCCGCACTCAGATCCCTCCGCACTCAGATCCCTCCGCACTCAGATCCCTCCGCACTCAGATCCCTCCGCACTCAGATCCCTCCGCACTCAGATCCCTCCGCACTCAGATCCCTCCGCACTCAGATCCCTCCGCACTCAGATCCCTCCGCACTCAGATCCCTCCGCACTCAGATCCCTCCGCACTCAGATCCCTCCGCACTCAGATCCCTCCGCACTCAGATCCCTCCGCACTCAGATCCCTCCGCACTCAGATCCCTCCGCACTCAGATCCCTCCGCACTCAGATCCCTCCGCACTCAGATCCCTCCGCACTCAGATCCCTCCGCACTCAGATCCCTCCGCACTCAGATCCCTCCGCACTCAGATCCCTCCGCACTCAGATCCCTCCGCACTCAGATCCCTCCGCACTCAGATCCCTCCGCACTCAGATCCCTCCGCACTCAGATCCCTCCGCACTCAGATCCCTCCGCACTCAGATCCCTCCGCACTCAGATCCCTCCGCACTCAGATCCCTCCGCACTCAGATCCCTCCGCACTCAGATCCCTCCGCACTCAGATCCCTCCGCACTCAGATCCCTCCGCACTCAGATCCCTCCGCACTCAGATCCCTCCGCACTCAGATCCCTCCGCACTCAGATCCCTCCGCACTCAGATCCCTCCGCACTCAGATCCCTCCGCACTCAGATCCCTCCGCACTCAGATCCCTCCGCACTCAGATCCCTCCGCACTCAGATCCCTCCGCACTCAGATCCCTCCGCACTCAGATCCCTCCGCACTCAGATCCCTCCGCACTCAGATCCCTCCGCACTCAGATCCCTCCGCACTCAGATCCCTCCGCACTCAGATCCCTCCGCACTCAGATCCCTCCGCACTCAGATCCCTCCGCACTCAGATCCCTCCGCACTCAGATCCCTCCGCACTCAGATCCCTCCGCACTCAGATCCCTCCGCACTCAGATCCCTCCGCACTCAGATCCCTCCGCACTCAGATCCCTCCGCACTCAGATCCCTCCGCACTCAGATCCCTCCGCACTCAGATCCCTCCGCACTCAGATCCCTCCGCACTCAGATCCCTCCGCACTCAGATCCCTCCGCACTCAGATCCCTCCGCACTCAGATCCCTCCGCACTCAGATCCCTCCGCACTCAGATCCCTCCGCACTCAGATCCCTCCGCACTCAGATCCCTCCGCACTCAGATCCCTCCGCACTCAGATCCCTCCGCACTCAGATCCCTCCGCACTCAGATCCCTCCGCACTCAGATCCCTCCGCACTCAGATCCCTCCGCACTCAGATCCCTCCGCACTCAGATCCCTCCGCACTCAGATCCCTCCGCACTCAGATCCCTCCGCACTCAGATCCCTCCGCACTCAGATCCCTCCGCACTCAGATCCCTCCGCACTCAGATCCCTCCGCACTCAGATCCCTCCGCACTCAGATCCCTCCGCACTCAGATCCCTCCGCACTCAGATCCCTCCGCACTCAGATCCCTCCGCACTCAGATCCCTCCGCACTCAGATCCCTCCGCACTCAGATCCCTCCGCACTCAGATCCCTCCGCACTCAGATCCCTCCGCACTCAGATCCCTCCGCACTCAGATCCCTCCGCACTCAGATCCCTCCGCACTCAGATCCCTCCGCACTCAGATCCCTCCGCACTCAGATCCCTCCGCACTCAGATCCCTCCGCACTCAGATCCCTCCGCACTCAGATCCCTCCGCACTCAGATCCCTCCGCACTCAGATCCCTCCGCACTCAGATCCCTCCGCACTCAGATCCCTCCGCACTCAGATCCCTCCGCACTCAGATCCCTCCGCACTCAGATCCCTCCGCACTCAGATCCCTCCGCACTCAGATCCCTCCGCACTCAGATCCCTCCGCACTCAGATCCCTCCGCACTCAGATCCCTCCGCACTCAGATCCCTCCGCACTCAGATCCCTCCGCACTCAGATCCCTCCGCACTCAGATCCCTCCGCACTCAGATCCCTCCGCACTCAGATCCCTCCGCACTCAGATCCCTCCGCACTCAGATCCCTCCGCACTCAGATCCCTCCGCACTCAGATCCCTCCGCACTCAGATCCCTCCGCACTCAGATCCCTCCGCACTCAGATCCCTCCGCACTCAGATCCCTCCGCACTCAGATCCCTCCGCACTCAGATCCCTCCGCACTCAGATCCCTCCGCACTCAGATCCCTCCGCACTCAGATCCCTCCGCACTCAGATCCCTCCGCACTCAGATCCCTCCGCACTCAGATCCCTCCGCACTCAGATCCCTCCGCACTCAGATCCCTCCGCACTCAGATCCCTCCGCACTCAGATCCCTCCGCACTCAGATCCCTCCGCACTCAGATCCCTCCGCACTCAGATCCCTCCGCACTCAGATCCCTCCGCACTCAGATCCCTCCGCACTCAGATCCCTCCGCACTCAGATCCCTCCGCACTCAGATCCCTCCGCACTCAGATCCCTCCGCACTCAGATCCCTCCGCACTCAGATCCCTCCGCACTCAGATCCCTCCGCACTCAGATCCCTCCGCACTCAGATCCCTCCGCACTCAGATCCCTCCGCACTCAGATCCCTCCGCACTCAGATCCCTCCGCACTCAGATCCCTCCGCACTCAGATCCCTCCGCACTCAGATCCCTCCGCACTCAGATCCCTCCGCACTCAGATCCCTCCGCACTCAGATCCCTCCGCACTCAGATCCCTCCGCACTCAGATCCCTCCGCACTCAGATCCCTCCGCACTCAGATCCCTCCGCACTCAGATCCCTCCGCACTCAGATCCCTCCGCACTCAGATCCCTCCGCACTCAGATCCCTCCGCACTCAGATCCCTCCGCACTCAGATCCCTCCGCACTCAGATCCCTCCGCACTCAGATCCCTCCGCACTCAGATCCCTCCGCACTCAGATCCCTCCGCACTCAGATCCCTCCGCACTCAGATCCCTCCGCACTCAGATCCCTCCGCACTCAGATCCCTCCGCACTCAGATCCCTCCGCACTCAGATCCCTCCGCACTCAGATCCCTCCGCACTCAGATCCCTCCGCACTCAGATCCCTCCGCACTCAGATCCCTCCGCACTCAGATCCCTCCGCACTCAGATCCCTCCGCACTCAGATCCCTCCGCACTCAGATCCCTCCGCACTCAGATCCCTCCGCACTCAGATCCCTCCGCACTCAGATCCCTCCGCACTCAGATCCCTCCGCACTCAGATCCCTCCGCACTCAGATCCCTCCGCACTCAGATCCCTCCGCACTCAGATCCCTCCGCACTCAGATCCCTCCGCACTCAGATCCCTCCGCACTCAGATCCCTCCGCACTCAGATCCCTCCGCACTCAGATCCCTCCGCACTCAGATCCCTCCGCACTCAGATCCCTCCGCACTCAGATCCCTCCGCACTCAGATCCCTCCGCACTCAGATCCCTCCGCACTCAGATCCCTCCGCACTCAGATCCCTCCGCACTCAGATCCCTCCGCACTCAGATCCCTCCGCACTCAGATCCCTCCGCACTCAGATCCCTCCGCACTCAGATCCCTCCGCACTCAGATCCCTCCGCACTCAGATCCCTCCGCACTCAGATCCCTCCGCACTCAGATCCCTCCGCACTCAGATCCCTCCGCACTCAGATCCCTCCGCACTCAGATCCCTCCGCACTCAGATCCCTCCGCACTCAGATCCCTCCGCACTCAGATCCCTCCGCACTCAGATCCCTCCGCACTCAGATCCCTCCGCACTCAGATCCCTCCGCACTCAGATCCCTCCGCACTCAGATCCCTCCGCACTCAGATCCCTCCGCACTCAGATCCCTCCGCACTCAGATCCCTCCGCACTCAGATCCCTCCGCACTCAGATCCCTCCGCACTCAGATCCCTCCGCACTCAGATCCCTCCGCACTCAGATCCCTCCGCACTCAGATCCCTCCGCACTCAGATCCCTCCGCACTCAGATCCCTCCGCACTCAGATCCCTCCGCACTCAGATCCCTCCGCACTCAGATCCCTCCGCACTCAGATCCCTCCGCACTCAGATCCCTCCGCACTCAGATCCCTCCGCACTCAGATCCCTCCGCACTCAGATCCCTCCGCACTCAGATCCCTCCGCACTCAGATCCCTCCGCACTCAGATCCCTCCGCACTCAGATCCCTCCGCACTCAGATCCCTCCGCACTCAGATCCCTCCGCACTCAGATCCCTCCGCACTCAGATCCCTCCGCACTCAGATCCCTCCGCACTCAGATCCCTCCGCACTCAGATCCCTCCGCACTCAGATCCCTCCGCACTCAGATCCCTCCGCACTCAGATCCCTCCGCACTCAGATCCCTCCGCACTCAGATCCCTCCGCACTCAGATCCCTCCGCACTCAGATCCCTCCGCACTCAGATCCCTCCGCACTCAGATCCCTCCGCACTCAGATCCCTCCGCACTCAGATCCCTCCGCACTCAGATCCCTCCGCACTCAGATCCCTCCGCACTCAGATCCCTCCGCACTCAGATCCCTCCGCACTCAGATCCCTCCGCACTCAGATCCCTCCGCACTCAGATCCCTCCGCACTCAGATCCCTCCGCACTCAGATCCCTCCGCACTCAGATCCCTCCGCACTCAGATCCCTCCGCACTCAGATCCCTCCGCACTCAGATCCCTCCGCACTCAGATCCCTCCGCACTCAGATCCCTCCGCACTCAGATCCCTCCGCACTCAGATCCCTCCGCACTCAGATCCCTCCGCACTCAGATCCCTCCGCACTCAGATCCCTCCGCACTCAGATCCCTCCGCACTCAGATCCCTCCGCACTCAGATCCCTCCGCACTCAGATCCCTCCGCACTCAGATCCCTCCGCACTCAGATCCCTCCGCACTCAGATCCCTCCGCACTCAGATCCCTCCGCACTCAGATCCCTCCGCACTCAGATCCCTCCGCACTCAGATCCCTCCGCACTCAGATCCCTCCGCACTCAGATCCCTCCGCACTCAGATCCCTCCGCACTCAGATCCCTCCGCACTCAGATCCCTCCGCACTCAGATCCCTCCGCACTCAGATCCCTCCGCACTCAGATCCCTCCGCACTCAGATCCCTCCGCACTCAGATCCCTCCGCACTCAGATCCCTCCGCACTCAGATCCCTCCGCACTCAGATCCCTCCGCACTCAGATCCCTCCGCACTCAGATCCCTCCGCACTCAGATCCCTCCGCACTCAGATCCCTCCGCACTCAGATCCCTCCGCACTCAGATCCCTCCGCACTCAGATCCCTCCGCACTCAGATCCCTCCGCACTCAGATCCCTCCGCACTCAGATCCCTCCGCACTCAGATCCCTCCGCACTCAGATCCCTCCGCACTCAGATCCCTCCGCACTCAGATCCCTCCGCACTCAGATCCCTCCGCACTCAGATCCCTCCGCACTCAGATCCCTCCGCACTCAGATCCCTCCGCACTCAGATCCCTCCGCACTCAGATCCCTCCGCACTCAGATCCCTCCGCACTCAGATCCCTCCGCACTCAGATCCCTCCGCACTCAGATCCCTCCGCACTCAGATCCCTCCGCACTCAGATCCCTCCGCACTCAGATCCCTCCGCACTCAGATCCCTCCGCACTCAGATCCCTCCGCACTCAGATCCCTCCGCACTCAGATCCCTCCGCACTCAGATCCCTCCGCACTCAGATCCCTCCGCACTCAGATCCCTCCGCACTCAGATCCCTCCGCACTCAGATCCCTCCGCACTCAGATCCCTCCGCACTCAGATCCCTCCGCACTCAGATCCCTCCGCACTCAGATCCCTCCGCACTCAGATCCCTCCGCACTCAGATCCCTCCGCACTCAGATCCCTCCGCACTCAGATCCCTCCGCACTCAGATCCCTCCGCACTCAGATCCCTCCGCACTCAGATCCCTCCGCACTCAGATCCCTCCGCACTCAGATCCCTCCGCACTCAGATCCCTCCGCACTCAGATCCCTCCGCACTCAGATCCCTCCGCACTCAGATCCCTCCGCACTCAGATCCCTCCGCACTCAGATCCCTCCGCACTCAGATCCCTCCGCACTCAGATCCCTCCGCACTCAGATCCCTCCGCACTCAGATCCCTCCGCACTCAGATCCCTCCGCACTCAGATCCCTCCGCACTCAGATCCCTCCGCACTCAGATCCCTCCGCACTCAGATCCCTCCGCACTCAGATCCCTCCGCACTCAGATCCCTCCGCACTCAGATCCCTCCGCACTCAGATCCCTCCGCACTCAGATCCCTCCGCACTCAGATCCCTCCGCACTCAGATCCCTCCGCACTCAGATCCCTCCGCACTCAGATCCCTCCGCACTCAGATCCCTCCGCACTCAGATCCCTCCGCACTCAGATCCCTCCGCACTCAGATCCCTCCGCACTCAGATCCCTCCGCACTCAGATCCCTCCGCACTCAGATCCCTCCGCACTCAGATCCCTCCGCACTCAGATCCCTCCGCACTCAGATCCCTCCGCACTCAGATCCCTCCGCACTCAGATCCCTCCGCACTCAGATCCCTCCGCACTCAGATCCCTCCGCACTCAGATCCCTCCGCACTCAGATCCCTCCGCACTCAGATCCCTCCGCACTCAGATCCCTCCGCACTCAGATCCCTCCGCACTCAGATCCCTCCGCACTCAGATCCCTCCGCACTCAGATCCCTCCGCACTCAGATCCCTCCGCACTCAGATCCCTCCGCACTCAGATCCCTCCGCACTCAGATCCCTCCGCACTCAGATCCCTCCGCACTCAGATCCCTCCGCACTCAGATCCCTCCGCACTCAGATCCCTCCGCACTCAGATCCCTCCGCACTCAGATCCCTCCGCACTCAGATCCCTCCGCACTCAGATCCCTCCGCACTCAGATCCCTCCGCACTCAGATCCCTCCGCACTCAGATCCCTCCGCACTCAGATCCCTCCGCACTCAGATCCCTCCGCACTCAGATCCCTCCGCACTCAGATCCCTCCGCACTCAGATCCCTCCGCACTCAGATCCCTCCGCACTCAGATCCCTCCGCACTCAGATCCCTCCGCACTCAGATCCCTCCGCACTCAGATCCCTCCGCACTCAGATCCCTCCGCACTCAGATCCCTCCGCACTCAGATCCCTCCGCACTCAGATCCCTCCGCACTCAGATCCCTCCGCACTCAGATCCCTCCGCACTCAGATCCCTCCGCACTCAGATCCCTCCGCACTCAGATCCCTCCGCACTCAGATCCCTCCGCACTCAGATCCCTCCGCACTCAGATCCCTCCGCACTCAGATCCCTCCGCACTCAGATCCCTCCGCACTCAGATCCCTCCGCACTCAGATCCCTCCGCACTCAGATCCCTCCGCACTCAGATCCCTCCGCACTCAGATCCCTCCGCACTCAGATCCCTCCGCACTCAGATCCCTCCGCACTCAGATCCCTCCGCACTCAGATCCCTCCGCACTCAGATCCCTCCGCACTCAGATCCCTCCGCACTCAGATCCCTCCGCACTCAGATCCCTCCGCACTCAGATCCCTCCGCACTCAGATCCCTCCGCACTCAGATCCCTCCGCACTCAGATCCCTCCGCACTCAGATCCCTCCGCACTCAGATCCCTCCGCACTCAGATCCCTCCGCACTCAGATCCCTCCGCACTCAGATCCCTCCGCACTCAGATCCCTCCGCACTCAGATCCCTCCGCACTCAGATCCCTCCGCACTCAGATCCCTCCGCACTCAGATCCCTCCGCACTCAGATCCCTCCGCACTCAGATCCCTCCGCACTCAGATCCCTCCGCACTCAGATCCCTCCGCACTCAGATCCCTCCGCACTCAGATCCCTCCGCACTCAGATCCCTCCGCACTCAGATCCCTCCGCACTCAGATCCCTCCGCACTCAGATCCCTCCGCACTCAGATCCCTCCGCACTCAGATCCCTCCGCACTCAGATCCCTCCGCACTCAGATCCCTCCGCACTCAGATCCCTCCGCACTCAGATCCCTCCGCACTCAGATCCCTCCGCACTCAGATCCCTCCGCACTCAGATCCCTCCGCACTCAGATCCCTCCGCACTCAGATCCCTCCGCACTCAGATCCCTCCGCACTCAGATCCCTCCGCACTCAGATCCCTCCGCACTCAGATCCCTCCGCACTCAGATCCCTCCGCACTCAGATCCCTCCGCACTCAGATCCCTCCGCACTCAGATCCCTCCGCACTCAGATCCCTCCGCACTCAGATCCCTCCGCACTCAGATCCCTCCGCACTCAGATCCCTCCGCACTCAGATCCCTCCGCACTCAGATCCCTCCGCACTCAGATCCCTCCGCACTCAGATCCCTCCGCACTCAGATCCCTCCGCACTCAGATCCCTCCGCACTCAGATCCCTCCGCACTCAGATCCCTCCGCACTCAGATCCCTCCGCACTCAGATCCCTCCGCACTCAGATCCCTCCGCACTCAGATCCCTCCGCACTCAGATCCCTCCGCACTCAGATCCCTCCGCACTCAGATCCCTCCGCACTCAGATCCCTCCGCACTCAGATCCCTCCGCACTCAGATCCCTCCGCACTCAGATCCCTCCGCACTCAGATCCCTCCGCACTCAGATCCCTCCGCACTCAGATCCCTCCGCACTCAGATCCCTCCGCACTCAGATCCCTCCGCACTCAGATCCCTCCGCACTCAGATCCCTCCGCACTCAGATCCCTCCGCACTCAGATCCCTCCGCACTCAGATCCCTCCGCACTCAGATCCCTCCGCACTCAGATCCCTCCGCACTCAGATCCCTCCGCACTCAGATCCCTCCGCACTCAGATCCCTCCGCACTCAGATCCCTCCGCACTCAGATCCCTCCGCACTCAGATCCCTCCGCACTCAGATCCCTCCGCACTCAGATCCCTCCGCACTCAGATCCCTCCGCACTCAGATCCCTCCGCACTCAGATCCCTCCGCACTCAGATCCCTCCGCACTCAGATCCCTCCGCACTCAGATCCCTCCGCACTCAGATCCCTCCGCACTCAGATCCCTCCGCACTCAGATCCCTCCGCACTCAGATCCCTCCGCACTCAGATCCCTCCGCACTCAGATCCCTCCGCACTCAGATCCCTCCGCACTCAGATCCCTCCGCACTCAGATCCCTCCGCACTCAGATCCCTCCGCACTCAGATCCCTCCGCACTCAGATCCCTCCGCACTCAGATCCCTCCGCACTCAGATCCCTCCGCACTCAGATCCCTCCGCACTCAGATCCCTCCGCACTCAGATCCCTCCGCACTCAGATCCCTCCGCACTCAGATCCCTCCGCACTCAGATCCCTCCGCACTCAGATCCCTCCGCACTCAGATCCCTCCGCACTCAGATCCCTCCGCACTCAGATCCCTCCGCACTCAGATCCCTCCGCACTCAGATCCCTCCGCACTCAGATCCCTCCGCACTCAGATCCCTCCGCACTCAGATCCCTCCGCACTCAGATCCCTCCGCACTCAGATCCCTCCGCACTCAGATCCCTCCGCACTCAGATCCCTCCGCACTCAGATCCCTCCGCACTCAGATCCCTCCGCACTCAGATCCCTCCGCACTCAGATCCCTCCGCACTCAGATCCCTCCGCACTCAGATCCCTCCGCACTCAGATCCCTCCGCACTCAGATCCCTCCGCACTCAGATCCCTCCGCACTCAGATCCCTCCGCACTCAGATCCCTCCGCACTCAGATCCCTCCGCACTCAGATCCCTCCGCACTCAGATCCCTCCGCACTCAGATCCCTCCGCACTCAGATCCCTCCGCACTCAGATCCCTCCGCACTCAGATCCCTCCGCACTCAGATCCCTCCGCACTCAGATCCCTCCGCACTCAGATCCCTCCGCACTCAGATCCCTCCGCACTCAGATCCCTCCGCACTCAGATCCCTCCGCACTCAGATCCCTCCGCACTCAGATCCCTCCGCACTCAGATCCCTCCGCACTCAGATCCCTCCGCACTCAGATCCCTCCGCACTCAGATCCCTCCGCACTCAGATCCCTCCGCACTCAGATCCCTCCGCACTCAGATCCCTCCGCACTCAGATCCCTCCGCACTCAGATCCCTCCGCACTCAGATCCCTCCGCACTCAGATCCCTCCGCACTCAGATCCCTCCGCACTCAGATCCCTCCGCACTCAGATCCCTCCGCACTCAGATCCCTCCGCACTCAGATCCCTCCGCACTCAGATCCCTCCGCACTCAGATCCCTCCGCACTCAGATCCCTCCGCACTCAGATCCCTCCGCACTCAGATCCCTCCGCACTCAGATCCCTCCGCACTCAGATCCCTCCGCACTCAGATCCCTCCGCACTCAGATCCCTCCGCACTCAGATCCCTCCGCACTCAGATCCCTCCGCACTCAGATCCCTCCGCACTCAGATCCCTCCGCACTCAGATCCCTCCGCACTCAGATCCCTCCGCACTCAGATCCCTCCGCACTCAGATCCCTCCGCACTCAGATCCCTCCGCACTCAGATCCCTCCGCACTCAGATCCCTCCGCACTCAGATCCCTCCGCACTCAGATCCCTCCGCACTCAGATCCCTCCGCACTCAGATCCCTCCGCACTCAGATCCCTCCGCACTCAGATCCCTCCGCACTCAGATCCCTCCGCACTCAGATCCCTCCGCACTCAGATCCCTCCGCACTCAGATCCCTCCGCACTCAGATCCCTCCGCACTCAGATCCCTCCGCACTCAGATCCCTCCGCACTCAGATCCCTCCGCACTCAGATCCCTCCGCACTCAGATCCCTCCGCACTCAGATCCCTCCGCACTCAGATCCCTCCGCACTCAGATCCCTCCGCACTCAGATCCCTCCGCACTCAGATCCCTCCGCACTCAGATCCCTCCGCACTCAGATCCCTCCGCACTCAGATCCCTCCGCACTCAGATCCCTCCGCACTCAGATCCCTCCGCACTCAGATCCCTCCGCACTCAGATCCCTCCGCACTCAGATCCCTCCGCACTCAGATCCCTCCGCACTCAGATCCCTCCGCACTCAGATCCCTCCGCACTCAGATCCCTCCGCACTCAGATCCCTCCGCACTCAGATCCCTCCGCACTCAGATCCCTCCGCACTCAGATCCCTCCGCACTCAGATCCCTCCGCACTCAGATCCCTCCGCACTCAGATCCCTCCGCACTCAGATCCCTCCGCACTCAGATCCCTCCGCACTCAGATCCCTCCGCACTCAGATCCCTCCGCACTCAGATCCCTCCGCACTCAGATCCCTCCGCACTCAGATCCCTCCGCACTCAGATCCCTCCGCACTCAGATCCCTCCGCACTCAGATCCCTCCGCACTCAGATCCCTCCGCACTCAGATCCCTCCGCACTCAGATCCCTCCGCACTCAGATCCCTCCGCACTCAGATCCCTCCGCACTCAGATCCCTCCGCACTCAGATCCCTCCGCACTCAGATCCCTCCGCACTCAGATCCCTCCGCACTCAGATCCCTCCGCACTCAGATCCCTCCGCACTCAGATCCCTCCGCACTCAGATCCCTCCGCACTCAGATCCCTCCGCACTCAGATCCCTCCGCACTCAGATCCCTCCGCACTCAGATCCCTCCGCACTCAGATCCCTCCG
Organism: Closterium sp. NIES-65; assembly: GCA_948144175.1. Classification (NCBI taxonomy): domain Eukaryota; kingdom Viridiplantae; phylum Streptophyta; class Zygnematophyceae; order Desmidiales; family Closteriaceae; genus Closterium; species Closterium sp. NIES-65. The sequence goes on from CANXME010002678.1 coordinate 116,881, forward strand.
CACTCAGATCCCTCCGCACTCAGATCCCTCCGCACTCAGATCCCTCCGCACTCAGATCCCTCCGCACTCAGATCCCTCCGCACTCAGATCCCTCCGCACTCAGATCCCTCCGCACTCAGATCCCTCCGCACTCAGATCCCTCCGCACTCAGATCCCTCCGCACTCAGATCCCTCCGCACTCAGATCCCTCCGCACTCAGATCCCTCCGCACTCAGATCCCTCCGCACTCAGATCCCTCCGCACTCAGATCCCTCCGCACTCAGATCCCTCCGCACTCAGATCCCTCCGCACTCAGATCCCTCCGCACTCAGATCCCTCCGCACTCAGATCCCTCCGCACTCAGATCCCTCCGCACTCAGATCCCTCCGCACTCAGATCCCTCCGCACTCAGATCCCTCCGCACTCAGATCCCTCCGCACTCAGATCCCTCCGCACTCAGATCCCTCCGCACTCAGATCCCTCCGCACTCAGATCCCTCCGCACTCAGATCCCTCCGCACTCAGATCCCTCCGCACTCAGATCCCTCCGCACTCAGATCCCTCCGCACTCAGATCCCTCCGCACTCAGATCCCTCCGCACTCAGATCCCTCCGCACTCAGATCCCTCCGCACTCAGATCCCTCCGCACTCAGATCCCTCCGCACTCAGATCCCTCCGCACTCAGATCCCTCCGCACTCAGATCCCTCCGCACTCAGATCCCTCCGCACTCAGATCCCTCCGCACTCAGATCCCTCCGCACTCAGATCCCTCCGCACTCAGATCCCTCCGCACTCAGATCCCTCCGCACTCAGATCCCTCCGCACTCAGATCCCTCCGCACTCAGATCCCTCCGCACTCAGATCCCTCCGCACTCAGATCCCTCCGCACTCAGATCCCTCCGCACTCAGATCCCTCCGCACTCAGATCCCTCCGCACTCAGATCCCTCCGCACTCAGATCCCTCCGCACTCAGATCCCTCCGCACTCAGATCCCTCCGCACTCAGATCCCTCCGCACTCAGATCCCTCCGCACTCAGATCCCTCCGCACTCAGATCCCTCCGCACTCAGATCCCTCCGCACTCAGATCCCTCCGCACTCAGATCCCTCCGCACTCAGATCCCTCCGCACTCAGATCCCTCCGCACTCAGATCCCTCCGCACTCAGATCCCTCCGCACTCAGATCCCTCCGCACTCAGATCCCTCCGCACTCAGATCCCTCCGCACTCAGATCCCTCCGCACTCAGATCCCTCCGCACTCAGATCCCTCCGCACTCAGATCCCTCCGCACTCAGATCCCTCCGCACTCAGATCCCTCCGCACTCAGATCCCTCCGCACTCAGATCCCTCCGCACTCAGATCCCTCCGCACTCAGATCCCTCCGCACTCAGATCCCTCCGCACTCAGATCCCTCCGCACTCAGATCCCTCCGCACTCAGATCCCTCCGCACTCAGATCCCTCCGCACTCAGATCCCTCCGCACTCAGATCCCTCCGCACTCAGATCCCTCCGCACTCAGATCCCTCCGCACTCAGATCCCTCCGCACTCAGATCCCTCCGCACTCAGATCCCTCCGCACTCAGATCCCTCCGCACTCAGATCCCTCCGCACTCAGATCCCTCCGCACTCAGATCCCTCCGCACTCAGATCCCTCCGCACTCAGATCCCTCCGCACTCAGATCCCTCCGCACTCAGATCCCTCCGCACTCAGATCCCTCCGCACTCAGATCCCTCCGCACTCAGATCCCTCCGCACTCAGATCCCTCCGCACTCAGATCCCTCCGCACTCAGATCCCTCCGCACTCAGATCCCTCCGCACTCAGATCCCTCCGCACTCAGATCCCTCCGCACTCAGATCCCTCCGCACTCAGATCCCTCCGCACTCAGATCCCTCCGCACTCAGATCCCTCCGCACTCAGATCCCTCCGCACTCAGATCCCTCCGCACTCAGATCCCTCCGCACTCAGATCCCTCCGCACTCAGATCCCTCCGCACTCAGATCCCTCCGCACTCAGATCCCTCCGCACTCAGATCCCTCCGCACTCAGATCCCTCCGCACTCAGATCCCTCCGCACTCAGATCCCTCCGCACTCAGATCCCTCCGCACTCAGATCCCTCCGCACTCAGATCCCTCCGCACTCAGATCCCTCCGCACTCAGATCCCTCCGCACTCAGATCCCTCCGCACTCAGATCCCTCCGCACTCAGATCCCTCCGCACTCAGATCCCTCCGCACTCAGATCCCTCCGCACTCAGATCCCTCCGCACTCAGATCCCTCCGCACTCAGATCCCTCCGCACTCAGATCCCTCCGCACTCAGATCCCTCCGCACTCAGATCCCTCCGCACTCAGATCCCTCCGCACTCAGATCCCTCCGCACTCAGATCCCTCCGCACTCAGATCCCTCCGCACTCAGATCCCTCCGCACTCAGATCCCTCCGCACTCAGATCCCTCCGCACTCAGATCCCTCCGCACTCAGATCCCTCCGCACTCAGATCCCTCCGCACTCAGATCCCTCCGCACTCAGATCCCTCCGCACTCAGATCCCTCCGCACTCAGATCCCTCCGCACTCAGATCCCTCCGCACTCAGATCCCTCCGCACTCAGATCCCTCCGCACTCAGATCCCTCCGCACTCAGATCCCTCCGCACTCAGATCCCTCCGCACTCAGATCCCTCCGCACTCAGATCCCTCCGCACTCAGATCCCTCCGCACTCAGATCCCTCCGCACTCAGATCCCTCCGCACTCAGATCCCTCCGCACTCAGATCCCTCCGCACTCAGATCCCTCCGCACTCAGATCCCTCCGCACTCAGATCCCTCCGCACTCAGATCCCTCCGCACTCAGATCCCTCCGCACTCAGATCCCTCCGCACTCAGATCCCTCCGCACTCAGATCCCTCCGCACTCAGATCCCTCCGCACTCAGATCCCTCCGCACTCAGATCCCTCCGCACTCAGATCCCTCCGCACTCAGATCCCTCCGCACTCAGATCCCTCCGCACTCAGATCCCTCCGCACTCAGATCCCTCCGCACTCAGATCCCTCCGCACTCAGATCCCTCCGCACTCAGATCCCTCCGCACTCAGATCCCTCCGCACTCAGATCCCTCCGCACTCAGATCCCTCCGCACTCAGATCCCTCCGCACTCAGATCCCTCCGCACTCAGATCCCTCCGCACTCAGATCCCTCCGCACTCAGATCCCTCCGCACTCAGATCCCTCCGCACTCAGATCCCTCCGCACTCAGATCCCTCCGCACTCAGATCCCTCCGCACTCAGATCCCTCCGCACTCAGATCCCTCCGCACTCAGATCCCTCCGCACTCAGATCCCTCCGCACTCAGATCCCTCCGCACTCAGATCCCTCCGCACTCAGATCCCTCCGCACTCAGATCCCTCCGCACTCAGATCCCTCCGCACTCAGATCCCTCCGCACTCAGATCCCTCCGCACTCAGATCCCTCCGCACTCAGATCCCTCCGCACTCAGATCCCTCCGCACTCAGATCCCTCCGCACTCAGATCCCTCCGCACTCAGATCCCTCCGCACTCAGATCCCTCCGCACTCAGATCCCTCCGCACTCAGATCCCTCCGCACTCAGATCCCTCCGCACTCAGATCCCTCCGCACTCAGATCCCTCCGCACTCAGATCCCTCCGCACTCAGATCCCTCCGCACTCAGATCCCTCCGCACTCAGATCCCTCCGCACTCAGATCCCTCCGCACTCAGATCCCTCCGCACTCAGATCCCTCCGCACTCAGATCCCTCCGCACTCAGATCCCTCCGCACTCAGATCCCTCCGCACTCAGATCCCTCCGCACTCAGATCCCTCCGCACTCAGATCCCTCCGCACTCAGATCCCTCCGCACTCAGATCCCTCCGCACTCAGATCCCTCCGCACTCAGATCCCTCCGCACTCAGATCCCTCCGCACTCAGATCCCTCCGCACTCAGATCCCTCCGCACTCAGATCCCTCCGCACTCAGATCCCTCCGCACTCAGATCCCTCCGCACTCAGATCCCTCCGCACTCAGATCCCTCCGCACTCAGATCCCTCCGCACTCAGATCCCTCCGCACTCAGATCCCTCCGCACTCAGATCCCTCCGCACTCAGATCCCTCCGCACTCAGATCCCTCCGCACTCAGATCCCTCCGCACTCAGATCCCTCCGCACTCAGATCCCTCCGCACTCAGATCCCTCCGCACTCAGATCCCTCCGCACTCAGATCCCTCCGCACTCAGATCCCTCCGCACTCAGATCCCTCCGCACTCAGATCCCTCCGCACTCAGATCCCTCCGCACTCAGATCCCTCCGCACTCAGATCCCTCCGCACTCAGATCCCTCCGCACTCAGATCCCTCCGCACTCAGATCCCTCCGCACTCAGATCCCTCCGCACTCAGATCCCTCCGCACTCAGATCCCTCCGCACTCAGATCCCTCCGCACTCAGATCCCTCCGCACTCAGATCCCTCCGCACTCAGATCCCTCCGCACTCAGATCCCTCCGCACTCAGATCCCTCCGCACTCAGATCCCTCCGCACTCAGATCCCTCCGCACTCAGATCCCTCCGCACTCAGATCCCTCCGCACTCAGATCCCTCCGCACTCAGATCCCTCCGCACTCAGATCCCTCCGCACTCAGATCCCTCCGCACTCAGATCCCTCCGCACTCAGATCCCTCCGCACTCAGATCCCTCCGCACTCAGATCCCTCCGCACTCAGATCCCTCCGCACTCAGATCCCTCCGCACTCAGATCCCTCCGCACTCAGATCCCTCCGCACTCAGATCCCTCCGCACTCAGATCCCTCCGCACTCAGATCCCTCCGCACTCAGATCCCTCCGCACTCAGATCCCTCCGCACTCAGATCCCTCCGCACTCAGATCCCTCCGCACTCAGATCCCTCCGCACTCAGATCCCTCCGCACTCAGATCCCTCCGCACTCAGATCCCTCCGCACTCAGATCCCTCCGCACTCAGATCCCTCCGCACTCAGATCCCTCCGCACTCAGATCCCTCCGCACTCAGATCCCTCCGCACTCAGATCCCTCCGCACTCAGATCCCTCCGCACTCAGATCCCTCCGCACTCAGATCCCTCCGCACTCAGATCCCTCCGCACTCAGATCCCTCCGCACTCAGATCCCTCCGCACTCAGATCCCTCCGCACTCAGATCCCTCCGCACTCAGATCCCTCCGCACTCAGATCCCTCCGCACTCAGATCCCTCCGCACTCAGATCCCTCCGCACTCAGATCCCTCCGCACTCAGATCCCTCCGCACTCAGATCCCTCCGCACTCAGATCCCTCCGCACTCAGATCCCTCCGCACTCAGATCCCTCCGCACTCAGATCCCTCCGCACTCAGATCCCTCTGCACTCAGATCCCTCCGCACTCAGATCCCTCCGCACTCAGATCCCTCCGCACTCAGATCCCTCCGCACTCAGATCCCTCCGCACTCAGATCCCTCCGCACTCAGATCCCTCCGCACTCAGATCCCTCCGCACTCAGATCCCTCCGCACTCAGATCCCTCCGCACTCAGATCCCTCCGCACTCAGATCCCTCCGCACTCAGATCCCTCCGCACTCAGATCCCTCCGCACTCAGATCCCTCCGCACTCAGATCCCTCCGCACTCAGATCCCTCCGCACTCAGATCCCTCCGCACTCAGATCCCTCCGCACTCAGATCCCTCCGCACTCAGATCCCTCCGCACTCAGATCCCTCCGCACTCAGATCCCTCCGCACTCAGATCCCTCCGCACTCAGATCCCTCCGCACTCAGATCCCTCCGCACTCAGATCCCTCCGCACTCAGATCCCTCCGCACTCAGATCCCTCCGCACTCAGATCCCTCCGCACTCAGATCCCTCCGCACTCAGATCCCTCCGCACTCAGATCCCTCCGCACTCAGATCCCTCCGCACTCAGATCCCTCCGCACTCAGATCCCTCCGCACTCAGATCCCTCCGCACTCAGATCCCTCCGCACTCAGATCCCTCCGCACTCAGATCCCTCCGCACTCAGATCCCTCCGCACTCAGATCCCTCCGCACTCAGATCCCTCCGCACTCAGATCCCTCCGCACTCAGATCCCTCCGCACTCAGATCCCTCCGCACTCAGATCCCTCCGCACTCAGATCCCTCCGCACTCAGATCCCTCCGCACTCAGATCCCTCCGCACTCAGATCCCTCCGCACTCAGATCCCTCCGCACTCAGATCCCTCCGCACTCAGATCCCTCCGCACTCAGATCCCTCCGCACTCAGATCCCTCCGCACTCAGATCCCTCCGCACTCAGATCCCTCCGCACTCAGATCCCTCCGCACTCAGATCCCTCCGCACTCAGATCCCTCCGCACTCAGATCCCTCCGCACTCAGATCCCTCCGCACTCAGATCCCTCCGCACTCAGATCCCTCCGCACTCAGATCCCTCCGCACTCAGATCCCTCCGCACTCAGATCCCTCCGCACTCAGATCCCTCCGCACTCAGATCCCTCCGCACTCAGATCCCTCCGCACTCAGATCCCTCCGCACTCAGATCCCTCCGCACTCAGATCCCTCCGCACTCAGATCCCTCCGCACTCAGATCCCTCCGCACTCAGATCCCTCCGCACTCAGATCCCTCCGCACTCAGATCCCTCCGCACTCAGATCCCTCCGCACTCAGATCCCTCCGCACTCAGATCCCTCCGCACTCAGATCCCTCCGCACTCAGATCCCTCCGCACTCAGATCCCTCCGCACTCAGATCCCTCCGCACTCAGATCCCTCCGCACTCAGATCCCTCCGCACTCAGATCCCTCCGCACTCAGATCCCTCCGCACTCAGATCCCTCCGCACTCAGATCCCTCCGCACTCAGATCCCTCCGCACTCAGATCCCTCCGCACTCAGATCCCTCCGCACTCAGATCCCTCCGCACTCAGATCCCTCCGCACTCAGATCCCTCCGCACTCAGATCCCTCCGCACTCAGATCCCTCCGCACTCAGATCCCTCCGCACTCAGATCCCTCCGCACTCAGATCCCTCCGCACTCAGATCCCTCCGCACTCAGATCCCTCCGCACTCAGATCCCTCCGCACTCAGATCCCTCCGCACTCAGATCCCTCCGCACTCAGATCCCTCCGCACTCAGATCCCTCCGCACTCAGATCCCTCCGCACTCAGATCCCTCCGCACTCAGATCCCTCCGCACTCAGATCCCTCCGCACTCAGATCCCTCCGCACTCAGATCCCTCCGCACTCAGATCCCTCCGCACTCAGATCCCTCCGCACTCAGATCCCTCCGCACTCAGATCCCTCCGCACTCAGATCCCTCCGCACTCAGATCCCTCCGCACTCAGATCCCTCCGCACTCAGATCCCTCCGCACTCAGATCCCTCCGCACTCAGATCCCTCCGCACTCAGATCCCTCCGCACTCAGATCCCTCCGCACTCAGATCCCTCCGCACTCAGATCCCTCCGCACTCAGATCCCTCCGCACTCAGATCCCTCCGCACTCAGATCCCTCCGCACTCAGATCCCTCCGCACTCAGATCCCTCCGCACTCAGATCCCTCCGCACTCAGATCCCTCCGCACTCAGATCCCTCCGCACTCAGATCCCTCCGCACTCAGATCCCTCCGCACTCAGATCCCTCCGCACTCAGATCCCTCCGCACTCAGATCCCTCCGCACTCAGATCCCTCCGCACTCAGATCCCTCCGCACTCAGATCCCTCCGCACTCAGATCCCTCCGCACTCAGATCCCTCCGCACTCAGATCCCTCCGCACTCAGATCCCTCCGCACTCAGATCCCTCCGCACTCAGATCCCTCCGCACTCAGATCCCTCCGCACTCAGATCCCTCCGCACTCAGATCCCTCCGCACTCAGATCCCTCCGCACTCAGATCCCTCCGCACTCAGATCCCTCCGCACTCAGATCCCTCCGCACTCAGATCCCTCCGCACTCAGATCCCTCCGCACTCAGATCCCTCCGCACTCAGATCCCTCCGCACTCAGATCCCTCCGCACTCAGATCCCTCCGCACTCAGATCCCTCCGCACTCAGATCCCTCCGCACTCAGATCCCTCCGCACTCAGATCCCTCCGCACTCAGATCCCTCCGCACTCAGATCCCTCCGCACTCAGATCCCTCCGCACTCAGATCCCTCCGCACTCAGATCCCTCCGCACTCAGATCCCTCCGCACTCAGATCCCTCCGCACTCAGATCCCTCCGCACTCAGATCCCTCCGCACTCAGATCCCTCCGCACTCAGATCCCTCCGCACTCAGATCCCTCCGCACTCAGATCCCTCCGCACTCAGATCCCTCCGCACTCAGATCCCTCCGCACTCAGATCCCTCCGCACTCAGATCCCTCCGCACTCAGATCCCTCCGCACTCAGATCCCTCCGCACTCAGATCCCTCCGCACTCAGATCCCTCCGCACTCAGATCCCTCCGCACTCAGATCCCTCCGCACTCAGATCCCTCCGCACTCAGATCCCTCCGCACTCAGATCCCTCCGCACTCAGATCCCTCCGCACTCAGATCCCTCCGCACTCAGATCCCTCCGCACTCAGATCCCTCCGCACTCAGATCCCTCCGCACTCAGATCCCTCCGCACTCAGATCCCTCCGCACTCAGATCCCTCCGCACTCAGATCCCTCCGCACTCAGATCCCTCCGCACTCAGATCCCTCCGCACTCAGATCCCTCCGCACTCAGATCCCTCCGCACTCAGATCCCTCCGCACTCAGATCCCTCCGCACTCAGATCCCTCCGCACTCAGATCCCTCCGCACTCAGATCCCTCCGCACTCAGATCCCTCCGCACTCAGATCCCTCCGCACTCAGATCCCTCCGCACTCAGATCCCTCCGCACTCAGATCCCTCCGCACTCAGATCCCTCCGCACTCAGATCCCTCCGCACTCAGATCCCTCCGCACTCAGATCCCTCCGCACTCAGATCCCTCCGCACTCAGATCCCTCCGCACTCAGATCCCTCCGCACTCAGATCCCTCCGCACTCAGATCCCTCCGCACTCAGATCCCTCCGCACTCAGATCCCTCCGCACTCAGATCCCTCCGCACTCAGATCCCTCCGCACTCAGATCCCTCCGCACTCAGATCCCTCCGCACTCAGATCCCTCCGCACTCAGATCCCTCCGCACTCAGATCCCTCCGCACTCAGATCCCTCCGCACTCAGATCCCTCCGCACTCAGATCCCTCCGCACTCAGATCCCTCCGCACTCAGATCCCTCCGCACTCAGATCCCTCCGCACTCAGATCCCTCCGCACTCAGATCCCTCCGCACTCAGATCCCTCCGCACTCAGATCCCTCCGCACTCAGATCCCTCCGCACTCAGATCCCTCCGCACTCAGATCCCTCCGCACTCAGATCCCTCCGCACTCAGATCCCTCCGCACTCAGATCCCTCCGCACTCAGATCCCTCCGCACTCAGATCCCTCCGCACTCAGATCCCTCCGCACTCAGATCCCTCCGCACTCAGATCCCTCCGCACTCAGATCCCTCCGCACTCAGATCCCTCCGCACTCAGATCCCTCCGCACTCAGATCCCTCCGCACTCAGATCCCTCCGCACTCAGATCCCTCCGCACTCAGATCCCTCCGCACTCAGATCCCTCCGCACTCAGATCCCTCCGCACTCAGATCCCTCCGCACTCAGATCCCTCCGCACTCAGATCCCTCCGCACTCAGATCCCTCCGCACTCAGATCCCTCCGCACTCAGATCCCTCCGCACTCAGATCCCTCCGCACTCAGATCCCTCCGCACTCAGATCCCTCCGCACTCAGATCCCTCCGCACTCAGATCCCTCCGCACTCAGATCCCTCCGCACTCAGATCCCTCCGCACTCAGATCCCTCCGCACTCAGATCCCTCCGCACTCAGATCCCTCCGCACTCAGATCCCTCCGCACTCAGATCCCTCCGCACTCAGATCCCTCCGCACTCAGATCCCTCCGCACTCAGATCCCTCCGCACTCAGATCCCTCCGCACTCAGATCCCTCCGCACTCAGATCCCTCCGCACTCAGATCCCTCCGCACTCAGATCCCTCCGCACTCAGATCCCTCCGCACTCAGATCCCTCCGCACTCAGATCCCTCCGCACTCAGATCCCTCCGCACTCAGATCCCTCCGCACTCAGATCCCTCCGCACTCAGATCCCTCCGCACTCAGATCCCTCCGCACTCAGATCCCTCCGCACTCAGATCCCTCCGCACTCAGATCCCTCCGCACTCAGATCCCTCCGCACTCAGATCCCTCCGCACTCAGATCCCTCCGCACTCAGATCCCTCCGCACTCAGATCCCTCCGCACTCAGATCCCTCCGCACTCAGATCCCTCCGCACTCAGATCCCTCCGCACTCAGATCCCTCCGCACTCAGATCCCTCCGCACTCAGATCCCTCCGCACTCAGATCCCTCCGCACTCAGATCCCTCCGCACTCAGATCCCTCCGCACTCAGATCCCTCCGCACTCAGATCCCTCCGCACTCAGATCCCTCCGCACTCAGATCCCTCCGCACTCAGATCCCTCCGCACTCAGATCCCTCCGCACTCAGATCCCTCCGCACTCAGATCCCTCCGCACTCAGATCCCTCCGCACTCAGATCCCTCCGCACTCAGATCCCTCCGCACTCAGATCCCTCCGCACTCAGATCCCTCCGCACTCAGATCCCTCCGCACTCAGATCCCTCCGCACTCAGATCCCTCCGCACTCAGATCCCTCCGCACTCAGATCCCTCCGCACTCAGATCCCTCCGCACTCAGATCCCTCCGCACTCAGATCCCTCCGCACTCAGATCCCTCCGCACTCAGATCCCTCCGCACTCAGATCCCTCCGCACTCAGATCCCTCCGCACTCAGATCCCTCCGCACTCAGATCCCTCCGCACTCAGATCCCTCCGCACTCAGATCCCTCCGCACTCAGATCCCTCCGCACTCAGATCCCTCCGCACTCAGATCCCTCCGCACTCAGATCCCTCCGCACTCAGATCCCTCCGCACTCAGATCCCTCCGCACTCAGATCCCTCCGCACTCAGATCCCTCCGCACTCAGATCCCTCCGCACTCAGATCCCTCCGCACTCAGATCCCTCCGCACTCAGATCCCTCCGCACTCAGATCCCTCCGCACTCAGATCCCTCCGCACTCAGATCCCTCCGCACTCAGATCCCTCCGCACTCAGATCCCTCCGCACTCAGATCCCTCCGCACTCAGATCCCTCCGCACTCAGATCCCTCCGCACTCAGATCCCTCCGCACTCAGATCCCTCCGCACTCAGATCCCTCCGCACTCAGATCCCTCCGCACTCAGATCCCTCCGCACTCAGATCCCTCCGCACTCAGATCCCTCCGCACTCAGATCCCTCCGCACTCAGATCCCTCCGCACTCAGATCCCTCCGCACTCAGATCCCTCCGCACTCAGATCCCTCCGCACTCAGATCCCTCCGCACTCAGATCCCTCCGCACTCAGATCCCTCCGCACTCAGATCCCTCCGCACTCAGATCCCTCCGCACTCAGATCCCTCCGCACTCAGATCCCTCCGCACTCAGATCCCTCCGCACTCAGATCCCTCCGCACTCAGATCCCTCCGCACTCAGATCCCTCCGCACTCAGATCCCTCCGCACTCAGATCCCTCCGCACTCAGATCCCTCCGCACTCAGATCCCTCCGCACTCAGATCCCTCCGCACTCAGATCCCTCCGCACTCAGATCCCTCCGCACTCAGATCCCTCCGCACTCAGATCCCTCCGCACTCAGATCCCTCCGCACTCAGATCCCTCCGCACTCAGATCCCTCCGCACTCAGATCCCTCCGCACTCAGATCCCTCCGCACTCAGATCCCTCCGCACTCAGATCCCTCCGCACTCAGATCCCTCCGCACTCAGATCCCTCCGCACTCAGATCCCTCCGCACTCAGATCCCTCCGCACTCAGATCCCTCCGCACTCAGATCCCTCCGCACTCAGATCCCTCCGCACTCAGATCCCTCCGCACTCAGATCCCTCCGCACTCAGATCCCTCCGCACTCAGATCCCTCCGCACTCAGATCCCTCCGCACTCAGATCCCTCCGCACTCAGATCCCTCCGCACTCAGATCCCTCCGCACTCAGATCCCTCCGCACTCAGATCCCTCCGCACTCAGATCCCTCCGCACTCAGATCCCTCCGCACTCAGATCCCTCCGCACTCAGATCCCTCCGCACTCAGATCCCTCCGCACTCAGATCCCTCCGCACTCAGATCCCTCCGCACTCAGATCCCTCCGCACTCAGATCCCTCCGCACTCAGATCCCTCCGCACTCAGATCCCTCCGCACTCAGATCCCTCCGCACTCAGATCCCTCCGCACTCAGATCCCTCCGCACTCAGATCCCTCCGCACTCAGATCCCTCCGCACTCAGATCCCTCCGCACTCAGATCCCTCCGCACTCAGATCCCTCCGCACTCAGATCCCTCCGCACTCAGATCCCTCCGCACTCAGATCCCTCCGCACTCAGATCCCTCCGCACTCAGATCCCTCCGCACTCAGATCCCTCCGCACTCAGATCCCTCCGCACTCAGATCCCTCCGCACTCAGATCCCTCCGCACTCAGATCCCTCCGCACTCAGATCCCTCCGCACTCAGATCCCTCCGCACTCAGATCCCTCCGCACTCAGATCCCTCCGCACTCAGATCCCTCCGCACTCAGATCCCTCCGCACTCAGATCCCTCCGCACTCAGATCCCTCCGCACTCAGATCCCTCCGCACTCAGATCCCTCCGCACTCAGATCCCTCCGCACTCAGATCCCTCCGCACTCAGATCCCTCCGCACTCAGATCCCTCCGCACTCAGATCCCTCCGCACTCAGATCCCTCCGCACTCAGATCCCTCCGCACTCAGATCCCTCCGCACTCAGATCCCTCCGCACTCAGATCCCTCCGCACTCAGATCCCTCCGCACTCAGATCCCTCCGCACTCAGATCCCTCCGCACTCAGATCCCTCCGCACTCAGATCCCTCCGCACTCAGATCCCTCCGCACTCAGATCCCTCCGCACTCAGATCCCTCCGCACTCAGATCCCTCCGCACTCAGATCCCTCCGCACTCAGATCCCTCCGCACTCAGATCCCTCCGCACTCAGATCCCTCCGCACTCAGATCCCTCCGCACTCAGATCCCTCCGCACTCAGATCCCTCCGCACTCAGATCCCTCCGCACTCAGATCCCTCCGCACTCAGATCCCTCCGCACTCAGATCCCTCCGCACTCAGATCCCTCCGCACTCAGATCCCTCCGCACTCAGATCCCTCCGCACTCAGATCCCTCCGCACTCAGATCCCTCCGCACTCAGATCCCTCCGCACTCAGATCCCTCCGCACTCAGATCCCTCCGCACTCAGATCCCTCCGCACTCAGATCCCTCCGCACTCAGATCCCTCCGCACTCAGATCCCTCCGCACTCAGATCCCTCCGCACTCAGATCCCTCCGCACTCAGATCCCTCCGCACTCAGATCCCTCCGCACTCAGATCCCTCCGCACTCAGATCCCTCCGCACTCAGATCCCTCCGCACTCAGATCCCTCCGCACTCAGATCCCTCCGCACTCAGATCCCTCCGCACTCAGATCCCTCCGCACTCAGATCCCTCCGCACTCAGATCCCTCCGCACTCAGATCCCTCCGCACTCAGATCCCTCCGCACTCAGATCCCTCCGCACTCAGATCCCTCCGCACTCAGATCCCTCCGCACTCAGATCCCTCCGCACTCAGATCCCTCCGCACTCAGATCCCTCCGCACTCAGATCCCTCCGCACTCAGATCCCTCCGCACTCAGATCCCTCCGCACTCAGATCCCTCCGCACTCAGATCCCTCCGCACTCAGATCCCTCCGCACTCAGATCCCTCCGCACTCAGATCCCTCCGCACTCAGATCCCTCCGCACTCAGATCCCTCCGCACTCAGATCCCTCCGCACTCAGATCCCTCCGCACTCAGATCCCTCCGCACTCAGATCCCTCCGCACTCAGATCCCTCCGCACTCAGATCCCTCCGCACTCAGATCCCTCCGCACTCAGATCCCTCCGCACTCAGATCCCTCCGCACTCAGATCCCTCCGCACTCAGATCCCTCCGCACTCAGATCCCTCCGCACTCAGATCCCTCCGCACTCAGATCCCTCCGCACTCAGATCCCTCCGCACTCAGATCCCTCCGCACTCAGATCCCTCCGCACTCAGATCCCTCCGCACTCAGATCCCTCCGCACTCAGATCCCTCCGCACTCAGATCCCTCCGCACTCAGATCCCTCCGCACTCAGATCCCTCCGCACTCAGATCCCTCCGCACTCAGATCCCTCCGCACTCAGATCCCTCCGCACTCAGATCCCTCCGCACTCAGATCCCTCCGCACTCAGATCCCTCCGCACTCAGATCCCTCCGCACTCAGATCCCTCCGCACTCAGATCCCTCCGCACTCAGATCCCTCCGCACTCAGATCCCTCCGCACTCAGATCCCTCCGCACTCAGATCCCTCCGCACTCAGATCCCTCCGCACTCAGATCCCTCCGCACTCAGATCCCTCCGCACTCAGATCCCTCCGCACTCAGATCCCTCCGCACTCAGATCCCTCCGCACTCAGATCCCTCCGCACTCAGATCCCTCCGCACTCAGATCCCTCCGCACTCAGATCCCTCCGCACTCAGATCCCTCCGCACTCAGATCCCTCCGCACTCAGATCCCTCCGCACTCAGATCCCTCCGCACTCAGATCCCTCCGCACTCAGATCCCTCCGCACTCAGATCCCTCCGCACTCAGATCCCTCCGCACTCAGATCCCTCCGCACTCAGATCCCTCCGCACTCAGATCCCTCCGCACTCAGATCCCTCCGCACTCAGATCCCTCCGCACTCAGATCCCTCCGCACTCAGATCCCTCCGCACTCAGATCCCTCCGCACTCAGATCCCTCCGCACTCAGATCCCTCCGCACTCAGATCCCTCCGCACTCAGATCCCTCCGCACTCAGATCCCTCCGCACTCAGATCCCTCCGCACTCAGATCCCTCCGCACTCAGATCCCTCCGCACTCAGATCCCTCCGCACTCAGATCCCTCCGCACTCAGATCCCTCCGCACTCAGATCCCTCCGCACTCAGATCCCTCCGCACTCAGATCCCTCCGCACTCAGATCCCTCCGCACTCAGATCCCTCCGCACTCAGATCCCTCCGCACTCAGATCCCTCCGCACTCAGATCCCTCCGCACTCAGATCCCTCCGCACTCAGATCCCTCCGCACTCAGATCCCTCCGCACTCAGATCCCTCCGCACTCAGATCCCTCCGCACTCAGATCCCTCCGCACTCAGATCCCTCCGCACTCAGATCCCTCCGCACTCAGATCCCTCCGCACTCAGATCCCTCCGCACTCAGATCCCTCCGCACTCAGATCCCTCCGCACTCAGATCCCTCCGCACTCAGATCCCTCCGCACTCAGATCCCTCCGCACTCAGATCCCTCCGCACTCAGATCCCTCCGCACTCAGATCCCTCCGCACTCAGATCCCTCCGCACTCAGATCCCTCCGCACTCAGATCCCTCCGCACTCAGATCCCTCCGCACTCAGATCCCTCCGCACTCAGATCCCTCCGCACTCAGATCCCTCCGCACTCAGATCCCTCCGCACTCAGATCCCTCCGCACTCAGATCCCTCCGCACTCAGATCCCTCCGCACTCAGATCCCTCCGCACTCAGATCCCTCCGCACTCAGATCCCTCCGCACTCAGATCCCTCCGCACTCAGATCCCTCCGCACTCAGATCCCTCCGCACTCAGATCCCTCCGCACTCAGATCCCTCCGCACTCAGATCCCTCCGCACTCAGATCCCTCCGCACTCAGATCCCTCCGCACTCAGATCCCTCCGCACTCAGATCCCTCCGCACTCAGATCCCTCCGCACTCAGATCCCTCCGCACTCAGATCCCTCCGCACTCAGATCCCTCCGCACTCAGATCCCTCCGCACTCAGATCCCTCCGCACTCAGATCCCTCCGCACTCAGATCCCTCCGCACTCAGATCCCTCCGCACTCAGATCCCTCCGCACTCAGATCCCTCCGCACTCAGATCCCTCCGCACTCAGATCCCTCCGCACTCAGATCCCTCCGCACTCAGATCCCTCCGCACTCAGATCCCTCCGCACTCAGATCCCTCCGCACTCAGATCCCTCCGCACTCAGATCCCTCCGCACTCAGATCCCTCCGCACTCAGATCCCTCCGCACTCAGATCCCTCCGCACTCAGATCCCTCCGCACTCAGATCCCTCCGCACTCAGATCCCTCCGCACTCAGATCCCTCCGCACTCAGATCCCTCCGCACTCAGATCCCTCCGCACTCAGATCCCTCCGCACTCAGATCCCTCCGCACTCAGATCCCTCCGCACTCAGATCCCTCCGCACTCAGATCCCTCCGCACTCAGATCCCTCCGCACTCAGATCCCTCCGCACTCAGATCCCTCCGCACTCAGATCCCTCCGCACTCAGATCCCTCCGCACTCAGATCCCTCCGCACTCAGATCCCTCCGCACTCAGATCCCTCCGCACTCAGATCCCTCCGCACTCAGATCCCTCCGCACTCAGATCCCTCCGCACTCAGATCCCTCCGCACTCAGATCCCTCCGCACTCAGATCCCTCCGCACTCAGATCCCTCCGCACTCAGATCCCTCCGCACTCAGATCCCTCCGCACTCAGATCCCTCCGCACTCAGATCCCTCCGCACTCAGATCCCTCCGCACTCAGATCCCTCCGCACTCAGATCCCTCCGCACTCAGATCCCTCCGCACTCAGATCCCTCCGCACTCAGATCCCTCCGCACTCAGATCCCTCCGCACTCAGATCCCTCCGCACTCAGATCCCTCCGCACTCAGATCCCTCCGCACTCAGATCCCTCCGCACTCAGATCCCTCCGCACTCAGATCCCTCCGCACTCAGATCCCTCCGCACTCAGATCCCTCCGCACTCAGATCCCTCCGCACTCAGATCCCTCCGCACTCAGATCCCTCCGCACTCAGATCCCTCCGCACTCAGATCCCTCCGCACTCAGATCCCTCCGCACTCAGATCCCTCCGCACTCAGATCCCTCCGCACTCAGATCCCTCCGCACTCAGATCCCTCCGCACTCAGATCCCTCCGCACTCAGATCCCTCCGCACTCAGATCCCTCCGCACTCAGATCCCTCCGCACTCAGATCCCTCCGCACTCAGATCCCTCCGCACTCAGATCCCTCCGCACTCAGATCCCTCCGCACTCAGATCCCTCCGCACTCAGATCCCTCCGCACTCAGATCCCTCCGCACTCAGATCCCTCCGCACTCAGATCCCTCCGCACTCAGATCCCTCCGCACTCAGATCCCTCCGCACTCAGATCCCTCCGCACTCAGATCCCTCCGCACTCAGATCCCTCCGCACTCAGATCCCTCCGCACTCAGATCCCTCCGCACTCAGATCCCTCCGCACTCAGATCCCTCCGCACTCAGATCCCTCCGCACTCAGATCCCTCCGCACTCAGATCCCTCCGCACTCAGATCCCTCCGCACTCAGATCCCTCCGCACTCAGATCCCTCCGCACTCAGATCCCTCCGCACTCAGATCCCTCCGCACTCAGATCCCTCCGCACTCAGATCCCTCCGCACTCAGATCCCTCCGCACTCAGATCCCTCCGCACTCAGATCCCTCCGCACTCAGATCCCTCCGCACTCAGATCCCTCCGCACTCAGATCCCTCCGCACTCAGATCCCTCCGCACTCAGATCCCTCCGCACTCAGATCCCTCCGCACTCAGATCCCTCCGCACTCAGATCCCTCCGCACTCAGATCCCTCCGCACTCAGATCCCTCCGCACTCAGATCCCTCCGCACTCAGATCCCTCCGCACTCAGATCCCTCCGCACTCAGATCCCTCCGCACTCAGATCCCTCCGCACTCAGATCCCTCCGCACTCAGATCCCTCCGCACTCAGATCCCTCCGCACTCAGATCCCTCCGCACTCAGATCCCTCCGCACTCAGATCCCTCCGCACTCAGATCCCTCCGCACTCAGATCCCTCCGCACTCAGATCCCTCCGCACTCAGATCCCTCCGCACTCAGATCCCTCCGCACTCAGATCCCTCCGCACTCAGATCCCTCCGCACTCAGATCCCTCCGCACTCAGATCCCTCCGCACTCAGATCCCTCCGCACTCAGATCCCTCCGCACTCAGATCCCTCCGCACTCAGATCCCTCCGCACTCAGATCCCTCCGCACTCAGATCCCTCCGCACTCAGATCCCTCCGCACTCAGATCCCTCCGCACTCAGATCCCTCCGCACTCAGATCCCTCCGCACTCAGATCCCTCCGCACTCAGATCCCTCCGCACTCAGATCCCTCCGCACTCAGATCCCTCCGCACTCAGATCCCTCCGCACTCAGATCCCTCCGCACTCAGATCCCTCCGCACTCAGATCCCTCCGCACTCAGATCCCTCCGCACTCAGATCCCTCCGCACTCAGATCCCTCCGCACTCAGATCCCTCCGCACTCAGATCCCTCCGCACTCAGATCCCTCCGCACTCAGATCCCTCCGCACTCAGATCCCTCCGCACTCAGATCCCTCCGCACTCAGATCCCTCCGCACTCAGATCCCTCCGCACTCAGATCCCTCCGCACTCAGATCCCTCCGCACTCAGATCCCTCCGCACTCAGATCCCTCCGCACTCAGATCCCTCCGCACTCAGATCCCTCCGCACTCAGATCCCTCCGCACTCAGATCCCTCCGCACTCAGATCCCTCCGCACTCAGATCCCTCCGCACTCAGATCCCTCCGCACTCAGATCCCTCCGCACTCAGATCCCTCCGCACTCAGATCCCTCCGCACTCAGATCCCTCCGCACTCAGATCCCTCCGCACTCAGATCCCTCCGCACTCAGATCCCTCCGCACTCAGATCCCTCCGCACTCAGATCCCTCCGCACTCAGATCCCTCCGCACTCAGATCCCTCCGCACTCAGATCCCTCCGCACTCAGATCCCTCCGCACTCAGATCCCTCCGCACTCAGATCCCTCCGCACTCAGATCCCTCCGCACTCAGATCCCTCCGCACTCAGATCCCTCCGCACTCAGATCCCTCCGCACTCAGATCCCTCCGCACTCAGATCCCTCCGCACTCAGATCCCTCCGCACTCAGATCCCTCCGCACTCAGATCCCTCCGCACTCAGATCCCTCCGCACTCAGATCCCTCCGCACTCAGATCCCTCCGCACTCAGATCCCTCGCACTCAGATCCCTCCGCACTCAGATCCCTCCGCACTCAGATCCCTCCGCACTCAGATCCCTCCGCACTCAGATCCCTCCGCACTCAGATCCCTCCGCACTCAGATCCCTCCGCACTCAGATCCCTCCGCACTCAGATCCCTCCGCACTCAGATCCCTCCGCACTCAGATCCCTCCGCACTCAGATCCCTCCGCACTCAGATCCCTCCGCACTCAGATCCCTCCGCACTCAGATCCCTCCGCACTCAGATCCCTCCGCACTCAGATCCCTCCGCACTCAGATCCCTCCGCACTCAGATCCCTCCGCACTCAGATCCCTCCGCACTCAGATCCCTCCGCACTCAGATCCCTCCGCACTCAGATCCCTCCGCACTCAGATCCCTCCGCACTCAGATCCCTCCGCACTCAGATCCCTCCGCACTCAGATCCCTCCGCACTCAGATCCCTCCGCACTCAGATCCCTCCGCACTCAGATCCCTCCGCACTCAGATCCCTCCGCACTCAGATCCCTCCGCACTCAGATCCCTCCGCACTCAGATCCCTCCGCACTCAGATCCCTCCGCACTCAGATCCCTCCGCACTCAGATCCCTCCGCACTCAGATCCCTCCGCACTCAGATCCCTCCGCACTCAGATCCCTCCGCACTCAGATCCCTCCGCACTCAGATCCCTCCGCACTCAGATCCCTCCGCACTCAGATCCCTCCGCACTCAGATCCCTCCGCACTCAGATCCCTCCGCACTCAGATCCCTCCGCACTCAGATCCCTCCGCACTCAGATCCCTCCGCACTCAGATCCCTCCGCACTCAGATCCCTCCGCACTCAGATCCCTCCGCACTCAGATCCCTCCGCACTCAGATCCCTCCGCACTCAGATCCCTCCGCACTCAGATCCCTCCGCACTCAGATCCCTCCGCACTCAGATCCCTCCGCACTCAGATCCCTCCGCACTCAGATCCCTCCGCACTCAGATCCCTCCGCACTCAGATCCCTCCGCACTCAGATCCCTCCGCACTCAGATCCCTCCGCACTCAGATCCCTCCGCACTCAGATCCCTCCGCACTCAGATCCCTCCGCACTCAGATCCCTCCGCACTCAGATCCCTCCGCACTCAGATCCCTCCGCACTCAGATCCCTCCGCACTCAGATCCCTCCGCACTCAGATCCCTCCGCACTCAGATCCCTCCGCACTCAGATCCCTCCGCACTCAGATCCCTCCGCACTCAGATCCCTCCGCACTCAGATCCCTCCGCACTCAGATCCCTCCGCACTCAGATCCCTCCGCACTCAGATCCCTCCGCACTCAGATCCCTCCGCACTCAGATCCCTCCGCACTCAGATCCCTCCGCACTCAGATCCCTCCGCACTCAGATCCCTCCGCACTCAGATCCCTCCGCACTCAGATCCCTCCGCACTCAGATCCCTCCGCACTCAGATCCCTCCGCACTCAGATCCCTCCGCACTCAGATCCCTCCGCACTCAGATCCCTCCGCACTCAGATCCCTCCGCACTCAGATCCCTCCGCACTCAGATCCCTCCGCACTCAGATCCCTCCGCACTCAGATCCCTCCGCACTCAGATCCCTCCGCACTCAGATCCCTCCGCACTCAGATCCCTCCGCACTCAGATCCCTCCGCACTCAGATCCCTCCGCACTCAGATCCCTCCGCACTCAGATCCCTCCGCACTCAGATCCCTCCGCACTCAGATCCCTCCGCACTCAGATCCCTCCGCACTCAGATCCCTCCGCACTCAGATCCCTCCGCACTCAGATCCCTCCGCACTCAGATCCCTCCGCACTCAGATCCCTCCGCACTCAGATCCCTCCGCACTCAGATCCCTCCGCACTCAGATCCCTCCGCACTCAGATCCCTCCGCACTCAGATCCCTCCGCACTCAGATCCCTCCGCACTCAGATCCCTCCGCACTCAGATCCCTCCGCACTCAGATCCCTCCGCACTCAGATCCCTCCGCACTCAGATCCCTCCGCACTCAGATCCCTCCGCACTCAGATCCCTCCGCACTCAGATCCCTCCGCACTCAGATCCCTCCGCACTCAGATCCCTCCGCACTCAGATCCCTCCGCACTCAGATCCCTCCGCACTCAGATCCCTCCGCACTCAGATCCCTCCGCACTCAGATCCCTCCGCACTCAGATCCCTCCGCACTCAGATCCCTCCGCACTCAGATCCCTCCGCACTCAGATCCCTCCGCACTCAGATCCCTCCGCACTCAGATCCCTCCGCACTCAGATCCCTCCGCACTCAGATCCCTCCGCACTCAGATCCCTCCGCACTCAGATCCCTCCGCACTCAGATCCCTCCGCACTCAGATCCCTCCGCACTCAGATCCCTCCGCACTCAGATCCCTCCGCACTCAGATCCCTCCGCACTCAGATCCCTCCGCACTCAGATCCCTCCGCACTCAGATCCCTCCGCACTCAGATCCCTCCGCACTCAGATCCCTCCGCACTCAGATCCCTCCGCACTCAGATCCCTCCGCACTCAGATCCCTCCGCACTCAGATCCCTCCGCACTCAGATCCCTCCGCACTCAGATCCCTCCGCACTCAGATCCCTCCGCACTCAGATCCCTCCGCACTCAGATCCCTCCGCACTCAGATCCCTCCGCACTCAGATCCCTCCGCACTCAGATCCCTCCGCACTCAGATCCCTCCGCACTCAGATCCCTCCGCACTCAGATCCCTCCGCACTCAGATCCCTCCGCACTCAGATCCCTCCGCACTCAGATCCCTCCGCACTCAGATCCCTCCGCACTCAGATCCCTCCGCACTCAGATCCCTCCGCACTCAGATCCCTCCGCACTCAGATCCCTCCGCACTCAGATCCCTCCGCACTCAGATCCCTCCGCACTCAGATCCCTCCGCACTCAGATCCCTCCGCACTCAGATCCCTCCGCACTCAGATCCCTCCGCACTCAGATCCCTCCGCACTCAGATCCCTCCGCACTCAGATCCCTCCGCACTCAGATCCCTCCGCACTCAGATCCCTCCGCACTCAGATCCCTCCGCACTCAGATCCCTCCGCACTCAGATCCCTCCGCACTCAGATCCCTCCGCACTCAGATCCCTCCGCACTCAGATCCCTCCGCACTCAGATCCCTCCGCACTCAGATCCCTCCGCACTCAGATCCCTCCGCACTCAGATCCCTCCGCACTCAGATCCCTCCGCACTCAGATCCCTCCGCACTCAGATCCCTCCGCACTCAGATCCCTCCGCACTCAGATCCCTCCGCACTCAGATCCCTCCGCACTCAGATCCCTCCGCACTCAGATCCCTCCGCACTCAGATCCCTCCGCACTCAGATCCCTCCGCACTCAGATCCCTCCGCACTCAGATCCCTCCGCACTCAGATCCCTCTGCACTCAGATCCCTCCGCACTCAGATCCCTCCGCACTCAGATCCCTCCGCACTCAGATCCCTCCGCACTCAGATCCCTCCGCACTCAGATCCCTCCGCACTCAGATCCCTCCGCACTCAGATCCCTCCGCACTCAGATCCCTCCGCACTCAGATCCCTCCGCACTCAGATCCCTCCGCACTCAGATCCCTCCGCACTCAGATCCCTCCGCACTCAGATCCCTCCGCACTCAGATCCCTCCGCACTCAGATCCCTCCGCACTCAGATCCCTCCGCACTCAGATCCCTCCGCACTCAGATCCCTCCGCACTCAGATCCCTCCGCACTCAGATCCCTCCGCACTCAGATCCCTCCGCACTCAGATCCCTCCGCACTCAGATCCCTCCGCACTCAGATCCCTCCGCACTCAGATCCCTCCGCACTCAGATCCCTCCGCACTCAGATCCCTCCGCACTCAGATCCCTCCGCACTCAGATCCCTCCGCACTCAGATCCCTCCGCACTCAGATCCCTCCGCACTCAGATCCCTCCGCACTCAGATCCCTCCGCACTCAGATCCCTCCGCACTCAGATCCCTCCGCACTCAGATCCCTCCGCACTCAGATCCCTCCGCACTCAGATCCCTCCGCACTCAGATCCCTCCGCACTCAGATCCCTCCGCACTCAGATCCCTCCGCACTCAGATCCCTCCGCACTCAGATCCCTCCGCACTCAGATCCCTCCGCACTCAGATCCCTCCGCACTCAGATCCCTCCGCACTCAGATCCCTCCGCACTCAGATCCCTCCGCACTCAGATCCCTCCGCACTCAGATCCCTCCGCACTCAGATCCCTCCGCACTCAGATCCCTCCGCACTCAGATCCCTCCGCACTCAGATCCCTCCGCACTCAGATCCCTCCGCACTCAGATCCCTCCGCACTCAGATCCCTCCGCACTCAGATCCCTCCGCACTCAGATCCCTCCGCACTCAGATCCCTCCGCACTCAGATCCCTCCGCACTCAGATCCCTCCGCACTCAGATCCCTCCGCACTCAGATCCCTCCGCACTCAGATCCCTCCGCACTCAGATCCCTCCGCACTCAGATCCCTCCGCACTCAGATCCCTCCGCACTCAGATCCCTCCGCACTCAGATCCCTCCGCACTCAGATCCCTCTGCACTCAGATCCCTCCGCACTCAGATCCCTCCGCACTCAGATCCCTCCGCACTCAGATCCCTCCGCACTCAGATCCCTCCGCACTCAGATCCCTCCGCACTCAGATCCCTCCGCACTCAGATCCCTCCGCACTCAGATCCCTCCGCACTCAGATCCCTCCGCACTCAGATCCCTCCGCACTCAGATCCCTCCGCACTCAGATCCCTCCGCACTCAGATCCCTCCGCACTCAGATCCCTCCGCACTCAGATCCCTCCGCACTCAGATCCCTCCGCACTCAGATCCCTCCGCACTCAGATCCCTCCGCACTCAGATCCCTCCGCACTCAGATCCCTCCGCACTCAGATCCCTCCGCACTCAGATCCCTCCGCACTCAGATCCCTCCGCACTCAGATCCCTCCGCACTCAGATCCCTCTGCACTCAGATCCCTCCGCACTCAGATCCCTCCGCACTCAGATCCCTCCGCACTCAGATCCCTCCGCACTCAGATCCCTCCGCACTCAGATCCCTCCGCACTCAGATCCCTCCGCACTCAGATCCCTCCGCACTCAGATCCCTCCGCACTCAGATCCCTCCGCACTCAGATCCCTCCGCACTCAGATCCCTCCGCACTCAGATCCCTCTGCACTCAGATCCCTCCGCACTCAGATCCCTCCGCACTCAGATCCCTCCGCACTCAGATCCCTCCGCACTCAGATCCCTCCGCACTCAGATCCCTCCGCACTCAGATCCCTCCGCACTCAGATCCCTCCGCACTCAGATCCCTCCGCACTCAGATCCCTCCGCACTCAGATCCCTCCGCACTCAGATCCCTCCGCACTCAGATCCCTCTGCACTCAGATCCCTCCGCACTCAGATCCCTCCGCACTCAGATCCCTCCGCACTCAGATCCCTCCGCACTCAGATCCCTCCGCACTCAGATCCCTCCGCACTCAGATCCCTCCGCACTCAGATCCCTCCGCACTCAGATCCCTCCGCACTCAGATCCCTCCGCACTCAGATCCCTCCGCACTCAGATCCCTCCGCACTCAGATCCCTCCGCACTCAGATCCCTCCGCACTCAGATCCCTCCGCACTCAGATCCCTCCGCACTCAGATCCCTCCGCACTCAGATCCCTCCGCACTCAGATCCCTCCGCACTCAGATCCCTCCGCACTCAGATCCCTCCGCACTCAGATCCCTCCGCACTCAGATCCCTCCGCACTCAGATCCCTCCGCACTCAGATCCCTCCGCACTCAGATCCCTCCGCACTCAGATCCCTCCGCACTCAGATCCCTCCGCACTCAGATCCCTCCGCACTCAGATCCCTCCGCACTCAGATCCCTCCGCACTCAGATCCCTCCGCACTCAGATCCCTCCGCACTCAGATCCCTCCGCACTCAGATCCCTCCGCACTCAGATCCCTCCGCACTCAGATCCCTCCGCACTCAGATCCCTCCGCACTCAGATCCCTCCGCACTCAGATCCCTCCGCACTCAGATCCCTCCGCACTCAGATCCCTCCGCACTCAGATCCCTCCGCACTCAGATCCCTCCGCACTCAGATCCCTCTGCACTCAGATCCCTCCGCACTCAGATCCCTCCGCACTCAGATCCCTCCGCACTCAGATCCCTCCGCACTCAGATCCCTCCGCACTCAGATCCCTCCGCACTCAGATCCCTCCGCACTCAGATCCCTCCGCACTCAGATCCCTCCGCACTCAGATCCCTCCGCACTCAGATCCCTCCGCACTCAGATCCCTCCGCACTCAGATCCCTCCGCACTCAGATCCCTCCGCACTCAGATCCCTCCGCACTCAGATCCCTCCGCACTCAGATCCCTCCGCACTCAGATCCCTCCGCACTCAGATCCCTCCGCACTCAGATCCCTCCGCACTCAGATCCCTCCGCACTCAGATCCCTCCGCACTCAGATCCCTCCGCACTCAGATCCCTCCGCACTCAGATCCCTCCGCACTCAGATCCCTCCGCACTCAGATCCCTCCGCACTCAGATCCCTCCGCACTCAGATCCCTCCGCACTCAGATCCCTCCGCACTCAGATCCCTCCGCACTCAGATCCCTCCGCACTCAGATCCCTCCGCACTCAGATCCCTCCGCACTCAGATCCCTCCGCACTCAGATCCCTCCGCACTCAGATCCCTCCGCACTCAGATCCCTCCGCACTCAGATCCCTCCGCACTCAGATCCCTCCGCACTCAGATCCCTCCGCACTCAGATCCCTCCGCACTCAGATCCCTCCGCACTCAGATCCCTCCGCACTCAGATCCCTCCGCACTCAGATCCCTCCGCACTCAGATCCCTCCGCACTCAGATCCCTCCGCACTCAGATCCCTCCGCACTCAGATCCCTCCGCACTCAGATCCCTCCGCACTCAGATCCCTCCGCACTCAGATCCCTCCGCACTCAGATCCCTCCGCACTCAGATCCCTCCGCACTCAGATCCCTCCGCACTCAGATCCCTCCGCACTCAGATCCCTCCGCACTCAGATCCCTCCGCACTCAGATCCCTCCGCACTCAGATCCCTCCGCACTCAGATCCCTCCGCACTCAGATCCCTCCGCACTCAGATCCCTCCGCACTCAGATCCCTCCGCACTCAGATCCCTCCGCACTCAGATCCCTCCGCACTCAGATCCCTCCGCACTCAGATCCCTCCGCACTCAGATCCCTCCGCACTCAGATCCCTCCGCACTCAGATCCCTCCGCACTCAGATCCCTCCGCACTCAGATCCCTCCGCACTCAGATCCCTCCGCACTCAGATCCCTCCGCACTCAGATCCCTCCGCACTCAGATCCCTCCGCACTCAGATCCCTCCGCACTCAGATCCCTCCGCACTCAGATCCCTCCGCACTCAGATCCCTCCGCACTCAGATCCCTCCGCACTCAGATCCCTCCGCACTCAGATCCCTCCGCACTCAGATCCCTCCGCACTCAGATCCCTCCGCACTCAGATCCCTCCGCACTCAGATCCCTCCGCACTCAGATCCCTCCGCACTCAGATCCCTCTGCACTCAGATCCCTCCGCACTCAGATCCCTCCGCACTCAGATCCCTCCGCACTCAGATCCCTCCGCACTCAGATCCCTCCGCACTCAGATCCCTCCGCACTCAGATCCCTCCGCACTCAGATCCCTCCGCACTCAGATCCCTCCGCACTCAGATCCCTCCGCACTCAGATCCCTCCGCACTCAGATCCCTCCGCACTCAGATCCCTCCGCACTCAGATCCCTCCGCACTCAGATCCCTCCGCACTCAGATCCCTCCGCACTCAGATCCCTCCGCACTCAGATCCCTCCGCACTCAGATCCCTCCGCACTCAGATCCCTCCGCACTCAGATCCCTCCGCACTCAGATCCCTCCGCACTCAGATCCCTCCGCACTCAGATCCCTCCGCACTCAGATCCCTCCGCACTCAGATCCCTCCGCACTCAGATCCCTCCGCACTCAGATCCCTCCGCACTCAGATCCCTCCGCACTCAGATCCCTCCGCACTCAGATCCCTCCGCACTCAGATCCCTCCGCACTCAGATCCCTCCGCACTCAGATCCCTCCGCACTCAGATCCCTCCGCACTCAGATCCCTCCGCACTCAGATCCCTCCGCACTCAGATCCCTCCGCACTCAGATCCCTCCGCACTCAGATCCCTCCGCACTCAGATCCCTCCGCACTCAGATCCCTCCGCACTCAGATCCCTCCGCACTCAGATCCCTCCGCACTCAGATCCCTCCGCACTCAGATCCCTCCGCACTCAGATCCCTCCGCACTCAGATCCCTCCGCACTCAGATCCCTCCGCACTCAGATCCCTCCGCACTCAGATCCCTCCGCACTCAGATCCCTCCGCACTCAGATCCCTCCGCACTCAGATCCCTCCGCACTCAGATCCCTCCGCACTCAGATCCCTCCGCACTCAGATCCCTCCGCACTCAGATCCCTCCGCACTCAGATCCCTCCGCACTCAGATCCCTCCGCACTCAGATCCCTCCGCACTCAGATCCCTCCGCACTCAGATCCCTCCGCACTCAGATCCCTCCGCACTCAGATCCCTCCGCACTCAGATCCCTCCGCACTCAGATCCCTCCGCACTCAGATCCCTCCGCACTCAGATCCCTCCGCACTCAGATCCCTCCGCACTCAGATCCCTCCGCACTCAGATCCCTCCGCACTCAGATCCCTCCGCACTCAGATCCCTCCGCACTCAGATCCCTCTGCACTCAGATCCCTCCGCACTCAGATCCCTCCGCACTCAGATCCCTCCGCACTCAGATCCCTCCGCACTCAGATCCCTCCGCACTCAGATCCCTCCGCACTCAGATCCCTCCGCACTCAGATCCCTCCGCACTCAGATCCCTCCGCACTCAGATCCCTCCGCACT
Source organism: Closterium sp. NIES-65 (assembly GCA_948144175.1). Classification (NCBI taxonomy): domain Eukaryota; kingdom Viridiplantae; phylum Streptophyta; class Zygnematophyceae; order Desmidiales; family Closteriaceae; genus Closterium; species Closterium sp. NIES-65. The sequence continues at coordinate 144,996 of CANXME010002678.1, forward strand.
CAGATCCCTCCGCACTCAGATCCCTCCGCACTCAGATCCCTCCGCACTCAGATCCCTCCGCACTCAGATCCCTCCGCACTCAGATCCCTCCGCACTCAGATCCCTCCGCACTCAGATCCCTCCGCACTCAGATCCCTCCGCACTCAGATCCCTCCGCACTCAGATCCCTCCGCACTCAGATCCCTCCGCACTCAGATCCCTCCGCACTCAGATCCCTCCGCACTCAGATCCCTCCGCACTCAGATCCCTCCGCACTCAGATCCCTCCGCACTCAGATCCCTCTGCACTCAGATCCCTCCGCACTCAGATCCCTCCGCACTCAGATCCCTCCGCACTCAGATCCCTCCGCACTCAGATCCCTCCGCACTCAGATCCCTCCGCACTCAGATCCCTCTGCACTCAGATCCCTCCGCACTCAGATCCCTCCGCACTCAGATCCCTCCGCACTCAGATCCCTCCGCACTCAGATCCCTCCGCACTCAGATCCCTCCGCACTCAGATCCCTCCGCACTCAGATCCCTCCGCACTCAGATCCCTCCGCACTCAGATCCCTCCGCACTCAGATCCCTCCGCACTCAGATCCCTCCGCACTCAGATCCCTCCGCACTCAGATCCCTCCGCACTCAGATCCCTCTGCACTCAGATCCCTCCGCACTCAGATCCCTCCGCACTCAGATCCCTCCGCACTCAGATCCCTCCGCACTCAGATCCCTCCGCACTCAGATCCCTCCGCACTCAGATCCCTCCGCACTCAGATCCCTCCGCACTCAGATCCCTCCGCACTCAGATCCCTCCGCACTCAGATCCCTCCGCACTCAGATCCCTCCGCACTCAGATCCCTCCGCACTCAGATCCCTCCGCACTCAGATCCCTCCGCACTCAGATCCCTCTGCACTCAGATCCCTCCGCACTCAGATCCCTCCGCACTCAGATCCTCCGCACTCAGATCCCTCCGCACTCAGATCCCTCCGCACTCAGATCCCTCCGCACTCAGATCCCTCCGCACTCAGATCCCTCCGCACTCAGATCCCTCCGCACTCAGATCCCTCCGCACTCAGATCCCTCCGCACTCAGATCCCTCCGCACTCAGATCCCTCCGCACTCAGATCCCTCCGCACTCAGATCCCTCCGCACTCAGATCCCTCCGCACTCAGATCCCTCCGCACTCAGATCCCTCCGCACTCAGATCCCTCCGCACTCAGATCCCTCCGCACTCAGATCCCTCCGCACTCAGATCCCTCTGCACTCAGATCCCTCCGCACTCAGATCCCTCCGCACTCAGATCCTCCGCACTCAGATCCCTCTGCACTCAGATCCCTCCGCACTCAGATCCCTCCGCACTCAGATCCCTCCGCACTCAGATCCCTCCGCACTCAGATCCCTCCGCACTCAGATCCCTCCGCACTCAGATCCCTCCGCACTCAGATCCCTCCGCACTCAGATCCCTCCGCACTCAGATCCCTCCGCACTCAGATCCCTCCGCACTCAGATCCCTCCGCACTCAGATCCCTCCGCACTCAGATCCCTCCGCACTCAGATCCCTCCGCACTCAGATCCCTCCGCACTCAGATCCCTCCGCACTCAGATCCCTCCGCACTCAGATCCCTCTGCACTCAGATCCCTCCGCACTCAGATCCCTCCGCACTCAGATCCCTCCGCACTCAGATCCCTCCGCACTCAGATCCCTCCGCACTCAGATCCCTCCGCACTCAGATCCCTCCGCACTCAGATCCCTCCGCACTCAGATCCCTCCGCACTCAGATCCCTCCGCACTCAGATCCCTCCGCACTCAGATCCCTCCGCACTCAGATCCCTCTGCACTCAGATCCCTCCGCACTCAGATCCCTCTGCACTCAGATCCCTCCGCACTCAGATCCCTCCGCACTCAGATCCCTCCGCACTCAGATCCCTCCGCACTCAGATCCCTCCGCACTCAGATCCCTCCGCACTCAGATCCCTCCGCACTCAGATCCCTCCGCACTCAGATCCCTCCGCACTCAGATCCCTCCGCACTCAGATCCCTCCGCACTCAGATCCCTCCGCACTCAGATCCCTCCGCACTCAGATCCCTCCGCACTCAGATCCCTCCGCACTCAGATCCCTCCGCACTCAGATCCCTCCGCACTCAGATCCCTCCGCACTCAGATCCCTCCGCACTCAGATCCCTCCGCACTCAGATCCCTCGCACTCAGATCCCTCCGCACTCAGATCCCTCCGCACTCAGATCCCTCCGCACTCAGATCCCTCCGCACTCAGATCCCTCCGCACTCAGATCCCTCCGCACTCAGATCCCTCTGCACTCAGATCCCTCCGCACTCAGATCCCTCCGCACTCAGATCCCTCCGCACTCAGATCCCTCCGCACTCAGATCCCTCCGCACTCAGATCCCTCCGCACTCAGATCCCTCCGCACTCAGATCCCTCCGCACTCAGATCCCTCCGCACTCAGATCCCTCCGCACTCAGATCCCTCCGCACTCAGATCCCTCCGCACTCAGATCCCTCCGCACTCAGATCCCTCCGCACTCAGATCCCTCCGCACTCAGATCCCTCCGCACTCAGATCCCTCCGCACTCAGATCCCTCCGCACTCAGATCCCTCCGCACTCAGATCCCTCCGCACTCAGATCCCTCCGCACTCAGATCCCTCCGCACTCAGATCCCTCCGCACTCAGATCCCTCCGCACTCAGATCCCTCTGCACTCAGATCCCTCCGCACTCAGATCCCTCCGCACTCAGATCCCTCCGCACTCAGATCCCTCCGCACTCAGATCCCTCCGCACTCAGATCCCTCCGCACTCAGATCCCTGCACTCAGATCCCTCTGCACTCAGATCCCTCTGCACTCAGATCCCTCCGCACTCAGATCCCTCCGCACTCAGATCCCTCCGCACTCAGATCCCTCCGCACTCAGATCCCTCCGCACTCAGATCCCTCCGCACTCAGATCCCTCCGCACTCAGATCCCTCCGCACTCAGATCCCTCCGCACTCAGATCCCTCCGCACTCAGATCCCTCCGCACTCAGATCCCTCCGCACTCAGATCCCTCCGCACTCAGATCCCTCCGCACTCAGATCCCTCCGCACTCAGATCCCTCCGCACTCAGATCCCTCCGCACTCAGATCCCTCCGCACTCAGATCCCTCCGCACTCAGATCCCTCCGCACTCAGATCCCTCCGCACTCAGATCCCTCCGCACTCAGATCCCTCCGCACTCAGATCCCTCCGCACTCAGATCCCTCCGCACTCAGATCCCTCCGCACTCAGATCCCTCCGCACTCAGATCCCTCCGCACTCAGATCCCTCCGCACTCAGATCCTCCGCACTCAGATCCCTCCGCACTCAGATCCCTCCGCACTCAGATCCCTCCGCACTCAGATCCCTCCGCACTCAGATCCCTCCGCCTGCACTCAGATCCCTCCGCACTCAGATCCCTCCGCACTCAGATCCCTCCGCACTCAGATCCCTCCGCACTCAGATCCCTCCGCACTCAGATCCCTCCGCACTCAGATCCCTCCGCACTCAGATCCCTCCGCACTCAGATCCCTCCGCACTCAGATCCCTCCGCACTCAGATCCCTCTGCACTCAGATCCCTCCGCACTCAGATCCCTCCGCACTCAGATCCCTCCGCACTCAGATCCCTCCGCACTCAGATCCCTCCGCACTCAGATCCCTCCGCACTCAGATCCCTCCGCACTCAGATCCCTCCGCACTCAGATCCCTCCGCACTCAGATCCCTCCGCACTCAGATCCCTCCGCACTCAGATCCCTCCGCACTCAGATCCCTCCGCACTCAGATCCCTCCGCACTCAGATCCCTCCGCACTCAGATCCCTCCGCACTCAGATCCCTCCGCACTCAGATCCCTCCGCACTCAGATCCCTCCGCACTCAGATCCCTCCGCACTCAGATCCCTCCGCACTCAGATCCCTCCGCACTCAGATCCCTCCGCACTCAGATCCCTCCGCACTCAGATCCCTCCGCACTCAGATCCCTCCGCACTCAGATCCCTCCGCACTCAGATCCCTCCGCACTCAGATCCCTCTGCACTCAGATCCCTCCGCACTCAGATCCCTCCGCACTCAGATCCCTCCGCACTCAGATCCCTCCGCACTCAGATCCCTCCGCACTCAGATCCCTCCGCACTCAGATCCCTCCGCACTCAGATCCCTCTGCACTCAGATCCCTCCGCACTCAGATCCCTCCGCACTCAGATCCCTCCGCACTCAGATCCCTCCGCACTCAGATCCCTCCGCACTCAGATCCCTCCGCACTCAGATCCCTCCGCACTCAGATCCCTCCGCACTCAGATCCCTCCGCACTCAGATCCCTCCGCACTCAGATCCCTCCGCACTCAGATCCCTCCGCACTCAGATCCCTCCGCACTCAGATCCCTCCGCACTCAGATCCCTCCGCACTCAGATCCCTCCGCACTCAGATCCCTCCGCACTCAGATCCCTCCGCACTCAGATCCCTCCGCACTCAGATCCCTCCGCACTCAGATCCCTCTGCACTCAGATCCCTCGCACTCAGATCCCTCCGCACTCAGATCCCTCCGCACTCAGATCCCTCCGCACTCAGATCCCTCCGCACTCAGATCCCTCTGCACTCAGATCCCTCCGCACTCAGATCCCTCCGCACTCAGATCCCTCCGCACTCAGATCCCTCCGCACTCAGATCCCTCCGCACTCAGATCCCTCCGCACTCAGATCCCTCCGCACTCAGATCCCTCCGCACTCAGATCCCTCCGCACTCAGATCCCTCCGCACTCAGATCCCTCCGCACTCAGATCCCTCCGCACTCAGATCCCTCCGCACTCAGATCCCTCCGCACTCAGATCCCTCTGCACTCAGATCCCTCTGCACTCAGATCCCTCCGCACTCAGATCCCTCCGCACTCAGATCCCTCCGCACTCAGATCCCTCCGCACTCAGATCCCTCCGCACTCAGATCCCTCCGCACTCAGATCCCTCCGCACTCAGATCCCTCCGCACTCAGATCCCTCCGCACTCAGATCCCTCCGCACTCAGATCCCTCCGCACTCAGATCCCTCCGCACTCAGATCCCTCCGCACTCAGATCCCTCCGCACTCAGATCCCTCCGCACTCAGATCCCTCTGCACTCAGATCCCTCCGCACTCAGATCCCTCGCACTCAGATCCCTCCGCACTCAGATCCCTCCGCACTCAGATCCCTCCGCACTCAGATCCCTCCGCACTCAGATCCCTCCGCACTCAGATCCCTCCGCACTCAGATCCCTCCGCACTCAGATCCCTCCGCACTCAGATCCCTCCGCACTCAGATCCCTCCGCACTCAGATCCCTCCGCACTCAGATCCCTCCGCACTCAGATCCCTCCGCACTCAGATCCCTCCGCACTCAGATCCCTCCGCACTCAGATCCCTCCGCACTCAGATCCCTCCGCACTCAGATCCCTCCGCACTCAGATCCCTCCGCACTCAGATCCCTCCGCACTCAGATCCCTCCGCACTCAGATCCCTCCGCACTCAGATCCCTCCGCACTCAGATCCCTCCGCACTCAGATCCCTCCGCACTCAGATCCCTCCGCACTCAGATCCCTCCGCACTCAGATCCCTCCGCACTCAGATCCCTCCGCACTCAGATCCCTCCGCACTCAGATCCCTCCGCACTCAGATCCCTCCGCACTCAGATCCCTCCGCACTCAGATCCTCCGCACTCAGATCCCTCCGCACTCAGATCCCTCCGCACTCAGATCCCTCCGCACTCAGATCCCTCCGCACTCAGATCCCTCCGCACTCAGATCCCTCCGCACTCAGATCCCTCCGCACTCAGATCCCTCTGCACTCAGATCCCTCCGCACTCAGATCCCTCCGCACTCAGATCCCTCCGCACTCAGATCCTCCGCACTCAGATCCTCCGCACTCAGATCCCTCCGCACTCAGATCCCTCCGCACTCAGATCCCTCCGCACTCAGATCCCTCTGCACTCAGATCCCTCCGCACTCAGATCCCTCCGCACTCAGATCCCTCCGCACTCAGATCCCTCCGCACTCAGATCCCTCCGCACTCAGATCCTCCGCACTCAGATCCCTCCGCACTCAGATCCCTCCGCACTCAGATCCCTCCGCACTCAGATCCCTCCGCACTCAGATCCCTCCGCACTCAGATCCCTCCGCACTCAGATCCCTCCGCACTCAGATCCCTCGCACTCAGATCCCTCCGCACTCAGATCCCTCTGCACTCAGATCCTCCGCACTCAGATCCCTCCGCACTCAGATCCCTCCGCACTCAGATCCCTCGCACTCAGATCCCTCCGCACTCAGATCCCTCCGCACTCAGATCCCTCCGCACTCAGATCCCTCCGCACTCAGATCCCTCCGCACTCAGATCCCTCCGCACTCAGATCCCTCCGCACTCAGATCCCTCCGCACTCAGATCCTCCGCACTCAGATCCCTCGCACTCAGATCCCTCTGCACTCAGATCCTCCGCACTCAGATCCCTCCGCACTCAGATCCCTCCGCACTCAGATCCTCCGCACTCAGATCCCTCCGCACTCAGATCCCTCTGCACTCAGATCCCTCCGCACTCAGATCCCTCCGCACTCAGATCCCTCTGCACTCAGATCCCTCCGCACTCAGATCCCTCCGCACTCAGATCCCTCTGCACTCAGATCCCTCCGCACTCAGATCCCTCCGCACTCAGATCCTCCGCACTCAGATCCCTCCGCACTCAGATCCCTCCGCACTCAGATCCCTCCGCACTCAGATCCCTCCGCACTCAGATCCTCCGCACTCAGATCCCTCTGCCTCAGATCCCTCTGCACTCAGATCCCTCCGCACTCAGATCCCTCCGCACTCAGATCCCTCCGCACTCAGATCCCTCCGCACTCAGATCCCTCCGCACTCAGATCCCTCCGCACTCAGATCCCTCCGCACTCAGATCCCTCCGCACTCAGATCCCTCCGCACTCAGATCCCTCCGCACTCAGATCCCTCCGCACTCAGATCCCTCCGCACTCAGATCCCTCTGCACTCAGATCCCTCCGCACTCAGATCCCTCCGCACTCAGATCCCTCTGCACTCAGATCCCTCCGCACTCAGATCCCTCCGCACTCAGATCCCTCCGCACTCAGATCCCTCCGCACTCAGATCCCTCCGCACTCAGATCCCTCTGCACTCAGATCCTCCGCACTCAGATCCCTCTGCACTCAGATCCCTCTGCACTCAGATCCCTCCGCACTCAGATCCCTCCGCACTCAGATCCCTCCGCACTCAGATCCCTCCGCACTCAGATCCCTCCGCACTCAGATCCTCCGCACTCAGATCCCTCCGCACTCAGATCCCTCCGCACTCAGATCCCTCCGCACTCAGATCCCTCTGCACTCAGATCCCTCCGCACTCAGATCCCTCCGCACTCAGATCCCTCCGCACTCAGATCCCTCCGCACTCAGATCCCTCCGCACTCAGATCCCTCCGCACTCAGATCCCTCCGCACTCAGATCCTCCGCACTCAGATCCCTCCGCACTCAGATCCCTCGCACTCAGATCCCTCCGCACTCAGATCCCTCCGCACTCAGATCCCTCCGCACTCAGATCCTCCGCACTCAGATCCCTCCGCACTCAGATCCCTCCGCACTCAGATCCCTCCGCACTCAGATTCCTCCGCACTCAGATCCCTCCGCACTCAGATCCCTCCGCACTCAGATCCCTCCGCACTCAGATCCTCCGCACTCAGATCCTCCGCACTCAGATCCCTCCGCACTCAGATCCCTCCGCACTCAGATCCCTCCGCACTCAGATCCCTCCGCACTCAGATCCCTCCGCACTCAGATCCCTCCGCACTCAGATCCCTCCGCACTCAGATCCCTCCGCACTCAGATCCCTCCGCACTCAGATCCTCCGCACTCAGATCCCTCTGCACTCAGATCCCTCTGCACTCAGATCCCTCCGCACTCAGATCCCTCCGCACTCAGATCCCTCCGCACTCAGATCCCTCCGCACTCAGATCCCTCGCACTCAGATCCCTCCGCACAGATCCCTCCGCACTCAGATCCCTCTGCACTCAGATCCCTCCGCACTCAGATCCCCTGCACTCAGATCCCTCTGCACTCAGATCCCTCCGCACTCAGATCCCTCTGCACTCAGATCCCTCCGCACTCAGATCCCTCCGCACTCAGATCCCTCCGCACTCAGATCCCTCTGCACTCAGATCCCTCCGCACTCAGATCCCTCCGCACTCAGATCCCTCCGCACTCAGATCCCTCCGCACTCAGATCCCTCGCACTCAGATCCCTCCGCACTCAGATCCCTCCGCACTCAGATCCTCCGCACTCAGATCCCTCCGCACTCAGATCCTCCGCACTCAGATCCCTCCGCACTCAGATCCTCCGCACTCAGATCCTCCGCACTCAGATCCCTCCGCACTCAGATCCCTCCGCACTCAGATCCCTCCGCACTCAGATCCCTCCGCACTCAGATCCCTCCGCACTCAGATCCCTCTGCACTCAGATCCCCGCACTCAGATCCTCCGCACTCAGATCCTCCGCACTCAGATCCCTCCGCACTCAGATCCCTCCGCACTCAGATCCCTCCGCACTCAGATCCTCCGCACTCAGATCCCTCCGCACTCAGATCCCTCCGCACTCAGATCCCTCCGCACTCAGATCCCTCCGCACTCAGATCCCTCCGCACTCAGATCCCTCCGCACTCAGATCCCTCCGCACTCAGATCCCTCCGCACTCAGATCCCTCTGCACTCAGATCCCTGCACTCAGATCCCTCGCACTCAGATCCCTCCGCACTCAGATCCCTCCGCACTCAGATCCCTCCGCACTCAGATCCCTCCGCACTCAGATCCCTCCGCACTCAGATCCTCCGCACTCAGATCCCTCTGCACTCAGATCCCTCCGCACTCAGATCCCTCCGCACTCAGATCCCTCGCACTCAGATCCCTCCGCACTCAGATCCCTCCGCACTCAGATCCCTCCGCACTCAGATCCCTCCGCACTCAGATCCCTCCGCACTCAGATCCCTCCGCACTCAGATTCCTCCGCACTCAGATCCCTCCGCACTCAGATCCCTCCGCACTCAGATCCTCCGCACTCAGATCCCTCCGCACTCAGATCCCTCCGCACTCAGATCCCTCCGCACTCAGATCCCTCCGCACTCAGATCCCTCCGCACTCAGATCCCTCCGCACTCAGATCCCTCCGCACTCAGATCCCCGCACTCAGATCCCTCGCACTCAGATCCCTCCGCACTCAGATCCTCCGCACTCAGATCCTCCGCACTCAGATCCCTCCGCACTCAGATCCCTCCGCACTCAGATCCCTCCGCACTCAGATCCCTCCGCACTCAGATCCTCCGCACTCAGATCCCTCTGCACTCAGATCCTCCGCACTCAGATCCCTCCGCACTCAGATCCCTCCGCACTCAGATCCCTCCGCACTCAGATCCCTCGCACTCAGATCCCTCCGCACTCAGATCCTCCGCACTCAGATCCCTCCGCACTCAGATCCCTCCGCACTCAGATCCCTCCGCACTCAGATCCCTCCGCACTCAGATCCCTCCGCACTCAGATCCCTCCGCACTCAGATCCCTCCGCACTCAGATCCTCCGCACTCAGATCCTCCGCACTCAGATCCCTCCGCACTCAGATCCCTCCGCACTCAGATCCCTCCGCACTCAGATCCCTCTGCACTCAGATCCCTCTGCACTCAGATCCTCCGCACTCAGATCCCTCCGCACTCAGATCCCTCCGCACTCAGATCCCTCCGCACTCAGATCCCTCCGCACTCAGATCCCTCCTGCACTCAGATCCCTCCGCACTCAGATCCCTCCGCACTCAGATCCCTCCGCACTCAGATCCTCCGCACTCAGATCCCTCCGCACTCAGATCCCTCCGCACTCAGATCCCTCCGCACTCAGATCCCTCTGCACTCAGATCCCTCTGCACTCAGATCCCTCCGCACTCAGATCCCTCCGCACTCAGATCCCTCCGCACTCAGATCCTCCGCACTCAGATCCCCCGCACTCAGATCCCTCTGCACTCAGATCCCTCCGCACTCAGATCCCTCCGCACTCAGATCCTGCACTCAGATCCCTCCGCACTCAGATCCCTCCGCACTCAGATCCCTCCGCACTCAGATCCCTCCGCACTCAGATCCCTCTGCACTCAGATCCCTCTGCACTCAGATCCCTCTGCACTCAGATCCCTCCGCACTCAGATCCTCCGCACTCAGATCCCTCCGCACTCAGATCCCTCCGCACTCAGATCCTCCGCACTCAGATCCCTCCGCACTCAGATCCCTCCGCACTCAGATCCTCCGCACTCAGATCCCTCCGCACTCAGATCCCTCGCACTCAGATCCCTCTGCACTCAGATCCCTCCGCACTCAGATTCCTCCGCACTCAGATCTCCGCACTCAGATCCCTCCGCACTCAGATCCCTCGCACTCAGATCCCTCCGCACTCAGATCCCTCTGCACTCAGATCCCTCCGCACTCAGATTCCTCCGGCAACTCAGATCCCTCCGCACTCAGATCCTCTGCACTCAGATCCCCTTGCACTCAGATCCCTCCGCACTCAGATCCCTGCACTCAGATCCCTCCGCACTCAGATCCCTCCGCACTCAGATCCCTCCGCACTCAGATCCCTCGACACTCAGATTCCTCCGCACTCAGATCCCTCGCACTCAGATCCCTCTGCCACTCAGATCCCTCCGCACTCTAATCCCTCCGCACTCAGATCCTCCGCACTCAGAGCTCCGCACTCAGATCCCTCCGCACTCCAGATCCCTCCGCACTCAGATCCCTCTGCACTCAGATCCCTCCGCACTCAGATCCCTCCGCACTCAGATTCCTCCGCACTCAGATCCCTCCGCACTCAGATCCCTCTGCACTCAGATCCTCCGCACTCAGATCCCTCCGCACTCAGATCCCTCTGCACTCAGATCCCTCCGCACTCAGATCCCTCCGCACTCAGATCCCTCTGCACTCAGATCCCTCTGCACTCAGATCCCTCTGCACTCAGATCCCTCCGCACTCAGATCCCTCCGCACTCAGATCCCTCGCACTCAGATCCCTCCGCACTCAGATCCCTCCGCACTCAGATCCCTCCGCACTCAGATCCCTCCGCACTCAGATCCCTCCGCACTCAGATCCCTCTGCACTCAGATCCCTCTGCACTCAGATCCCTCCGCACTCAGATCCCTCCGCACTCAGATCCCTTCGCACTCAGATCCCTCCGCACTCAGATCCCTCCGCACTCAGATCCCTCCGCACTCAGATCCCTCTGCACTCAGATCCCTCCGCACTCAGATCCCTCCGCACTCAGATCCCTCTGCACTCAGATCCCTCCGCACTCAGATCCCTCCGCACTCAGATCCCTCCGCACTCAGATCCCTCCGCACTCAGATCCCTCTGCACTCAGATCCCTCCGCACTCAGATCCTCCGCACTCAGATCCCTCCGCACTCAGATCCCTCCGCACTCAGATCCCTCCGCACTCAGATCCCTCGCACTCAGATCCTCCGCACTCAGATCCCTCCGCACTCAGATCCCTCCGCACTCAGATCCCTCTGCACTCAGATCCCTCGCACTCAGACCCCTCCGCACTCAGATCCCTCTGCACTCAGATCCCTCGCACTCAGATCCTCCGCACTCAGATCCTCTGCACTCAGATCCCCTCTGCACTCAGATCCCTCGCACTCAGATCCCTCTGCACTCAGATCCTCCGCACTCAGATCCTCCGCACTCAGATCCCTTCGCACTCAGATCCCTCCGCATCAGATCCCTCCGCACTCAGATCCTCCGCACTCAGATCCCTCCGCACTCAGATCCCTCTGCACTCAGATCCTCCGCACTCAGATCCCTCTGCACTCAGATCCCTCTGCACTCAGATCCCTCGCACTCAGATCCCTCCGCACTCAGATCCCTCCGCACTCAGATCCCTCCGCACTCAGATCCGTCTGCACTCAGATCCCTCTGCACTCAGATCCCTCCGCACTCAGATCCCTCGCACTCAGATCCCTCCGCACTAGATCCCTCCGCACTCAGATCCCTCCGCACTCAGATCCTCCGCACTCAGATCCTCTGCACTCAGATCCTCCGCACTCAGATCCCTCCGCATCAGATCCTCCGCACTCAGATCCCTCCGCACTCAGATCCCTCTGCACTCAGATCCCTCCGCACTCAGATCCCTCCGCACTCAGATCCCTCTGCACTCAGATCCTCCGCACTCAGATCCCTCCGCACTCAGATCCCTCTGCACTCAGATCCTTCCGCACTCAGATCCCTCCGCACTCAGATCCCTCCGCACTCAGATCCCTCCGCACTCAGATCCTCCGCACTCAGATCCCTCCGCACTCAGATCCCTCCGCACTCAGATCCCCTGCACTCAGATCCTCCGCACTCAGATCCCTCTGCACTCAGATCCCTCTCCGCACTCAGATCCCTCCCACTCAGATCCCTCCGCACTCAGATCCCTCCGCACTCAGATCCCTCGCACTCAGATTCCTCCGCACTCAGATTCCTCCGCACTCAGATCCTCTGCACTCAGATCCTCCGCACTCAGATCCCTCCGCACTCAGATCCCTCCGCACTCAGATCCCTTCGCACTCAGATCCCTCCAAACTCAGATTCCTGCACTCAGATCCCTCTGCACTCAGATCCTCTGCACTCAGATCCCTCCGCACTCAGATCCCTCGCACTCAGATCCCTCCGCACTCAGATCCTCTGCACTCAGATCCCTCTGCACTCAGATCCCTCCGCACTCAGATCCCTCCGCACTCAGATCCCTTCGCACTCAGATCCCTCCGCACCAGATCCTCCGCACTCAGATCCTCCGCACTCAGATCCCTCCGCACTCAGATCCTCTGCACTCAGATCCCTCTGCACTCAGATCCCTCTGCACTCAGATCCCTCCGCACTCAGACCCTCGCACTCAGATCCCTCCGCACATCAGATCCTCGCACTCAGATCCCTCCGCACTCAGATCCTCCGCACTCAGATCCCTCTGCACTCAGATCCATCCGCACTCAGATCCTCCGCACTCAGATCCCTCCGCACTCAGATCCCTCTGCACTCAGATCCCTCCGCACTCAGATCCCTCCGCACTCAGATCCCTCGCACTCAGATCCCTCCGCACTCAGACCCTCCGCACTCAGATCCCTCCGCACTCAGATCCCTCGCACTCAGATTCCTCCGCACTCAGATCCCTCCGCACTCAGATCCCTCCGCACTCAGATCCCTCCGCACTCAGATCCCTCCGCACTCAGATCCCTCCGCACTCAGATCCCTCCGCACTCAAATCCTCCGCACTCAGATCCCTCTGCACTCAGATCCTCTGCACTCAGATCCCTCTGCACCCAGACCCTCCGCACTCAGATCCCTTGCACTCAGATCCTCCGCACTCAGATCCCTCCGCACTCAGATCCCTCCGCACTCAGATCTTCTCTGCACTCAGATCCCTCTGCACTCAGATCCCTCGCACTCAGATCCCTCTGCACTCAGATCCCTCGCACTCAGATCCTCCGCACTCAGATCCCTCCGCACTCAGATCCCTCCGCACTCAGAATCCCTCCGCACTCAGATCCCTCCGCAATCAGATCCCTCCGCACTCAGATCCTCGCACTCAGATTCCTCCGCACTAAGATCCCTCCGCACTCAGATTCCTCCGCACTCAGATCCCTCCGCACTCAGATCCCTCGCACTCAGATCCCTCCGCACTCAGATCTCCTGCACTCAGATCCTCCGCACTCAGATCCTCCGCACTCAGATCCCTCGCACTCAGATCCCTCCGCACTCAGATCCTCCGCACTCAGATCCTCCGCACTCAGATCCCTCGCACTCAGATCCCTCGCACTCAGATCCCTCCGCACTCAGATCCCTCCGCACTCAGATCCCTCTGCACTCAGATCCCTCGCACTCAGATCCCTCCGCACTCAGATCCCTCCGCACTCAGATCCCTCTGCACTCAGATCCCTCCGCACTCAGATCCCTCCGCACTCAGATTCCTCCGCACTCAGATCCTCCCACTCAGATCCCTCTGCACTCAGATCCCTCCGCACTCAGATCCTCTGCACTCAGATCCCTCTGCACTCAGATCCCTCCGCACTCAGATCCCTCCGCACTCAGATCCCTCTGCACTCAGATCCCTCCGCACTCAGATCCCTCGCACTCAGATCCCTCCGCACTCAGATCCCTCCGCACTCAGATCCCTCCGCACTCAGATCCTCCGCACTCAGATTCCTCGCACTCAGATTCCTCCGCACTCAGATCCCTCCGCACTCAGATCCCTCCGCACTCAGATCCCTCCGCACTCAGATCCCTCCGCACTCAGATCCCTCTGCACTCAGATCCATCCGCACTCAGATCCCTCCGCACTCAGATCCCTCTGCACTCAGATCCCTCCGCACTCAGATCCCTCCGCACTCAGATCCCTCCGCACTCAGATCACTCTGCACTCAGATCCCTCCGCACTCAGATCTCTGCACTCAGATCCCTCCGCACTCAGATCCCTCCGCACTCAGATCCCTCCGCACTCAGATCCTCTGCACTCAGATCCCTCCGCACTCAGATCCCTCAGCACTCAGATCCCTCCGCACTCAGATCCCTTCGCACTCAGATCCCTCCGCACTCAGATCCTCCGCACTCAGATCCCTCCGCACTCAGATCCCTCCGCACTCAGATCCCTCCGCACTCAGATCCCTCTGCACTCAGATCCCTCCGCACTCAGATCCCTCCGCACCCAGATCCCTCCGCACTCAGATCCCTTCGCACTCAGATCCCTCCGCACTCAGATCCCTCCGCACTCAGATCCCTCCGCACTCAGATCCCTCCGCACTCAGATCCCTCGCACTCAGATCCCTCGCACTCAGATCCCTCCGCACTCAGATACCTCCGCACTCAGATCCTCCGCACTCATATCCCTCGCACTCAGATCCCTCGCACTCAGATCCCTCCGCACTCAGATCCCTCCGCACTCAGATCCCTCCGCACTCAGATCCCTTGCACTCAGATCCCTCCGCACTCAGATCCCTCGCACTCAGATCCCTCGCACTCAGATCCCTCCGCACTCAGATCCCCTGCACTCAGATCCCTCGCACTCAGATCCCTCCGCAATCAGATCCCTCCGCACTCAGATCCCTCCGCACTCAGAT
>CANXME010002679.1:0-159957 GCA_948144175.1 Closterium sp. NIES-65
CTGAGTCCAGCGTGAAGGTGTGCAGTGCTGCAGTCGACACAGTACTAGGGGGGCAGATGTACAAGCACCTAGAGCAGCAGCCTCACCAGCACCTGGGGCAGGGGACACGTAAGTACCTGAAGTGGCGGAACACTAGTCCTAATGCCCGGGTCGGGCGGGACACTCATGTACTCAGCACCCTCTCCACTAGTAGACATCACATACATGGCAGTGAGAATAGTATCAAAGTCTAGAGCATAGATATCAATCACCCCTACTTCAGGAGATCAACCCAGTGGGGCAGCTCAGTGGCCTGAGGGAACTGAACACGCAAGCGTCGTTCAGACGAGCGAAGCAACGCTGTGTGGCGTGCGGTCCCCACACGGCTGGCCAGTGCGGTCACCAGTGCGAATGACGTACGTGCAGCTAAGGCCCCCCCCACCCCCCCCCCCCCCCCCCCCGTGCTGAGAGTACCACTCACGGACCTCCTGGGGCGACGGAGTGTGCTGCGGCCCTGGCCACCCCCAGTGCCTCCACGACCACCACCGCCGCTACCACCTCCTCGACCACCCCAACCCCGGCCGCTGCCTCGTCCACTGCCACCCCGACCACCACCTCCTCCGCCCCGGCCACCTCCCCCGCCGCTGCCGCCACCCCCCTCCCCCCCCGCTGCCACCTCCCCCACCCGCGCCACCACCCCCGCCACCACCACCTCCCCCACCATTGCCACCCCCCCTGTCACCACCCACCGCCCTTGCCCCTTTGCCCTTGCCGCTGCGGCGCCCGCTCGAAGCAGACGCAGTCCCGACCTTCTCAGCACCAAGGAGGTCGACAGCAGCAGCAGAGGCGACAGAGGGAAGAAGGGGGAGGGAGAACACCCCTCAAAGAACGGGGTACGGGGGTCACCACGAGAGGCACCTACAGCGACTATGCTAGCCTCAGTTGCAAGGAGTTCCTTCTCGAGGAGGGCAATGGTGAGCTCAGTGGGGCAGCGAGCAAGGAAGTGGTCCCTGACTGAGCGCAGAGTGTCAGGGAGGCGCGTGACTAGGTGGTAGAGAGTGAGCCAGAGCGGGGTGGGTTTCGTGGCAAGGAACTCATCAGGCATAGTGGCATGGAAGCGAGCCTCACTAGTGCGGAGGTGGGTAATGAGATCAGCGACAGTGTGAAAGGAAGCTAAGTCGGGGAACAGGTAGGGAAGAGAGAGACGGCCTAGTGCGGCAGAGGCCGTGAGGAGTAGCGGACAACGACAGCAGTGTACAATGCCTGCGCAGTCTTGTGCTGCCCAAAGTGCTCGCGCTCATCTATCGGCAGAGAGTTGCGAATAGCGAAGCGAGCATGGGCGTCACGAGTCTGCCACTGTGAGCGGGCAGTGCTGTCAGCAGTAGCAGCAGGAGCAGTAGCGTGGCCTAAGGCGTGATCGTACAGTGAGATGTCTTCCTTGGCGGTGAGCTATAGGAAGAGGTGTAGGTCATCAAGCCAGGTGTCGAACTTCACCGGGTGGCCCTCAGCATCGAAGGCTAGCACAGGAGGGCTAGCCATGAAGCAGCAGTAGGAAAAGCAGTAGGAGCAGTCAGAAGGGTAGGCAGGGCGGCGCGGCTCGGTACAGGTAGGGCGACACGGCTCGGTATAGATAGGGCGGCGCGGCTCGGTACAGGTAGGGCGGCGCGGCTCGGGTCAGGCGGCGCGCCTCGGTTAGGGCTGGGCGGCTCGGGTCGGGCGCGCTCGGATCGGTTAGGGCTGGGCGGCTCGGGTCGGAGTGGGCGGCTCGGTTCGGGCTGCTCGGTTCAGCCGGCTCGTTCTGGGTGGGGCCGTTCGGGGCCTCTAAGGGCGAGCGCGGGGGCAGGTGGGGCCGTTAGGGACGAGCGCGGGGCCGACGTGGGCCTCTAAGGGCGAGCGCGGGGCCTATCGGGGCCGTGAGGGACGAGCGCGGGCCTCTCGGGGCCTTAGGGACGAGCGCGGGGCCGATTCGGGGCCGTGAAGGGTGAGCGCGGGGGACGTTCAGGGCCTCTAAGGGCGGGCGCGAGGCCGACGTGGGCCGCTCAGGGCAAACGCGGGGCGTTAGGGGCCCGTAAGGGCATACGCGGGGCCGATCGGGGCCGTTAAGGACGAGCGCGCGGGGCCGACGTGGGCCTCTAGGGGTAAGCGCGGGGCCGATTCGGGGCCTCTAAGAGCGAGCGCGGGGCCGATCGAGGCCTCTAGGTACGAGAGCGCGGGGCCGACGGGGCCTCTAGGGGCGTGAAAGCCGAGGCGCCCTAGGGCGTAGGTAGGTAGGTAGTGGTGGGCCCTAAAAAAAATCGGTCCTAGGAAGGACCTGCTCTATACCATGTTGAACAAGAATGAATTGAACTAACAGTGAAATGAGTATAAGTAGGAAAACCTAGAAATGTGTACCCCCTATAGGCTAACCCACTGTAGCCTAAACAACTACAACAACATATATAATGTTTGACAGGAACCGGCGGCTGGCTCTCGACAACGGTCACAGCGGGTTCTTCCACATTTTCCCCCGTGTGACCCTCCAGCTCCTCTTGCCTCTTAGCGACTCGCCCGCTGAGCTGGGCTACTTTCCCCATCAATACCCGCAGCTCCGCCTCCAGTGTCGTTGTTCGACCCCTATCCACCCGCGGGCCCTCAGGGGTTTCACCGCCGGCAGATCCGGCCACGCCTGACCCCCTAGGAGGAGATGCCTCTTCGCGGCGAGCCGGCGTATGGTTTGCCGGGACCTGAGAGGGAGAAGAGCTGGCACGGGCAGACCGGGGAGAGGTGAAAGGTGCCCTTCCTGGAGAGCAGAAGGTGAAAGGTGCCCTTCCATGGAACTACTCGGCAGGGACGGCAGAGCGTGCGGATTGACTCCTGCTTGACCTGTCGCCTTTCTGAGTGATGACTCAGAGCATTTTTGCTGCTGATTTTAGACAACGATAACGCACCTAAGGAAGGTGCCTTCCCAAGCCAACCAGATTTCTACATGCCGACTCCAAGAAAATGCACAATTGGTTTGAACGTCATGTGGCCGGGTAAGTCAAATGGATCATATGGGTGCATGCAGATTTGTATCACCAAATATAAGGGTAAACTACAAGCTCCTGTGTGGCGCAATCATCGCAGATTCTTACGGGAGCAAGTCTCCTCACTCTACCCCGACGCGGACGAGTCACAGATCGACGATTGGATAGCAGGAGTGGAGTCCGTTAAGCCCAAGGTACAACAGGCCTTTTTACTACGTGATCTTGTGTATCACCAACGTATAGCGTCACCGTTCCTCCCACCCTCATACGCATCCTCCTTTTCACGCATTGCAGGTGACACGTCAACGCAACTATCACGACTGTGGTGTGTACATCATGAAATATATGCAGGCCTTAGTCGAGCTGAATTTTGAGTTTGTTGAGGAAATCAAACTGTTTGGCAAATCGGCAGACTGGCGGAAGGAGATTTTCCGGGACTTGTTTGACTACAGTGCCTTCTATGAGGATCACCTACGGCGTAAGGGTAAAGTAGTGATCCGTTGAATGAGGAGCAGTGTTGTAGTGTTGATGTATTTGTGAATCATGTGTTATGCTGACACGATATAAAATAAGTATAGGGTTTAGCTTGTCAGTTTTATAATTAACTCTTTAGTTTGGTGCAAGTGGCCTTTTCTTGACATGTATCACTCAGATACAACCTGCTTACTACATGGTGAAACCATATCCTTCTTTCTTTATGCAACATTATCGAAACAATGAGAAACGGGAATAATGGCCCAGATTGTCTAGCAATTAGTTGAAACCCTAGCTCACGCACGCCTTCCGCCACCCTTCTGTTGGAACGCCTGACATCCAGTCCGCCAATGGCGGAGTGTCTTAGGTTGCAAGCTACGTACGCCCTATACAACCCAGGACAGATTGGGCAACGTCGCGGACCAATAGAGATTGTTCCGGACTCCGAGTATCCTGATGCGCGCGACGCCGCGGACTTGCCGCCCTCGTGCATCCGATATGCTCCGCCGGCTCGTGAGGCATCGTCCGAAAAGAGCCACGAGAGTCTGATGATGGAAGGCCATGAACAAGAGGAAAGCGGCGAAGATATGCCCCCGGTAGATCTAGACCCGATGCACAACATCACGCTGACGCGGAAGGCGATGAGACTCAGGAGGACTCTCCTAATGCATGGAACAACGTACTTAACACTGATCATGCGCCAACTGGCAACAACGATCATGCCACTGCAGACAATCATGCTGAGGCGATTCATCCCGAGAGGACAGGTCAACCACTCCCTACCATCGCACGTGACCCGCATAACCTGGTCTCAAGGCCTTACCCGGTACCCTCTGACCATGCGCCACCGGCACATCCAGCTCGTGAGTGTTTCAACATTATGCTATGACCATATATATGGCGGTCTCTAATGTCACTGCAATCCCTGTTGTGTAGAGAACGCACCGCCACCTGCGCCGTCACCTGATGAGGAGGATACCATGGCGCTGTTAACATAACATCTCCGACCCTGGCAGCCACATCGCCAGTGAGTGAAAACGAGCCCGGTACGCAGATGTCTACAATGAAATCATTTTCTATGTGTATGGTCTGAGTGTCCAACGTAACATGTCGTAGGTGACAATGACGGACCCAGCACTACACACGCTATTCGACATATGCGTGTGTGTCGCACGGATCGCACGGATACAATGCAGCGCACACGTCGCTTGACTGGTAACTCTCCCTGAACGGTTCACCCTTATTCCTTCATACCTTCTTTCTTGCCCTCACCGATGACGTAGGAAACTAACCCACCTAACCCTACATCATCGCCCAGGTGACCACCGCCAGCAGGATCTTCAGCCACCACGCCAAGTGGCTGGTGCTTACAACCAGGGGACCAGAGATGGTAGGACATTGTCGTGTGCACATGGCCCGAAATAGGTCCACCATCTGGGTTCTCACAGCCGTTTCTGTTGATATACAGGTGTTGATGGGCCAGAAGATTTCCCCATGTTCAGACAGTGGCTAGACATATCTCAGGTGCTGCGGCCTTACCACATCGTGAAGCGTCGGCGCCAGTATCTTTGATTAACAACAGGGTTATCATTGTTTTGCAGCATGCTGTTGATGTATCGCGAACCTTGCTTGAGTTTAGGACAGGTTCTGGTTTGCAACTTAGGGGCCTGTTTTACATGTGCTTGTTGGATCAGAATCCCCTTATGCTTAGATCGTATTCCAAAGCAACGGACACCATCCGAAGTGGCCCCATCCGATCTTCTTGGGGCTCGGGATGGTGTCTGTGTGGGGCAGGCCCCCACTCTTGACTTTTGGGGTCGCAGGGTTGGCCGGACACGGTCGTCTGCGTCATCTAACGCAGAGCTGTTTTGGTTAGCATCGCGCCCAATAGAATCTGCCAGAACCCATCGCAGTGTAGCCTGCCAAACGTCCAGTTCTGACTTCGTGGGCAATTGTGAAACTTCTGCCGCGAAATCGTTTTTATGTGTTTTTATGTTGGTTGGCTTGGTGTTCAGAGCAGCGAGTACTTGTTACCGTCATGAGGATCTGGAGTTTGTACAACCGACTTGCGCGCGGGTCAGAATGCGTAAAGTTTCGTGACGGTAACTGGTCACGTGCTCAGCCTGTCAGGTTCAATGTCCCAATCATACACCAACATGGCATGAAAACCCCTTGTCGCATGAAGACGTGCAAGACGGTCGCATGTTACGTGGCCGTCAGCTTCAAAGTGTCTTGATGCCGAACCGCTTGGCGCAACATTGAAATTCGAATTTCCAACATTGCGGACCGCGTGGCCCAACTTTGAATGGTGTCCGTGCTTTGGAATACAGCCTTATTTAACATCTTCTGCCAGCTTCCCTGCAACGGTGTACTACACACAAAAGCGAGCCAAATCTGCACATTTCTTTCTGTAGTCCCACTTTCAATCGAATTGTACAGCTATATCACCTCATAAGCAGTTTGGGTTATAGCGAGATACTGCACACCAAGTTGGATCCCGCGCGGGTCAGGAAGATCCTTTTGCGT
The DNA here is from genome assembly GCA_948144175.1 of Closterium sp. NIES-65. Classification (NCBI taxonomy): domain Eukaryota; kingdom Viridiplantae; phylum Streptophyta; class Zygnematophyceae; order Desmidiales; family Closteriaceae; genus Closterium; species Closterium sp. NIES-65. The sequence goes on from CANXME010002679.1 coordinate 5,985, forward strand.
TCAGATTAGCTCTGATCCGCGTCGTACCTACTCTCAACAACGCTGTGTGTTAGAATCCGATATGCCTTGGCTAGATTCCAGCACGTTAGAACCCCCACACCCATCTGAAACGTGCCACCGTACGCTGCATGATCCGACATGATGCGCGAGCAATGCGAATGGTGCGGACGCACCTTCCGAAACAACCAGCGCATGTGCCAGCATCAGAATGCATCTTGCCATTGTTTGCGAGAGCCGGCAGCTAGGCGATCGAGAGGGTTTTGTTCATGGGCACTACTGGCATGGTCCGCTAGAGCGAATGATGGTGGACGCTCCTCCACCGTGTGCGGAAACCCCTGGTGGTGTCGCCTCCTCATCTGGTCATAGCTCAGGCTGCGAGTCTGTAAGATCTGATGCTGCTGACGTGGACGCAGAGTCACTGCCAGATGCGCTCTCTGTCGCAGGCTCCGGCAAGTCGGCCAGCAAGCTCGATGTCCGGATCGAACTTGCCTTACATTATGCGCAAGTACTTTCTCCCTAACACTGCCATTACTGAAATCATTCGTCTGTTTAAGAGCAAGAAATGGGCTGTGTCTGATCTGAAGTTCTGGGACACTTACCAAGATCTGGAGGAGTTTGAGAAGGAGTTCATGCCAAGGGATGAAGCGTGGGAGGCGGTCAATCTGGAGTTGGAGGGTGAATTCGAGACCGTAATGTCCGCTATCGGCCCGTTATCCATCTATGGGTTGCCGATCCTTTGTAACGTATGGTACGTATGTGATCCATCCTTTTAAAGTGGCGTGGTACATTCCACTTACCATATGCAGGTTCTCCTGAAGATTTGGGCTAAAATGTCTAGGGTCTAGGGCTTTGCTATGCATCCCGTTACCACAAAGAATGGCGAAGTGCGGCGGTACACCAGCCCAGTGGATACAGCTGGTTCCACCTTGCAACGGTAAGTATCACGTATGCTCCTATGGTTGTCCTCGTTCCAATCTCCCTCTCCGAGGTATGCATCGCCCGGGTATGACGTTGTCCGATGGAGTAATGTGCAGCAGAATGCTCTCAAGGGGATGGCTATAGTGGCAGGGATCCTGCTTTTTAGCGACTCCACGCACCTGACGTTCAATGGACACCAGTTTGCGCATCCACTGCTAATATCCCTGATAAACATCCCCGAGGTGTTTCGGTGGTGTGGGGTTGGGTTCGGAGATGATCGCGTTGTTTCCGAACCTGGCATCGGATATGTCAGCAAAACAGAAGACCGCCATGATGCAGAAGATGTTACGCATCGTGCTTGGACCGATCATGGATGTTTCAACGCTCGAGAGGTAAAAGATCATGTACATCTCCATGCGGTTTTTAGTAGCTAAACAGTCCTAAACCCTAATAGATGTACTTCAATTTACAGCGGAGGGGTGCAGGTCGCGGATCACGTGGGCAGGCAGTACACCGTGGTACCCATTCTTGCGACGTGGGCTTGTGACCACCAGAATCGAGCAAGCTTACATGCACCATGGCAGCCTCGTCCAATAAGCCGTGCTCCATGTGCACCGTAAGCAGATGGGATTTGACGAAGGTGGCTGTCAAGTTGACGCCACGCACCATTGCAGACCAGCAACTACTGCACGAGGACATGACCATGAGCACGGCGGAGGAGCGAGACCAGCTCAAGCAGGCGTGGTCCACCCACTTTGTGTCTTGCATATGTGGCTGTAAACGAAATCCTTCTGAACCATGCCGCGTCGTCATAGTCGCTAACACATCCCCGAAATGGCAGTGTGCCCTGTTGGTGTAAGGGCCTAATAAACTCAAGCTATTAAGACTTTATCACACTTAAAACCTCTCCTCGGGGTCACCTCCAAGGGTCCTTGGGTGCCTGGTACAAGACCAGCCCCTATCCTCGGGTCCGAGTTTGTAGAGAGAGGGATCAAGAGGGACTTAGTCAAAACAGCAAGAGTACCTTGAACGTCGCGCAGCGTATCGTGCAGACCGTCGATCGGATTAAGCTGAGAATTTCCTATATCGAAGCTCACTCTAAGAGCTTTAAAATAAGCCAAGTTGCCTCGCGAAAGTTCTGCCATTACGAAGTTATGGCTCGGACAGCGTTAGCCTAGCGTTGGAGTGCTAGCGTACTAGCGTTGACTCGGGTAGCGTTCCGCCATCGCACCGCGTAGAAAAGAAATTCCAGCAAGGAAGGAATTCGCTTGAATCAATTTCACTATATTCAGGTACAAACAGAGAAGGAATAAATAGCTCTAGCTAGCAAGGACCTTGGGAATCAACCTGGGAACAACCAGGGATGATCCCAAATAATTCCAAGCAACAGAACCAACCTGGCTGAACAAAATAGCAGGTGATAGGTTGGTGAACAACCTCTGGTTCTGTTTTTCCAACCTGGGAAAACAACAACCAGGTTCAGGTCCTAAAACAGAACCTGTTTTGTCTTTGCCCAACCAGCCAAATGCTGGTTCCGCTGGTTTCCCCTGGCCCTGTAGCATGCAGATACAGACAAACAACATCCAACCTTCACCTAAATTGTACCCCTATAGTGCCTGCCCTGCTACACTATAGTCAACCAAACAAAACAGTACAATTTCGAGTTGGATAGAACTGAATCTGCGCAATCAAGTAAGCCGAACCGCAAAGCTTCCATCTTGGGTTCCTTTGCGAGCTCGTCCTTTCTGCTTGTACTGTTCATAGCGCGTACAATGTTATGCCGAAGCGCACATTTTGCGAGTACCTGCAAATGCTTCAAGCGAAAATTGCGAAAGCAAACAAACACACAAACATACCATTCACACGCAAATGCATTCGCACACGCATACTCGTACAAACAGACGGCAGGATGTCGTGCAATGTGAATTTGCACCCAACACACTCCCCCTCAGCCTGCCGGCTGCATCCCCATCATTCCATACTAGTTCATGCTCATTCCACTCATGCGCACACAACGCCAATGAGACTCATCCGCAAGCCTCTTGGTGAGGAAGTCCGCTGGCTGCTGGTGAGTCTTGATGTAGATCGGATTCACCGTCCCCCTCTTCACCTCCTTACGCAGCCAGTGCCACTTGATACGCATGTGCTTGTTCAGCCCATGAAGCACAGCGTTCCTGGCCATCCCAAGAGCCCCCTTGCTATCACAAAACAGCGGCGTAGCAACCTTCTGCTCCTGGCCAATCTCCTCTAACAACCTCCTCAGCCAAATCACCTCCTTCACCCCATGGAACATCGCCATGTACTCTGACTCCACGGAAGAGAGTGCTGTCTCCGTCTGCTTCTTTGACCTCCAACTAACCGGTCCTCCCCCAACTACGCAGATGTATCCTCCCACAGATGAGAAATCCTCCTTCTCAGAGGCCCACGTAGCATCAGTAAAGCAAGTGAGAAAAAGCTTGCCTTCTCCAAGCCTCTCCCCCTTCTCTTTCAGCACCTCAACCCCTTTCTGCTTCACCTGTGCAGATGCGGAGTATTGAACTCCAATGCTTGGGTGAGAGTTCAGATACTTCACCACACGCTCAGCTGCATCCACCTGCTCCTCTGATGGATTCTGCACTACCCTAGCCAGCTGCCCAACCGAGAAAGAGATGTCGGGTCTCGTGTGAACTGCTGCATACAAGAGGCTGCCCACCAAGGACTGAAATTGCTGCTGCTCCTCGGCTTCAACTCCTTCATCCTCTGCAGCTTTCACAAGCTTGAATTCTGCTGGCAGGGGAGTTGCAACCTTGCGCTCATTCTCAATTCCATACTTCTCCCCAAGCTCCTTGATGAACTTCTCCTGGTGCAGCTTCAACCACCTGTGATCCAGATCCCTCTCCACGTGCATCCCGAGGTAGTACTTTACCTCCCCAAGGTTCTTGCACTTGAAGTTCTCCATCAGCTGCTGCTGCACCTTCTGGACCTCCTTCATGCTGCTGCTAAAGAGAAGAATGTCGTCCACATAGACCAGAAACAGCACCAGCTTCTCCCCCTCCCCCTTGAGAAAGAGGCTCTCATCACAGCTGCTGGTCCTGAATCCCATCTCCTCTAAAACAGCTGCCAACTTCTGGTACCAGCAGCGTGGCGCCTGCTTCAAGCCATAGATGGACTTTTTCAGCTTGCACACCCTGCCCGTACCATCCTCATACCCAGGTGGCTGCGTCATGAACACCTCCTCCTCTAAAATCCCGTTGAGAAATGCCGTTGATATGTCCATCTGGATAATGAACTTCCCACTAACGGCTGCATCTGCCAACAAGACACGAAGGGTAGGGGTTTGGCAGTGGGAGCAAAGATCTCATTGAAGTCGCGCTTCTCCTTCTGCATAAACCCCTTAGCCACCAACCTACTCTTGTAGATGGTGACCTGCCCCTTGTCGTCAGTCTTGATCCTTAGCACCCACTTGCATTGTACCGCTTTCTTTCCCGCAGGCAGCACCACTAGTTCCCAAGTCCCATTCTCCAGCAGGCTCTGGTATTCAGCATCCCTGGAAGCTAGCCATTTGTCCCTATCTGGTCCAGCTAATGCCTCCTCCATGCTAGCTGGTTCCTCTGGTGCAGGGGCAAGAAAACAGTACGCAGGTTGATCCTCCTCATCCGGGTCATAGCCATGCGGTAGAATCAGCAATGCCTCCTCGGTCCCAAGCTGCTGCTCCGCTACATCAGCTCCTGCAGTCAGCTTCTTAGTAGCCATACGGGTACGTCCTGGCCTGGAGACGGGTGTCTCCCATCCCTTCATAATAACACCCTTCGGCTTCTTAGTTTTCCCCTGCTGCTGCTCTCCTCCCTCGGATCCAGCAGCTCCACTAGTGCTACCGCTAATCTCCACACCATCACCTCCACCAGCAGGTGCCTCCTGCACCTTCTCTTTATCACCACCCTCTGCAGCTGCCTCCTCTCCCTCCTCCCACACACTAGGAGTCAGGTCCAGCTGCATGGTAATCTGCTCCATCTGCTGGGACACCCTGGCCTCCGGCTGTTTCTCCCAGCTCCCATACATCATGCCCTCAACAAACTTCACATCCCTGCTGTCAAACAACACACCCTTGGAAGGCTCCCACAGCAGCCATCCCTTGCTCTCAGCAGCCAGCCCCAAATGCACACACCAGATTGCACTCGCCCCCAACTTACTGCGGTAGGTCTTGGGAACGTGGGCGACTGCCATGCAACCGAACACCCTCAGCATGTCCACCGGCGGCTTCCTCCCAAGCCACCTCTCCAACGGCACCCACGAGTCATCCCCAACCTTTGTGAGTACCCTGTTCCTAGCGACGGTAGCGTGCCGAACAGCATGGGGCCACATCAAGTTGCCCAGCCCAGATTCTATGAGCAGCGCCCTAGCTGTCTCCAGAATTGTCCGGTTCGCCCGTTCTGCTACACCGTTGGACTGTGGGGTGTAAGCCGTGGTCAGCTCCCTCTGGATGCCCTGCTTCTTGAGCCAGGCCGTCATGTCAGTTCCAAGGAACTCACCACCCCGATCTGTCCTAATCCGCTTCACCACACACTCCGCTTGCTTCTCCACGAACGGCAGCCAATCGTCCCGAATCGTGGAGGCGGCGTGATCTTTCTGCTTCAGCGGATACGCCCACATTAGCCTGCTCCAGTCATCCACTATGGTTAGGAAGTACCGCTCCCCCTTGTGCCCTTGCACCGGCAGCGGCCCCACCAAGTCCATGTGGACCAGCTCCAACGGCTTTTTGCTCCTGCCAGCCACACTATGGAAGGGGAAACGGGTGAACTTTGAAAGGAGGCAAATTTCACAGTTATCATCGGGTGGTTGTCCGTTCAGCTTTAAGCCCTTAACGGCTCCATCCTTCTCCAGCTGCTTCAGCAAAGGCATTGCCACATGCCCCAAACGTCGGTGTGCAGTTGCCCAATCTGTCTCCCCAGATCTGGCCGACACTTTCACACCAACCCCTCCAACGGCGTTGCACTCCCCCTGGGATGCAGACCCCTCTCCAGCCTGCCCCCCACCGTGCCACGCCAGCGCCGGCAGCTGCCACATAGATCTGTACACGTCCTTGCTCTCGTGCAGATCCCAAAGCACCCGATTGCCCAGCTTCCCCTTATAAGTGCGAGCCCCATCCGTGTTGGTGTTCACCCCAGCCTTGCCAAGCTTACGGAGGGAGATGAGGTTGGCCTTCAGGTCGGGGACGAGGAGAACGTCGTGCAGCACCACCGGCTTGCCATCCGCTCCCTTAAATGCAGCTCGTCCCGCACCAGCCACCTTCAACATGTGTCCAGAGGCAGAGCACACCTCATTAATCGGTGCAGCGCGTACGTCGTCCAGCAGGTCCTTGCGCGGCGTCATTGTCCAAGCAGCGCCTGTGTCCAACACCCAATAGTCCAGGGGGTGCAGCTCTGCTCCAGCCTTAGCAGATGCGTCTCCTTGCTCCCCCTTGTCTCCCATATGGAAGAATTGGCCTGCGGTGCGCTCCTTCTTCTTCTCCGCACCGCCGTTGCCCTTCGGGTTGTTGTCGGACGAATCAGCGACCATGTTGGCGCCGTTTTTCTGGTTCCTCCGCGCGCCGCCATCCTGGTGACGATTCTGGGGGGTCCATCCATCGGGTTTCTTATAGCACAAAAACCAGGGGTGCCCTTCCTTCTCACAATACCAGCAACTCCCTTTCATTTTGCCACCAGCACCCGACTTGCCCCCACGTCCAGATTTCGCACCGCGACCCCAACCGGTACCTCCTTGTTGGTCGTTGGAGTCGTCGTCTTTCTTTGCACCGCGTCCAGCACCACCGAAGCCACGTCCTTTGCCACGTCGGCTCCCTTGCATCCCGTAGCCGCTACTGCCGTCGTCTCCACCCCTCAGTTGGCGGCGACGGAAGTCCTCCTCCAGAATCTTCGTCCGCACCCACTCGAGCGTCCACAAGCTCTGGTTCTGCGGCAGGCTCAATCCGCTCGTAAATTGAAGCCACGATTCCGGCAGCAGCGAGAGCATCTTCAAGCACTTTGTTTGCTCCGGGTAGGTGATTCCTGCGGTCGCCAACTTCGCGTAGAGGTCGCGCAATTTGTCCAGGACAGGTTGCACCGGCTCTCCCTCGCTCAGGCGCAACGCGGACAGCTCCCTCTCCAGCATCAATGTTGCAACAACGGAGGTCGGGGCGTGCAGCTCCTTCAACACCGTCCACGCCTTCGGACCACACTCAGCCTCCGGCAGCAGGTGCATGACGTGGTGACGCTGGTTCAGCTCCAAACTCTGCGACATCAAGTAGTAGCCAGCCGAGGCGCGCTCGTCCCAATCTTCCTGAAGGGCGGGGTCACTCGGTCTAGGCTCCTCCCCAATCATTAGTTTCAGCAATCCGATTTGACGGAAATAAAGTTGCATTTTCCAGGCCCAATCATCATAGCCCTCACCATTGAACTTCTCGACGGTGAAGTTTTTCAGCACCTCCTTGATCAGCGAGCCCTGGCTTGTTCGCGCTCCCCTTGGCGCAGAAACACCAGAATCATGGCTGCCGCTACGATCTTGGGCTGAAGTTTCACCAGCTACCGCCGAGGTGTTGCCCGCCATAGCTACCTATATCGAGGATCACTATAACGCAGCTCTGATACCAGCTTGTTGGTGTAAGGGCCTAATAAACTCAAGCTATTAAGACTTTATCACACTTAAAACCTCTCCTCGGGGTCACCTCCAAGGGTCCTTGGGTGCCTGGTACAAGACCAGCCCCTATCCTCGGGTCCGAGTTTGTAGAGAGAGGGATCAAGAGGGACTTAGTCAAAACAGCAAGAGTACCTTGAACGTCGCGCAGCGTATCGTGCAGACCGTCGATCGGATTAAGCTGAGAATTTCCTATATCGAAGCTCACTCTAAGAGCTTTAAAATAAGCCAAGTTGCCTCGCGAAAAGTTCTGCCATTACGAAGTTATGGCTCGGACAGCGTTAGCCTAGCGTTGGAGTGCTAGCGTACTAGCGTTGACTCGGGTAGCGTTTCGCCATCGCACCGCGTAGAAAAGAAATTCCAGCAAGGAAGGAATTCGCTTGAATCAATTTCACTATATTCAGGTACAAACAGAGAAGGAATAAATAGCTCTAGCTAGCAAGGACCTTGGGAATCAACCTGGGAACAACCAGGGATGATCCCAAATAATTCCAAGCAACAGAACCAACCTGGCTGAACAAAATAGCAGGTGATAGGTTGGTGAACAACCTCTGGTTCTGTTTTTCCAACCTGGGAAAACAACAACCAGGTTCAGGTCCTAAAAACAGAACCTGTTTTGTCTTTGCCCAACCAGCCAAATGCTGGTTCCGCTGGTTTCCCCTGGCCCTGTAGCATGCAGATACAGACAAACAACATCCAACCTTCACCTAAATTGTACCCCTATAGTGCCTGCCCTGCTACACTATAGTCAACCAAACAAAACAGTACAATTTCGAGTTGGATAGAACTGAATCTGCGCAATCAAGTAAGCCGAACCGCAAAGCTTCCATCTTGGGTTCCTTTGCGAGCTCGTCCTTTCTGCTTGTACTGTTCATAGCGCGTACAATGTTATGCCGAAGCGCACATTTTGCGAGTACCTGCAAATGCTTCAAGCGAAAATTGCGAAAGCAAACAAACACACAAACATACCATTCACACGCAAATGCATTCGCAGACGCATACTCGTACAAACAGACGGCAGGATGTCGTGCAATGTGAATTTGCACCCAACATGCCCTTTGGGATTGGGGTTATGTCAAAACCACGTGGGGCAACCTGTATCTGGCCATCGGCGTCTGCCTTCTCCACGTGGTGGACGAAGGTCTGTGGGTGCATATGATGCGCTGCCTGCTTGGCCTGCTCACGTCGACGGAGAAGCAACTCTTGCTCACGTGAGCTAGCTCTAGCTTAATAGGCAGGTCTTGTGCGTTTTACTCTCTTTAGGTGGTGCTCATGTGCCTAGAGGATGTGCATCTTGGCGTATCTGCAGGCATTGCAAGGACATTGTAGGTGTGACGCCAGGGGGTATCCTTCGACTTCCCAATATCATCACCCACTTTCGGACACTTGCACACTACGCCGCATGCGAGCACCGGGCGATGATGCAGATCGTGCCGTTGCTCGTCCACCTGCCGGGCTGTGAGAATGTCAGGGCGGCGATGGTGATGTTCAACGAGTGGTACCAGGCATACTTCAGGGTCGAGTTCCATACAGAGGAGTCGCTCGAGCAGTGCATCTCGAGAAGCGAGGAGTAAGCCTTGACCACTGGTTTGCGCAACGGTATAGTGTCTTAAACCGCAGTGCGCTTGTTTTGTCGTGCTAGCCTCCCATACATGTTGGCTTGTTCGTTAAACACCACTCACCTTTGGCGCGGCCCCGCCCTGTTTTCGGAGCGGCCCCGCCCTGTCTACAGCGCGGCCCACCCCTTCTTCAACGCGGCCCCGCCCGGTCTTCGGCGCAACCCCGCCCTGTCTTTGGAGCGGCCCCGCCCTGTCTTCGGCGCGGCCCCGCCCCTTCGCAGCGGCCCCGCCCCTACTTTGCAGCCACCTGCAGTTGAGCTGTGGCCCTGCTCTGTTGCGGCCCTGACCCTACCGACGCATCACAGCCTTGCCTCGCCAGTAGCGGCCGCCTACCCACCCGCCCCTGGTAAGCGCGCTGCCGAGCCGCGCTGCCCTGCCAAGCCGCGCCGCCCTGCCGCGCCTCGCCGCCTAGCCGAGTCGCGCTATTGCTGCTGCTGCTAGCCTCCTGCTGCTGCTGTCATGGCTAGTCCCAATGTTCTTACCTTCGATGCTGAGGGTCGAGCGATCGTTTTTGAGGTGTGGGTAGATGATCAGGACCTTTTCCTCCAGTGCGATAGCAAGGATGGTCTCTCATTGTTTGATCTCACGTCTGGCGCCTCTGCTCCCCCTGTTGCTGATGCTGAGAGTACTGATCGCTCGTAGTGGACCACGCGCGATGCTGCTGCCCGCCTTGCTGTGGGTAGTCACCTGCCGTCTTCTGAGCGCGTGCACTTTAGTCAGTACAAGAGTGCTAAGACTCTGTACGATGCAGTATTTGCACGTTACTCCTCCCTTGCCACTGCTGCCCTTAGTCACCTCATGCTACCGTACCTGTTCCCTGACCTCGCTGCCTTTGCCACAGTTGCTGACCTCATTACGCACCTCCGCACTAGTGACGCCCGCTACCGCGCTGCGCTTCTTGCTGAGTTCTGCGCCAAGAACCCCCCCCCCCCATGTACATCGCCCTTTACTACCTAGTCACCCGGCTCCCTGACTCCCTTCACTCGGTTAGGGACCATTTCCTCTCTGTTTGCCCCACCACACTCACCGTTGACCTTCTCGAGGAGCGCCTCCTTGCATCTGAGAAGAGTATAGTCACTATAGGAGCCTCCCGTGGTGACTCTTGTGCCCCTTTCTTTGAGGGGGGCTCCCCCGTCCCCCTTTTGCCCTCTGTTGCCTCTGCTGCTGCGGTCGACCTCGTTTGCTCCGAGTCGGTCGGCACTGCGTCTGCTTCTAGTGGGAGGCGCCGCACCGGCAAGGGCAAATGGGGCAAGGGTGCTGGAGGAACTAGCGGGGGCGGTGGTGGTGGCGGTGGGGGCGGCGGAGGGGGTGGGGGAGTGGGTGGTGGTGGGGGTGGGGGCGCAGGTGGCGGGGGTGGAGGTGGAGGCGGCGGCGATGTCGGTGGAGGTGGAGCTGGTCGGGGTGGAGCTGTGCAGAGGGGAAACTCTAGTGGTGGTCAGTGCCAGCAGCAGCACCAGGGCTCTCGTGAGACCCCGTCGCCCTAGCAGCTTCGTGAGTGGTACGCAGTGCACTAGTAATCTGGGGGTGCTGGTCCCTGTGCCTATGTCCTGCGTACACGTGACCGTACTGGGGAGTCGTGCAGTGGGCCGCAAGCCACCCAACGGTGCTTCGGCCGCCTGACGGACTCCTGGCGTCTCCAGTTCCCTGACGCGACTGAGATCCCTCGCTGGGGTGATCTGCTCAAGTCGGGTGTAGCTTTCTTTGATCTTGATTATGATGCTATTCTTGCTGCCATGTATGCTCTGTCTACTAGTGCTGAGGGTGACTGTTACCTGTGTGTTCGGCCTCACCCGGGCATTGCGGCTGCTGCTCCAGGTGCTAGTGTGTCTGCTTCTCCAGGTGCTCGTGAGTCTGCTGCTCCAGGTGCTGGTGAGTCTGCTCTCTCAGGTACCGCGTCAGCTCAGGTTGTGCACACCTTCACCCTTGACTCGGGTGCTTCCCGCTCCTTCTTTCGAGACCGCACCACCCTCACGCCGCTTAGTCGGCCGGTTGCAGTCTCCCTGGCAGACCCCTCTGGGGGTCCTGTCCTTGCCCGCTACTCTACTGTCCTACCGTGTCCGGCAGCCCCTTCTGGCTCTCTGTCAGGTCTTTACCTCCCATCGTTCTCTACGAACTTGGTGAGTGGTGCTGACCTACAGGATGGAGGGGTTCACCAGTTCACTCCTGCGAGTCGGCGACTGACCCACTGCACGTGTGCTCGGACGGGCCGGCACTTGGCCACGTTTACCCGTCAGCCGGGGTCGAGCCTGTACACACTCACTACCGAGTCTCCTACGGCTCCTGTGTCTGGTCAGGTAGCTGCGTCGGGTCAGGTGTTTGCTGCAGCGTCCAGGTCTAGTCCTGAGTCTGCCCCCTGCTCGTGTCGTCTCCTGTCTCACCATACTCTCCTCTGGCACCACCACCTTGGTCACCCCTCCCTGCCTCGTCTCCGAGGCATGGCTTCTCGTGTCCTTGTCTCTGGTCTCCCCCGGTCCCTCCCTCTCCTTCCCCCGGGGCCTGCCCCTACCTGCGTTCCCTGCATCGAGGGGCGGCAGCGCGCCGCTCCTCACTCCTCCGAGTTCCCTCCGACAGATTCTCCGCTGCAGACTCTCCACTTGGACGTGTGGGGCCCAGCCCGCGTCCGTGGACAGGGTCACGAGCGTTACTTCTTGCTGGTGGTTGACGACTACTCGCGTTACACCACAGTCTTCCCCTTGTGTCACAAGGGTGAGGTCGCTGAGGTGTTGATCGACTGGATCCGCGCTGCCCGTCTCCAGCTCAGATAGAGTTTTGGCTCGGACTTTCCTGTTCTGCGTCTGCACTTCGACCAAGTTGGAGAGTTTTCCTCCGACCTTCTGCAAGCTTTCTATTGTGCGGAGGGCGTCCGCAAGACGTTCACGCTTCCGGCCTCTCCGCAGCAAAATGGGACTGCTGAGCGCCGCATTGGCATGGTCATGGCTGTCGCTCGTACGTCCATGATCCATGCGGCTGCTCCCCATTTTCCGTGGCTGTTCGCGGTTCATTACGCGGAGCATTAGTTCAACCTTCAGCCCCGGGTCTCCTTGCCAGAGACCTCCAATACTCTGCAGTGGACAGGAAAGGTTGGCGATGCGTCTGCGTTCCGTGTCAGGGGATCTCGAACTTTTGTCCGAGACTTGTCTGCGGACAAGCTGTCCTCTTGTGCTGTTCCCTGCGTCTTCCTTGGCTTCCCCCCTAACGCGCCTAGTTGGCAGTTTTACCACCACACCTCGTGCCGTGTTCTGTCCTCTCAGGACGTCACGTTTGACGAGTCGGTTCCTTACTACCGTCTCTTCCCCTACCGCACCGCCCCCCTCCCTCCCCCGCCACTCTTCCTCACGCCAGGTCCTCCCCTGGTAGACCTCCTCCCTCCTCAGGGTCGTTCTCCCTCAGGTGTGTCCGAGGTAGACGCAATCGAGCCCGTCGAGGTAGCTGTTGACTCTGGTGTTGCTAGGGGCGCTGCGCCTGGGGTTGCTGGGTCTGGGGGTGCGGAGCGTGCGGATGCTGAGCCTGGTGTTGCTGGGTCTGGGGGTGCGGAGCCTGCGGGTGCTGATCTTGGGGTTGCTGGGTCTGGGGGTGCGGAGCCTATGGTTGTTGAGCCTGAGGCTGCTGATTCTTGGGGTGCGGAGCCTGAGGATGCTGAGCCTGCGAGTGTGGAGTCTGGAGGCACTTTGCCTGGCGGTCCTTCGGGAGTTTCGTCCCGTCAGGAGCCGCTCTCTCCTCTGCAGCTACGCGAGTCGTTTGCTCGGCGCTGGAGCAGTGCTGCTGGAGCTGGTGGTGCTACAGGCGCTGGAGGTCCTGCTGCTACTGGCGCTGCTGGGGGTTCTGGAGCTGCTGGTCTTGGAGGTGCTTATACAGGAGGTACTGGAGCTACTAGGCCTAGTGGTGCTTCTGGTGCTGGAGCTGCTGGGGGTGCTGCTGGCGCTGCAGGTGGTGCTGCTGGAGTTGGAGCGGCCGCTGGTGCTGGAGCTGTTGGAGGTGCTACTGGAGCTGCTGGTTGTGCTACTGGTGCTGCTGGAATTGGAGCTGGCGCTGGGGGTGCTAATGCTGTTCCTGCTGGTTCTGGGGGTGCTGAGCGGCCGCGGCCGTACTTCGTTCCGCTCCTTGAGCAGGTTATTGGTCTTCCGCCTTCTCTTGGTCATGCCCCTGCCTTAGAGTGTGTACCACTTGTCCAGTCGCAGTTACAGCTACCGCCCGACTTCCCCCTGCCTGCTCCTTCTCCTTACACTGGTCTGACTAGAGGTCTTGCTGAGCGTCGTGAGCCTTCGTCTCGTCCTGCGTCGCCTGTTCGTGCTCCTCGCACTAGTGGTCGTGGCTCGTGTCAGCATCCTCCTCTCCCTAACATGCACCGGATGACTCTGCATCCTTCCATTGCTCCGCAGCGTGTCCCTCTGCCGTCGCCTCCTGAGTCCTCTCTTCCTCCCCTTACTGACCCGGAGTCTGACTCCCTTCGTGCTGCTAGTCCTACTGTCACGTGTCTCCTTGCCACTGTTGTCACTGACCCTTCCTATGAGTCTGCTGCTGCGTCTGCTCTTTTTGCTGAGCTTGTCGACTTTGCTGCTCGCTGTCATCTAGACTACTCTGCTAGTCTTGTTACTGAGTCTGCGCCTGCGTGTAAGTCTGTTAGTCCTCCGTCTGTCGGGGGTGAGTGTGCCCTTAGCACGGACGTCCTTGAGGACAGGCAAGAGGAGTTCTAGTGTTTGGCTGCTGCCTCACCTCATCTCGTGTCCATGCTGCTTGCCCTTGATGGAGACCCGGATGCACTAGACATCCCCACTCCGCGCTCTTATGCAGAGGCGGTTGAGGGTCCTTACTCCTCCCAGTGGCAGGCAGCCATGGACGCAGAGATGGCTTCCTAGAAGTCCACAGGCACCTACGTTGACGAGGTTCCCCCACCTGGGGCGAACATCGTGTCCGAACGTCACCACCTCCCTGTTGCTCTCTTTGTATGTCTCTTGTCCTTACTGGTCTCTTCTCCCTTCCCTCCCTGGACTGCACCTGTTGGAACTCTCCCCTTCCTTGCACTCTCACCGGGACTTCTCCTGCAGTCGTCTGCCTTGCTACTTCCGCTCCTCCTGTGGCCTCTGCCTAGCCTCTCTCTACCCCTTTTCCTCTGCTCTGGTTCTGCTTCTTGTACTGCTCTCACTGTCCTCACTCTTGCCCCCGCCCATGGCCAGCTGCTGCCGTCCTCGCCCAGGTCATGGGACCAGAGTACTGCTGCAGACCCTTTGCTTTCCCGGCCAAGGCTACACTAGTCACGTGATCCATGACCCGCTTCCCCTTCTCGCCCTCCAACATTAGCACCCCTGAGTCGCGCACCTCCTTCACGGTCCACCTCTGCTGCGACACTCCCACATCCAACCCATCACGCTTCGCTCGCTGGACATACACCTCACATCCTTCCTCCACCGGCTGCTCTCGTCCCTGCAGTTGTGCCAGCTGCCTCTGCTTGTAGCGGTGGATATCCCGCAGCTGCGCCACCTTCAGACTCTCCATCACCGCTGGAAGCATCTTCCTGAGGTACGTTGCTCGCGTGTCTGAAAGTGCCACCCATTTATCGGCTGTTCCTGCTGACACACTCTCCGTGAGCACCTTGGGAGCCCCTACCGGCAGGATTGGATGCTTCCCAAAACGCAGGTAGTAGGGAGTCACACCCTTGAGCGCTGCTTGCTTGCTGAACCTGTACCCCGCCATCACCCATGCCAAGTTCTTGTCCCAGTCCCCTTTGTGCGCCTCCCCATACACCCGCAAGCCCTTCTTCACCGTCTGCACCAGCCGCTCCGTCAGTCCGTCTGCCTGTGGATGATACCGTGAGGTTGTACGTGCTGAATCCCATTGGACGCCAGAAGCTCCTTGAACTCTCCCTCAAACTCTGTTCCCTGGTCTGTGAGCACCTCCCCGCACGCCCCGAACCGTGTGATCACCATTTCCTCGAACGCCTCTGCTATAAGTGCCGCGGTCTTGTTCACCAGAGGCCATGCTTCCGCCCACTTACTCACGTGCTCAATCATGAGCACGATGTATCTCCTTCCCTTCCTGGACACTGGCAGCTCCCCGGCTATATCCAGCGACCAGCGGTACCCCAGCTCCACTATCGCCAGCGGCTGCAGCTCTGCTTGGCTCCTAGGCAGGGTGGCCTTGTTCCTGCAGCAGAGCTCGCATCTCTCCACCCACTCTTTGACTTCCTTCCTAATTCCCGCCCACCACCAGCCCGTCTGTAGCAGCTGAATGGTGCGCAGGGGCCCGAAGTGCCCCAGCTTGCTGTGCACTTCCTCGATCAGCGCGGTGCGCTCTGCTGGCTCTGGGACACGCTTCCACCCATCCTTCGTCTGCAGTTGTACCTGCCCCTGATACCACCTGTAATGCTGTCCTCTGGCTCGGGCCCTGCTCTCCGTCCCGCCGTCTTCCGCTGTTTCTCCCTTGATCCAAGCCAATGTCGCTTCATCCAGCCACACGTCCGCCGCCCCTCTCCCTTGCTCCCCCGCTGCCCCCTTCTCCTTGACCATCACTGTCAGTGCCGCAACTGGCTGCCCCCTGTCAGGATCCACATCCTGCTTCTCCTTCGGCGGGTTCCGTGATAGTCCGTCCACATGCTGCATGGTCTTGCCTGGGCGGTGCTTCACGGTGAAGTCATATTCTTGCAGTTTCATCGCCCACCATTCCGCCCCGTCAGTGTCTGATTCTGCATCAGCCATAGCAGTGGCTGATGATCCGTCACCAAGGCGAAGTGGCATCCTTGCAGATACACACTGAAATGACCGGCCGCCCAGACTGCTGCCAAGCGTTCTCCTTCGTATGACGAGTAGTTAGATTCGGCGGGGTTGCAGGTCCTGCTGGCGAACGCCACCACATTCTCCTGCCCATCCTCCAGCTGGCTCAGGACGGCTCCCATTCCCACGCTGCTCCAATCTGTATAGAGCCAAACGGCGCCTTCCCATCCGGCAGCTTCAGTACTGCCCCCGACTTCACTGCCTCCATCAGCCCCTTTAACGCCGTTTCCTGCGCCTCGCCCCACTGCCACTTCTCATCTTCCCGCAGCACCCGATTCAGCGGCGTGGCTCGCTTGCTGAAGTCAGGGATGAACTTCCTGTAATAATTCAAGAAGCCCAGAAGCGCCCGCAGCCCGCTTCTGTCTTTCGGCCTCCCCACCCTGTCTAGCACCTCTACCTTGGCTTTCTGGATGCTCAGCTCCCGTCCTGCCACCTCGAATCCCAGGTACTCCACGCTACTGTGACCGTATCGGCATTTGCCGGGGTGGCACGTCAGTCCTGCCACTTGGATGGCGGCCAGTGTTGCCGCCATGTCTTCTACATGCTGTTCGCTGTTCGGACTAAAAATGATCACGTCATCAATATAACATGCCGCCCCCTTCATCTCTCTCAGCACTATATCCATCACTCTCTAAAACACTGCTGAGGCATTTCTCAATCCGAATGGCATGAAATTCCACTTGTAGAGGCCGTCCGGGCCATGAAAAGCTGTCTTCTTCTTGTCCTCTTCTGCTATTGGTATTTGGTTGAAGCCCTACCGCAAGTCCAATGTTGAGAACACCCAGCTTCCATGCAGTTGATCGAAAATCTCTTCTGCCATGGGCATGGGATAGCGGTCCATGGCGGTCACTTTGTTAAGTCCCCTGTAATCCCCGCACATCCTCCTAGACAGCACGGCTCTAGTCGAGTCCATCCTGGCGGCTACCACTATCGTTGCCGCGTAATCCGAAGACGATCTGCGAATCAGTCATACCGCCAGGAGCTCTTGGCACTTCTCTGTGCACACCTCGATGTCTTGTGGGCTCATCCTCCTCCGTCTCTGGTACACCGGCACCTCGTTGGTCAGCGGCAGCTGCATGGTGGCAATGGTGCACTTCCCGAGCTCCTGCAGGCTGTGAGCAAAGACGGCCGCGTGCTGTCGCAGGACGGTTTCCAGCCTGATCGCCGCCGTGCCTTGCAATGCGGTGCCCAGATTCCATCTGTGTTCTCCCGCAGCCACCGCCACCTCTGCTAGCCCTCCTTCTGTTCCCGCCTGTGGCTCCTCTTCCCCAATCCCGGCCGTTGCTGCTGCTCCTTCCTCTCTCTCCCCCGTACTCTCGTTCCCTTCCTCTTTGTTCAGCGCCATGTAGGCTCTTCCTGGGCCCAAGAACACTTCGTCTGGGTCTGGGATCCAGCATTCCGTTGGGTCCTCTCTCTCTTCACTGTCCCAGTCCATCTCTGGCTCTTCCCAGTCCTCTATATCCTCCTCTTCTTCGTCTTGGTCGGGATACCTTCCTGGCACTCCATCCCTGTCGTCCAACCTCTCCATCCTCCTCTCCACAAGTATTCCCTTTCGCCTCTCTTCTCTGGCTTCTTGCTCCAGTAGGTCCAGGAACATCTATGCCTCCTGCTGTTTCCTGTCATCCCTTTCGGTCCTAGGCTCCGCCCTTTCCGCGTGGTCTCGCCTCCTCTCGAGCCGCTTCTTCTCCAGATGCCGATGCATGACTCCCACCAGCCCGTGCAAGGCGTTCAGATCCATCGCATTGCCTAGCGCTCTCTTCCTCTGCTGCTCAGTGACGTCGCCACTAGCAGTTTCTCCCGCCATGAACCCCATAGCCAATTCCCGCTCCAGGGCTGTTGGCTCTTCCCAGATCCCCTTCAAGCTATCGAACACCATCCCTGGCCCCACCTTGCTTCCCTCCATCTTAAACCCTCGTGCCTGCTCGTGCGCCACCAATAAGGGCCATGCCTGCCGAGGCTTGCCCACCACATTGCACGGCTATTGCGTCTCGTGATCGGGGTATCGGACTGGCGCTGGCACTCTTGCTGGCTCTAAGATGTCTTGCACCAGCCGCGCTCATGGTCGCTCCATCATGGACAATTCGTGAAGCAGTGCCGCCTCTGGCATGATGTTCTGCCAGTACCTGCGCGGTCTGTGCGCCCTACTGCCATTCTATGCTGCCCCCAGCTCCGCCTTGATTTCTTCTTCCGCCTGCTTCACTGCTTCCCTCATGTCGTCTCTCGTGTCTACATTCTCCACTATGTACGCCACTTCGCCTTGCTTCGGCTTGATCATCTTAAGTACGCGCGCTAGTTCTCGGAACAATCCGCTCCTAGGGTCCTCCATCCCCCTACCTTCCCCTGCCCTCGACAGCCCCTGACATTCCCAACCCGCGATCACCAGGTCTATGTGTCCCCAGTGGGCCAAGGCATCATCCTTCACATCCTCCACTCGGTGGCATACCCACTCTGCCGCCACTCTACATCCTCGTGTACGTCGACGACTTGGTCTTTGCTACTGCTGACACTGCTGGGCTCGCCCACGTGAAGTCCGAGCTGCAGAAGAGACACACGTGCACAGACTTGGGTGAACTGCACAGCTCTCTTGGCTTGCAGATCACCCGGGACAGAGCACGGCGCACCATTACCCTGACTCAGTCACACATGGTGCAGCAGGTCCTTCAGCGCTTCGACTTCACGCACTCCTCGACTCAGGCCACTCCCCTGTCTACTCGCCACTCGCTCGCAGCTCTGCCTTCAGATGAGTCCATAGAGCCAAGTGGTCCGTACCCAGAGCTTCTTGGCTGCCTCATGTACCTGATGACCTGCACTCGACCTGACCTTGCATACCCTCTTAGCATCTTGGCACGCTATGTTGCTCCTGGGAGACACTGACTAGAGCACATGGCTGCGGCGAAGAGGGTGTTGCGCTACCTGTGCAGTACGTCGGGTATGGGGCTCGTGCTTGGAGGGCGGAGACCAGTGGTTCTCTCTGCTCACACAAACGCGGCTTGGGTTGACGACCTGGCTACTCAGCGGTTGTCAAAGTGTTACACCTTCAGCCTTGGTTCTGGCTCTGTTTCGTGGCAGTCTACCCGTTCGTCTTCTGTTCTCGGCTCCAGCTGTGAGGCTGAGATCTACGCAGGGGCCATGGCTGCACAAGAGTTACTCTGGCTCACCTACCTACTGACCGACTTGGGAGAGCCGCCTCGTTCTCCTCCAGTTCTATACGTAGACAATAAGGCCATGCTGGCCTTGTGTCGGGAGCAAAGACTGGAGCACAGAATGAAGCACATTGCTCTTTGCTACTTCCTTGCTCGTGAGCTACAGCAGCGTGGTCAGCTGCGCCTTGCTTACGTGGCCTCTCGGGCCAACACTGCTAATATCTTCACCAAGGGTTTCAACCTTGTGATCATTAGCGCTTCCGTACTATGTTAGGTACTTGCTTACTTCTTGACTTACTTGTACTCTTATCTATATATATGTTGGGTGCAAATTCACATTGCACGACATCCTGCCGTCTGTTTGTACGAGTATGCGTGTGCGAATGCATTTGCGTGTGAATGGTATGTTTGTGTGTTTGTTTGCTTTCGCAATTTTCGCTTGAAGCATTTGCAGGTACTCGCAAAATGTGCGCTTCGGCATAACATTGTACGCGCTATGAACAGTACAAGCAGAAAGGACGAGCTCGCAAAGGAACCCAAGATGGAAGCTTTTCGGTTCAACTTACTTGATTGCGCAGATTCAGTTCTATCCAACTCGAAATTGTACTGTTTTGTTTGGTTGACTATAGTGTAGCAGGGCAGGCACTATAGGGGTACAATTTAGGTGAAGGTTGGATGTTGTTTGTCTGTATCTGCATGCTACAGGGCCAGGGGAAACCAGCGGAACCAGCATTTGGCTGGTTGGGCAAAGACAAAACAGGTTCTGTTTTTAGGACCTGAACCTGGTTGTTGTTTTCCCCAGGTTGGAAAAACAGAACCAGAGGTTGTTCACCAACCTACCACCTGCTATTTTGTCCAGCCAGGTTGGTTCTGTTGCTTGGAATTATTTGGGATCATCCCTGGTTATTCCCAGGTTGATTCCCAAGGTCCTTGCTAGCTAGAGCTATTTATTCCTTCTCTGTTTGTACCTGAATATAGTGAAATTGATTCAAGCGAATTCCTTCCTTGCTGGAATTTCTTGTCTACGCGGTGCGACGGCGGAATGCTACCCGAGTCAACGCTAGTACGCTAGCACTCCAACGCTAGGCTAACGCTGCCCGAGCCATAACTTCGTAATGGCAGAACTTTTCGCGAGGCAACTTGGCTTATTTTAAAGCTCTTAGAGTGAGCTTCGATATAGGAAATTCTCAGCTTAATCCGATCGACGGTCTGCACGATACGCTGCGCGACGTTCAAGGTACTCTTGCTGTTTTGACTAAGTCCCTCTTGATCCCTCTCTCTACAAACTCGGACCCGAGGATAGGGGCTGGTCTTGTACCAGGCACCCAAGGACCCTTGGAGGTGACCCCGAGGAGAGGTTTTAAGTGTGATAAAGTCTTAATAGCTTGAGTTTATTAGGCCCTTACACCAACAAGCTGGTATCAGAGCTGCGTTATAGTGATCCTCGATATAGGTAGCTATGGCGGGCAACACCTCGGCGGTAGCTGGTGAATCTTCAGCCCAAGATCGTAGCGGCAGCCATGATTCTGGTGTTTCTGCGCCAAGGGGAGCGCGAACAAGCCAGGGCTCGCTGATCAAGGAGGTGCTGAAAAACTTCACCGTCGAGAAGTTCAATGGTGAGGGCTATGATGATTGGGCCTGGAAAATGCAACTTTATTTCCGTCAAATCGGATTGCTGAAACTAATGATTGGGGAGGAGCCTAGACCGAGTGACCCCGCCCTTCAGGAAGATTGGGACGAGCGCGCCTCAGCTGGCTACTACTTGATGTCGCAGAGTTTGGAGCTGAACCAGCGTCACCACGTCATGCACCTGCTGCCGGAGGTTGAGTGCGGTCCGAAGGCGTGGACCGTGTTGAAGGAGCTGCACGCCCCGACCTCCGTTGTTGCAACATTGATGCTGGAGAGGGAGCTGTCCGCGTTGCGCCTGAGCGAGGGAGAGCCGGTGCAACCTGTCCTGGACAAATTGCGCGACCTCTACGCAAAGTTGGCGACCGCGGGAATCACCTACCCGGAGCAAACAAAGTGCTTGAAGATGCTCTCGCTGCTGCCGGAATCGTGGCTTCAATTTACGAGCGGATTGAGCCTGCCGCAGAACCAGAGCTTGTGGACGCTCGAGTGGGTGCGGACGAAGATTTTGGAGGAGGACTTCCGTCGCCGCCAACTGAGGGGTGGAGACGACGGCAGCAGCGGCTACGGGATGCAAGGGAGCCGACGTGGCAAAGGACGTGGCTTCGGTGGTGCTGGACGCGGTGCAAAGAAAGACGACGACTCCAACGACCAACAAGGAGGTACCGGTTGGGGTCGCGGTGCGAAATCTGGACGTGGGGGCAAGTCGGGTGCTGGTGGCAAAATGAAAGGGAGTTGCTGGTATTGTGAGAAGGAAGGGCACCCCTGGTTTTTGTGCTATAAGAAACCCGATGGATGGACCCCCCAGAATCGTCACCAGGATGGCGGCGCGCGGAGGAACCAGAAAAACGGCGCCAACATGATCGCTGATTCGTCCGACAACAACCCGAAGGGCAACGGCGGTGCGGAGAAGAAGAAGGAGCGCACCGCGGGCCAATTCTTCCATATGGGAGACAAGGGGGAGCAAGGAGACGCATCTGCTAAGGCTGGAGCAGAGCTGCACCCCCTGGACTATTGGGTGTTGGACACAGGCGCTGCTTGGACAATGACGCCGCGCAAGGACCTGCTGGACGACGTACGCGCTGCACCGATTAATGAGGTGTGCTCTGCCTCTGGACACATGTTGAAGGTGGCTGGTGCGGGACGAGCTGCATTTAAGGGAGCGGATGGCAAGCCGGTGGTGCTGCACGACGTTCTCCTCGTCCCCGACCTGAAGGCCAACCTCATCTCCCTCCGTAAGCTTGGCAAGGCTGGGGTGAACACCAACACGGATGGGGCTCGCACTTATAAGGGGAAGCTGGGCAATCGGGTGCTTTGGGATCTGCACGAGAGCAAGGACGTGTACAGATCTATGTGGCAGCTGCCGGCGCTGGCGTGGCACGGTGGGGGGCAGGCTGGAGAGGGGTCTGCATCCCAGGGGGAGTGCAACGCCGTTGGAGGGGTTGGTGTGAAAGTGTCGGCCAGATCTGGGGAGACAGATTGGGCAACTGCACACCGACGTTTGGGGCATGTGGCAATGCCTTTGCTGAAGCAGCTGGAGAAGGATGGAGCCGTTAAGGGCTTAAAGCTGAACGGACAACCACCCGATGATAACTGTGAAATTTGCCTCCTTTCAAAGTTCACCCGTTTCCCCTTCCATAGTGTGGCTGGCAGGAGCAAAAAGCCGTTGGAGCTGGTCCACATGGACTTGGTGGGGCCGCTGCCGGTGCAAGGGCACAAGAGGGAGCGGTACTTCCTAACCATAGTGGATGACTGGAGCAGGCTAATGTGGGCGTATCCGCTGAAGCAGAAAGATCACGCCGCCTCCACGATTCGGGAGGATTGGCTGCCGTTCGTGGAGAAGCAAGCGGAGTGTGTGGTGAAGCGGATTAGGACAGATCGGGGTGGTGAGTTCCTTGGAGCTGAGATGACGGCCTGGCTCAAGAAGCAGGGCATCCAGAGGGAGCTGACCACGGCCTACACCCCACAGTCCAACGGTGTAGCAGAACGGGCGAACCGGACAATTCTGGAGACAGCTAGGGCGCTGCTCATAGAATCTGGGCTGGGCAACTTGATGTGGCCCCATGCTGTTCGGCACGCTACCGTCGCTAGGAACAGGGTACTCACAAAGGTTGGGGATGACTCGTGGGTGCCGTTGGAGAGGTGGCTTGGGAGGAAGCCGCCGGTGGACATGCTGAGGGTGTTCGGTTGCATGGCAGTCGCCCACGTTCCCAAGACCTACCGCAGTAAGTTGGGGGCGAGTGCAATCTGGTGTGTGCATTTGGGGCTGGCTGCTGAGAGCAAGGGATGGCTGCTGTGGGAGCCTTCCAAGGGTGTATTGTTTGACAGCAGGGATGTGAAGTTTGTTGAGGGCATGATGTATGGGAGCTGGGAGAAACAGCCGGAGGCCAGGGTGTCCCAGCAGATGGAGCAGATTACCATGCAGCTGGACCTGACTCCTAGTGTGTGGGAGGAGGGAGAGGAGGCAGCTGCAGAGGGTGGTGATAAAGAGAAGGTGCAGGAGGCACCTGCTGGTGGAGGTGATGGTGTGGAGATTAGCGGTAGCACTAGTGGAGCTGCTGGATCCGAGGGAGGAGAGCAGCAGCAGGGGAAAACTAAGAAGCCGAAGGGTGTTATTATGAAGGGATGGGAGACACCCGTCTCCAGGCCAGGACGTACCCGTATGGCTACTAAGAAGCTGACTGCAGGAGCTGATGTAGCGGAGCAGCAGCTTGGGACCGAGGAGGCATTGCTGATTCTACAGCATGGCTATGACCCGGATGAGGAGGATCAACCTGCGTACTGTTTTCTTGCCCCTGCACCAGAGGAACCAGCTAGCATGGAGGAGGCATTAGCTGGACCAGATAGGGACAAATGGCTAGCTTCCAGGGATGCTGAGTACCAGAGCCTGCTGGAGAATGAGACTTGGGAACTAGTGGTGCTGCCTGAGGGAAAGAAAGCGGTACAATGCAATGTTGGGTGCAAATTCACATTGCACGACATCCTGCCGTCTGTTTGTACGAGTATGCGTGTGCGAATGCATTTGCGTGTGAATGGTATGTTTGTGTGTTTGTTTGCTTTCGCAATTTTCGCTTGAAGCATTTGCAGGTACTCGCAAAATGTGCGCTTCGGCATAACATTGTACGCGCTATGAACAGTACAAGCAGAAAGGACGAGCTCGCAAAGGAACCCAAGATGGAAGCTTTGCGGTTCGGCTTACTTGATTGCGCAGATTCAGTTCTATCCAACTCGAAATTGTACTGTTTTGTTTGGTTGACTATAGTGTAGCAGGGCAGGCACTATAGGGGTACAATTTAGGTGAAGGTTGGATGTTGTTTGTCTGTATCTGCATGCTACAGGGCCAGGGGAAACCAGCGGAACCAGCATTTGGCTGGTTGGGCAAAGACAAAACAGGTTCTGTTTTTAGGACCTGAACCTGGTTGTTGTTTTCCCAGGTTGGAAAAACAGAACCAGAGGTTGTTCACCAACCTATCACCTGCTATTTTGTCCAGCCATGTTGGTTCTGTTGCTTGGAATTATTTGGGATCATCCCTGGTTGTTCCCAGGTTGATTCCCAAGGTCCTTGCTAGCTAGAGCTATTTATTCCTTCTCTGTTTGTACCTGAATATAGTGAAATTGATTCAAGCGAATTCCTTCCTTGCTGGAATTTTTTGTCTACGCGGTGCGACGGCGGAATGCTACCCGAGTCAACGCTAGTACGCTAGCACTCCAACGCTAGGCTAACGCTGTCCGAGCCATAACTTCGTAATGGCAGAACTTTTCGCGAGGCAACTTGGCTTATTTTAAAGCTCTTAGAGTGAGCTTCGATATAGGAAATTCTCAGCTTAATCCGATCGACGGTCTGCACGATACGCTGCGCGACGTTCAAGGTACTCTTGCTGTTTTTGACTAAGTCCCTCTTGATCCCTCTCTCTACAAACTCGGACCCGAGGATAGGGGCTGGTCTTGTACCAGGCACCCAAGGACCCTTGGAGGTGACCCCGAGGAGAGGTTTTAAGTGTGATAAAGTCTTAATAGCTTGAGTTTATTAGGCCCTTACACCAACAAGCTGGTATCAGAGCTGCGTTATAGTGATCCTCGTTATAGGTAGCTATGGCGGGCAACACCTCGGCGGTAGCTGGTGAATCTTCAGCCCAAGATCGTAGCGGCAGCCAAGATTCTGGTGTTTCTGCGCCAAGGGGAGCGCGAACAAGCCAGGGCTCGCTGATCAAGGAGGTGCTGAAAAACTTCACCGTCGAGAAGTTCAATGGTGAGGGCTATGATGATTGGGCCTGGAAAATGCAACTTTATTTCCGTCAAATCGGATTGCTGAAACTAATGATTGGGGAGGAGCCTAGACCGAGTGACCCCGCCCTTCAGGAAGATTGGGACGAGCGCGCCTCGGCTGGCTACTACTTGATGTCGCAGAGTTTGGAGCTGAACCAGCGTCACCACGTCATGCACCTGCTGCCGGAGGTTGAGTGCGGTCCGAAGGCGTGGACCGTGTTGAAGGAGCTGCACGCCCCGACCTCTGTTGTTGCAACATTGATGCTGGAGAGGGAGCTGTCCGCGTTGCGCCTGAGCGAGGGAGAGCCAGTGCAACCTGTCCTGGACAAATTGCGCGACCTCTACGCGAAGTTGGCGATCGCGGGAATCACCTACCCAGAGCAGACCAAGTGCCTGAAGATGCTCTCGCTGCTGCCGGAATCGTGGCTTCAATTCACGAGCGGATTGAGCCTGCCGCAGAACCAGAGCTCGTGGACGCTCGAGTGGGTGCGGACGAAGATTCTGGAGGAGGACTTCCGTCGCCGCCAACTGAGGGGTGGAGACGACGGCAGCAGCGGCTACGGGATGCAAGGGAGCCGACGTGGCAAAGGACGTGGCTTCGGTGGTGCTGGACGCGGTGCAAAGAAAGACGACGACTCCAACGACCAACAAGGAGGTACCGGTTGGGGTCGCGGTGCGAAATCTGGACGTGGGGGCAAGTCGGGTGCTGGTGGCAAAATGAAAGGGAGTTGCTGGTATTGTGAGAAGGAAGGGCACCCCTGGTTTTTGTGCTATAAGAAACCCGATGGATGGACCCCCCAGAATCGTCACCAGGATGGCGGCGCGCGGAGGAACCAGAAAAACGGCGCCAACATGGTCGCTGATTCGTCCGACAACAACCCGAAGGGCAACGGCGGTGCGGAGAAGAAGAAGGAGCGCACCGCAGGCCAATTCTTCCATATGGGAGACAAGGGGGAGCAAGGAGACGCATCTGCTAAGGCTGGAGCAGAGCTGCACCCCCTGGACTATTGGGTGTTGGACACAGGCGCTGCTTGGACAATGACGCCGCGCAAGGACCTGCTGGACGACGTACGCGCTGCACCGATTAATGAGGTGTGCTCTGCCTCTGGACACATGTTGAAGGTGGCTGGTGCGGGACGAGCTGCATTTAAGGGAGCGGATGGCAAGCCGGTGGTGCTGCACGACGTTCTCCTCGTCCCCGACCTGAAGGCCAACCTCATCTCCCTCCGTAAGCTTGGCAAGGCGGGGGTGAACACCAACACGGATGGGGCTCGCACTTATAAGGGGAAGCTGGGCAATCGGGTGCTTTGGGATCTGCACGAGAGCAAGGACGTGTACAGATCTATGTGGCAGCTGCCGGCGCTGGCGTGGCACGGTGGGGGGCAGGCTGGAGAGGGGTCTGCATCCCAGGGGGAGTGCAACGCCGTTGGAGGGGTTGGTGTGAAAGTGTCGGCCAGATCTGGGGAGACAGATTGGGCAACTGCACACCGACGTTTGGGGCATGTGGCAATGCCTTTGCTGAAGCAGCTGGAGAAGGATGGAGCCGTTAAGGGCTTAAAGCTGAACGGACAACCACCCGATGATAACTGTGAAATTTGCCTCCTTTCAAAGTTCACCCGTTTCCCCTTCCATAGTGTGGCTGGCAGGAGCAAAAAGCCGTTGGAGCTGGTCCACATGGACTTGGTGGGGCCGCTGCCGGTGCAAGGGCACAAGGGGGAGCGGTACTTCCTAACCATAGTGGATGACTGGAGCAGGCTAATGTGGGCGTATCCGCTGAAGCAGAAAGATCACGCCGCCTCCACGATTCGGGACGATTGGCTGCCGTTCGTGGAGAAGCAAGCGGAGTGTGTGGTGAAGCGGATTAGGACAGATCGGGGTGGTGAGTTCCTTGGAACTGACATGACGGCCTGGCTCAAGAAGCAGGGCATCCAGAGGGAGCTGACCACGGCTTACACCCCACAGTCTAACGGTGTAGCAGAACGGGCGAACCGGACAATTCTGGAGACAGCTAGGGCGCTGCTCATAGAATCTGGGCTGGGCAACTCCATGTGGCCCCATGCTGTTCGGCACGCTACCGTCGCTAGGAACAGGGTACTCACAAAGGTTGGGGATGACTCGTGGGTGCCGTTGGAGAGGTGGCTTGGGAGGAAGCCGCCGGTGGACATGCTGAGGGTGTTCGGTTGCATGGCAGTCGCCCACGTTCCCAAGACCTACCGCAGTAAGTTGGGGGCGAGTGCAATCTGGTGTGTGCATTTGGGGCTGGCTGCTGAGAGCAAGGGATGGCTGCTGTGGGAGCCTTCCAAGGGTGTGTTGTTTGACAGCAGGGATGTGAAGTTTGTTGAGGGCATGATGTATGGGAGCTGGGAGAAACAGCCGGAGGCCAGGGTGTCCCAGCAGATGGAGCAGATTACCATGCAGCTGGACCTGACTCCTAGTGTGTGGGAGGAGGGAGAGGAGGCAGCTGCAGAGGGTGGTGATAAAGAGAAGGTGCAGGAGGCACCTGCTGGTGGAGGTGATGGTGTGGAGATTAGCGGTAGCACTAGTGGAGCTGCTGGATCCGAGGGAGGAGAGCAGCAGCAGGGGAAAACTAAGAAGCCGAAGGGTGTTATTATGAAGGGATGGGAGACACCCGTCTCCAGGCCAGGACGTACCCGTATGGCTACTAAGAAGCTGACTGCAGGAGCTGATGTAGCGGAGCAGCAGCTTGGGACCGAGGAGGCATTGCTGATTCTACCGCATGGCTATGACCCGGATGAGGAGGATCAACCTGCGTACTGTTTTCTTGCCCCTGCACCAGAGGAACCAGCTAGCATGGAGGAGGCATTAGCTGGACCAGATAGGGACAAATGGCTAGCTTCCAGGGATGCTGAGTACCAGAGCCTGCTGGAGAATGGGACTTGGGAACTAGTGGTGCTGCCTGAGGGAAAGAAAGCGGTACAATGCAAGTGGGTGCTAAGGATCAAGACTGACGACAAGGGGCAGGTCACCATCTACAAGAGTAGGTTGGTGGCTAAGGGGTTTATGCAGAAGGAGAAGCGGGACTTCAATGAGATCTTTGCTCCCACTGCCAAACCCCCTACCCTTCGTGTCTTGTTGGCAGATGCAGCCGTTAGTGGGAAGTTCATTATCCAGATGGACATATCAACGGCATTTCTCAACGGGATTTTAGAGGAGGAGGTGTTCATGACGCAGCCACCTGGGTATGAGGATGGTACGGGCAGGGTGTGCAAGCTGAAAAAGTCCATCTACGGCTTGAAGCAGGCGCCACGCTGCTGGTACCAGAAGTTGGCAGCTGTTTTAGAGGAGATGGGATTCAGGACCAGCAGCTGTGATGAGAGCCTCTTTCTCAAGGGGGAGGGGGAGAAGCTGGTGCTGTTTCTGGTCTATGTGGACGACATTCTTCTCTTTAGCAGCAGCATGAAGGAGGTCCAGAAGGTGCAGCAGCAGCTGATGGAGAACTTCAAGTGCAAGAACCTTGGGGAGGTAAAGTACTACCTCGGGATGCACGTGGAGAGGGATCTGGATCACAGGTGGTTGAAGCTGCACCAGGAGAAGTTCATCAAGGAGCTTGGGGAGAAGTACGGAATTGAGAATGAGCGCAAGGTTGCAACTCCCCTGCCAGCAGAATTCAGGCTTGTGAAAGCTGCAGAGGATGAAGGGGTTGAAGCCGAGGAGCAGCAGCAATTTCAGTCCTTGGTGGGCAGCCTCTTGTATGCAGCAGTTCACACGAGACCCGACATCTCTTTCTCGGTTGGGCAGCTGGCTAGGGTAGTGCAGAATCCATCAGAGGAGCAGGTGGATGCAGCTGAGCGTGTGGTGAAGTATCTGAACTCTCACCCAAGCATTGGAGTTCAATACTCCGCATCTGCACAGGTGAAGCAGAAAGGGGTTGAGGTGCTGAAAGAGAAGGGGGAGAGGCTTGGAGAAGGCAAGCTTTTTCTCACTTGCTTTACTGATGCTACGTGGGCCTCTGAGAAGGAGGATTCCTCATCTGTGGGAGGATACATCTGCGTAGTTGGGGGAGGACCGGTTAGTTGGAGGTCAAAGAAGCAGACGGAGACAGCACTCTCTTCCGTGGAGTCAGAGTACATGGCGATGTTCCATGGGGTGAAGGAGGTGATTTGGCTGAGGAGGTTGTTAGAGGAGATTGGCCAGGAGCAGAAGGTTGCTACGCCGCTGTTTTGTGATAGCAAGGGGGCTCTTGGGATGGCCAGGAACGCTGTGCTTCATGGGCTGAACAAGCACATGCGTATCAAGTGGCACTGGCTGCGTAAGGAGGTGAAGAGGGGGACGGTGAATCCGATCTACATCAAGACTCACCAGCAGCCAGCGGACTTCCTCACCAAGAGGCTTGCGGATGAGTCTCATTGGCGTTGTGTGCGCATGAGTGGAATGAGCATGAACTAGTATGGAATGATGGGGATGCAGCCGGCAGGCTGAGGGGGAGTGTGTTGGGTGCAAATTCACATTGCACGACATCCTGCCGTCTGTTTGTACGAGTATGCGTGTGCGAATGCATTTGCGTGTGAATGGTATGTTTGTGTGTTTGTTTGCTTTCGCAATTTTCGCTTGAAGCATTTGCAGGTACTCGCAAAATGTGCGCTTCGGCATAACATTGTACGCGCTATGAACAGTACAAGCAGAAAGGACGAGCTCGCAAAGGAACCCAAGATGGAAGCTTTGCGGTTCGGCTTACTTGATTGCGCAGATTCAGTTCTATCCAACTCGAAATTGTACTGTTTTGTTTGGTTGACTATAGTGTAGCAGGGCAGGCACTATAGGGGTACAATTTAGGTGAAGGTTGGATGTTGTTTGTCTGTATCTGCATGCTACAGGGCCAGGGGAAACCAGCGGAACCAGCATTTGGCTGGTTGGGCAAAGACAAAACAGGTTCTGTTTTTAGGACCTGAACCTGGTTGTTGTTTTCCCAGGTTGGAAAAACAGAACCAGAGGTTGTTCACCAACCTATCACCTGCTATTTTGTCCAGCCATGTTGGTTCTGTTGCTTGGAATTATTTGGGATCATCCCTGGTTGTTCCCAGGTTGATTCCCAAGGTCCTTGCTAGCTAGAGCTATTTATTCCTTCTCTGTTTGTACCTGAATATAGTGAAATTGATTCAAGCGAATTCCTTCCTTGCTGGAATTTTTTGTCTACGCGGTGCGACGGCGGAATGCTACCCGAGTCAACGCTAGTACGCTAGCACTCCAACGCTAGGCTAACGCTGTCCGAGCCATAACTTCGTAATGGCAGAACTTTTCGCGAGGCAACTTGGCTTATTTTAAAGCTCTTAGAGTGAGCTTCGATATAGGAAATTCTCAGCTTAATCCGATCGACGGTCTGCACGATACGCTGCGCGACGTTCAAGGTACTCTTGCTGTTTTTGACTAAGTCCCTCTTGATCCCTCTCTCTACAAACTCGGACCCGAGGATAGGGGCTGGTCTTGTACCAGGCACCCAAGGACCCTTGGAGGTGACCCCGAGGAGAGGTTTTAAGTGTGATAAAGTCTTAATAGCTTGAGTTTATTAGGCCCTTACACCAACATGCAAGTGGGTGCTAAGGATCAAGACTGACGACAAGGGGCAGGTCACCATCTACAAGAGTAGGTTGGTGGCTAAGGGGTTTATGCAGAAGGAGAAGCGGGACTTCAATGAGATCTTTGCTCCCACTGCCAAACCCCCTACCCTTCGTGTCTTCTTGGCAGATGCAGCCGTTGGTGGGAAGTTCATTATCGAGATGGACATATCAACGGCATTTCTCAACGGGATTTTAGAGGAGGAGGTGTTCATGACGCAGCCACCTGGGTATGAGGATGGTACGGGCAGGGTGTGCAAGCTGAAAAAGTCAATCTACGGCTTGAAGCAGGCGCCACGCTGCTGGTACCAGAAGTTGGCAGCTGTTTTAGAGGAGATGGGATTCAGGACCAGCAGCTGTGATGAGAGCCTCTTTCTCAAGAGGGAGGGGGAGAAGCTGGTGCTGTTTCTGGTCTATGTGGACGACATTCTTCTCTTTAGCAGCAGCATGAAGGAGATCCAGAAGGTGCAGCAGCAGCTGATGGAGAACTTCAAGTGCAAGAACCTTGGGGAGGTAAAGTACTACCTCGGGATGCACGTGGAGAGGGATCTGGATCACAGGTGGTTGAAGCTGCACCAGGAGAAGTTCATCAAGGAGCTTGGGGAGAAGTACGGAATTGAGAATGAGCGCAAGGTTGCAACTCCCCTGCCAGCAGAATTCAAGCTTGTGAAAGCTGCAGAGGATGAAGGGGTTGAAGCCGAGGAGCAGCAGCAATTTCAGTCCTTGGTGGGCAGCCTCTTGTATGCAGCAGTTCACACGAGACCCGACATCTCTTTCTCGGTTGGGCAGCTGGCTAGGGTAGTGCAGAATCCATCAGAGGAGCAGGTGGATGCAGCTGAGCGTGTGGTGAAGTATCTGAACTCTCACCCAAGCATTGGAGTTCAATACTCCGCATCTGCACAGGTGAAGCAGAAAGGGGTTGAGGTGCTGAAAGAGAAGGGGGAGAGGCTTGGAGAAGGCAAGCTTTTTCTCACTTGCTTTACTGATGCTACGTGGGCCTCTGAGAAGGAGGATTCCTCATCTGTGGGAGGATACATCTGCGTAGTTGGGGGAGGACCGGTTAGTTGGAGGTCAAAGAAGCAGACGGAGACAGCACTCTCTTCCGTGGAATCAGAGTACATGGCAATGTTCCATGGGGTGAAGGAGGTGATTTGGCTGAGGAGGCTGTTGGAGGAGATTGGCCAGGAGCAAAAGGTTGCTACGCCGCTGTTTTGTGATAGCAAGGGAGCTCTTGGGATGGCCAGGAACGCTGTGCTTCATGGGCTGAACAAGCACATGCGTATCAAGTGGCACTGGCTGCGTAAGGAGGTGAAGAGGGGGACGGTGAATCCGATCTACATCAAGACTCACCAGCAGCCAGCAGACTTCCTCACCAAGAGGCTTGCGGATGAGTCTCATTGGCGTTGTGTGCGCATGAGTGGAATGAGCATGAACTAGTATGGAATGATGGGGATGCAGCCGGCAGGCTGAGGGGGAGTGTGTTGGGTGCAAATTCACATTGCACGACATCCTGCCGTCTGTTTGTACGAGTATGCGTGTGCGAATGCATTTGCGTGTGAATGGTATGTTTGTGTGTTTGTTTGCTTTCGCAATTTTCGCTTGAAGCATTTGCAGGTACTCGCAAAATGTGCGCTTCGGCATAACATTGTACGCGCTATGAACAGTACAAGCAGAAAGGACGAGCTCGCAAAGGAACCCAAGATGGAAGCTTTTCGGTTCAACTTACTTGATTGCGCAGATTCAGTTCTATCCAACTCGAAATTGTACTGTTTTGTTTGGTTGACTATAGTGTAGCAGGGCAGGCACTATAGGGGTACAATTTAGGTGAAGGTTGGATGTTGTTTGTCTGTATCTGCATGCTACAGGGCCAGGGGAAACCAGCGGAACCAGCATTTGGCTGGTTGGGCAAAGACAAAACAGGTTCTGTTTTTAGGACCTGAACCTGGTTGTTGTTTTCCCCAGGTTGGAAAAACAGAACCAGAGGTTGTTCACCAACCTACCACCTGCTATTTTGTCCAGCCAGGTTGGTTCTGTTGCTTGGAATTATTTGGGATCATCCCTGGTTATTCCCAGGTTGATTCCCAAGGTCCTTGCTAGCTAGAGCTATTTATTCCTTCTCTGTTTGTACCTGAATATAGTGAAATTGATTCAAGCGAATTCCTTCCTTGCTGGAATTTCTTGTCTACGCGGTGCGACGGCGGAATGCTACCCGAGTCAACGCTAGTACGCTAGCACTCCAACGCTAGGCTAACGCTGCCCGAGCCATAACTTCGTAATGGCAGAACTTTTCGCGAGGCAACTTGGCTTAGTTTAAAGCTCTTAGAGTGAGCTTCGATATGCTTGCACGTGCATGTTTACCTTCTATTTAATCGTGCAAGAACTGGCCTTGTGGCCTTTGAATCTGTGCTCAGAATGTGTGGTGACGTTGTGATCCACCGTGAGCTTGCTTTGCTTTACTTTGCTTGACTGGTCTTGTGACCCCTTGTTCTTCCCCACTTTGCCTATGGGGGTGTCAAACATCTATCTTCTAGCCTATCTAGGCTGTAGTGGGGTAGACACTAAAGGGTACAGTTTGCTAGAGTTTCATACTTGTACCCAACTCATTTCCTAGTCAATCATGCTTGTTTCTTCACATGAACGTATCAACCCCCCTGCACATTTACATGCCCCTTGCCGATTCTTTGAATAATACACTGTACACATTCATAATTTTCAATTTTCGTATTGCACAATTATTTGGCATAACCCGGCATATGGCTGTCCACAATGCGAGCACTGGGTCTATGGAAACCATAGAGATCCTGAAAAATGTTGGTGTAAAGGGCCTAATAAACTCAAGCTATTAAGACTTTATCACACTTAAAACCTCTCCTCGGGGTCACCTCCAAGGGTCCTTGGGTGCCTGGTACAAGACCAGCCCCTATCCTCGGGTCCGAGTTTGTAGAGAGAGGGATCAAGAGGGACTTAGTCAAAACAGCAAGAATACCTTGAACGTCGCGCAGCGTATCGTGCAGACCGTCGATCGGATTAAGCTGAGAATTTCCTATATCGAAGCTCACTCTAAGAGCTTAAAAATAAGCCAAGTTGCCTCGCGAAAAGTTTTGCCATTACGAAGTTATGGCTCGGACAGCGTTAGCCTAGCGTTGGAGTGCTAGCGTACTAGCGTTGACTCGGGTAGCATTCCGCCGTCGCACCGCGTAGAAAGGAAATTCCAGCAAGGAAGGAGTTCGCTTGAATCAATTTCAATATATTCAGGTACAAACAGGTGCCTGCCCTGCTACACTATAGTCAACCAAACAAAACAGTACAATTTCGAGTTGGATAGAACTGAATCTGCACAATCAATTCAACCGAACCGCAAAGCTTCCATCTTGGGTTCCTTTGCGAGCTCGTCCTTTCTGCTTGTACTGTTTATAGCGCGTACAATGTTGTGCCGAAGCGCACATTGTGCGAGTACCTGCAAGGACCTGCTGGACCACGTACGAGCTGCACCGATCAACGAGGTGTGCTCCGCCTCTGGACACGCGCTGAAGGTGGCTGGTGCGGGACGAGCTGCGTTTAAGGGAGCGGGTGGCAAGCCGGTGGTGCTGCACGACGTTCTCCTTGTTCCTGAATTCAAGGCCAACCTCATCTCCCTCCGTAAGCTTGGCAAGTCTGGGGTGAGCACTAGTACGGATGGGGCACGCACTTACAAGGGGAAGCTGGGCAATCGGGTGCTTTGGGATCTGCACGAGAGCAAGGACGTGTACAGATCTATGTGGCAGCTGCCGGCGCTGGCGTGGCACGGTGAGGGGCAGGCTAGAAAGGGGTCTGCATCCCAGGGGGAGTGCAACGCCGTTGGAGGGGTTGGTGTGAAAGTGTCGGCCAGATCTGGGGAGACGGATTGGGCAACGGCACACCGACGCTTGGGGCATGTGGCAATGCCCTTCTTGAAGCAGTTGGAGAAAGATGGAGCCGTTAAGGGTTTGAAGCTGAACGGACAGCCACCTGATGAGAATTGTGAAATCTGTTTGCTGTCAAAGTTTACCCGTTTCCCCTTCCATAGTGTGGCTGGCAGGAGCAAAAAGCCATTGGAGCTCGTCCACATGGACTTGGTGGGGCCGCTGCCCGTGCAAGGGCACAAGGGGGAGCGGTACTTCCTAACCATAGTGGATGACTGGAGCAGGCTAATGTGGGCGTATCCGCTGAAGTAGAAAGATCATGCCGCCTCCACGATTCGGGACGATTGGCTGCCGTTCGTGGAGAAGCAAGCGGAGTGTGTGGTGAAGCGGATTAGGACAGATTGGGGTGGTGAGTTCCTTGGAGCTGAGATGACGGCCTGGCTCAAGAAGCAGGGCATCCAGAGGGAGCTGACCACGGCTCAGTCCAACGGTGTAGCAGAACGGGCGAACCGGACAATTCTGGAGACAGCTAGGGCGCTGCTCATAGAATCTGGGCTGGGCAACTCCATGTGGCCCCATGCTGTTCGGCACGCTACCGTCGCTAGGAACAGGGTACTCACAAAGGTTGGGGATGACTTGTGGGTGCCGTTGGAAAGGTGGCTTGGGAGGAAGCCGCCGGTGGACATGCTGAGGGTGTTCGGTTGCATGGCAGTCGCCCACGTCCCCAAGACCTACCGCAGTAAGTTGGGGGCGAGTGTAATCTGGTGTGTGCATTTGGGGCTGGCTGCTGAGAGCAAGGGATGGCTGCTGTGGGAGCCTTCCAAGGGTGTGTTGTTTGACAGCAGGGATGTGAAGTTTGTTGAGGGCATGATGTATGGGAGCTGGGAGAAACAGCCGGAGGCCAGGGTGTCCGAGCAGATGGAGCAGATCACCATGCAGCTAGACCTGACTCCTAGTGTGTGGGAGGAGGGAGAGGAGGCAGCTGCAGAGGGTGGTGATAAAGAGAAGGTGCAGGAGGCACCTGCTGGTAGAGGTGATGGTGTGGAGACTAGCGGTAGCACTAGTGGAGCTGCTGGATCCGAGGGAGGAGAGCAGCAGCAGGGAAAAACTAAGAAGCCGAAGGGTGTCGTTATGAAGGGATGGGAGACACCCGTCTCCAGGCCAGGACGTACCCGTATGGCTACTAAGAAGCTGACTGCAGGAGCTGATGTAGCGGAGCAGCAGCTTGGGACTGAGGAGGCATTGCTGATTGTACCGCATGGCTATGACCCGGATGACGAGGATGAACCTGCGTACTGTTTTCTTGCCCCTGCACCAGAGGAACCAGCTAGCATGGAGGAGGCATTAGCTGGACCAGATAGGAACA
Source organism: Closterium sp. NIES-65 (assembly GCA_948144175.1). Lineage (NCBI taxonomy): Eukaryota > Viridiplantae > Streptophyta > Zygnematophyceae > Desmidiales > Closteriaceae > Closterium > Closterium sp. NIES-65. The sequence continues at coordinate 41,792 of CANXME010002679.1, forward strand.
AATGGCTAGCTTCTAGGGATGCTGAGTACCAGAGCCTGCTGGAGAATGGGACTTGAGAACTAGTGGTGCTGCCTGAGGGAAAGAAAGCGGTACAATGCAAGTGGGTGCTAAGGATCAAGACTGACGACAAGGGGCAGGTCACCATCTACAAGAGTAGGTTGGTGGCTAAGGGGTTTATGCAGAACGAGAAGCGCGACTTCAATGAGATCTTTGCTCCCACTGCCAAACCCCCTACCCTTCGTGTCTTGTTGGCAGATGCAACCGTTAGTGGGAAGTTCATTATCCAGATGGACATATCAACGGCATTTCTCAACGGGATTTTAGAGGAGGAGGTGTTCATGACGCAGCCACCTGGGTACGAGGATGGTACGGGCAGGGTGTGCAAGCTGATAAAGTCCATCTACGGCTTGAAGCAGGCGCCACGCTGCTGGTACCAGAAGTTGGTAGCTGTTTTAGAGAAGATGGAATTCAGGACCAGCAGCTGTGATGAGAGCCTCTTTCTCAAGGGGGAGGGGGAGAAGCTGGTGCTGTTTCTGGTCTATGTGGACGGCATTCTTCTCTTTAGCAACAGCATGAAGGAGATCGTGAAGGTGCAGCAGCAGCTGATGGAGAACTTCAAGTGCAAGAACCTTGGGGAGGTAAAGTACTACCTCGGGATGCACGTGGAGAGGGATCTGGATCACAGATGGTTGAAACTGCACCAGGAGAAGTTCATCAAGGAGCTGGGGGAGAAGTATGGATTGAGAATGAGCGCAAGGTTGCAACTCCCCTGCCAGCAGAATTCAAGCTTGTGAAAGCTGCAGAGGATGAAGGGGTTGAAGCCGAGGAGCAGCAGCAATTTCAGTCCTTGGTAGGCAGCCTCTTGTATGCAGCAGTTCACACGAGGCCTGGCATCACTTTCTCGGTTGGGCAGCTGGCTAGGGTGGTGCAGAATCCATCAGAGGAGCAGGTGGATGCAGCTGAGCGTGTGGTGAAGTATCTGAACTCTCACCCAAGCATTGGAGTTCAATACTCCGCATCTGCACAGAGGAAGCAGAAAGGGGTTGAGGTGCTGAAAGAGAAGGGGGAGAGGCTTGGAGAAGGCAAGCTCTTTCTCACTTGCTTTACCGATGCTACGTGGGCCTCTGAGAAGGAGGATTCCTCATCTGTGGGAGGATACATCTGTGTAGTTGGGGGAGAACCTGTTAGTTGGAGGTCAAAGAAGCAGACGGAGACAGCACTCTCTTCCGTGGAATCAGAGTACATGGCAATGTTCCACGGGGTGAAGGAGGTGATTTGGCTGAGGAGGTTGTTAGAGGAGATTGGCCAGGAGCAGAAGGTTGCTACGCCGCTGTTTTGTGATAGCAAGGGGGCTCTTGGAATGGCCAGGAACGCTGTGCTTCATGGGCTGAACAAGCACATGCGTATCAAGTGGCACTCGCTGCGTAAGGAGGTGAAGAGGGGGACGGTGAATCCGATCTACATCAAGACTCACCAGCAGCCAGCAGACTTCCTCACCAAGAAGCTTGCGGATGAACCTCATTGGCGTTGTGTGCGCATGAGTGGAATGAGCATGAACTAGCATGGAATGATGGAAATGCAGCCGGCAGGCTGAGGGGGAGTGTGTTGGGCGCAAATTCACATTGCACGACATCCTGCCGTCTGTTTGTACGAGTATGCGTGTGCGAATGCATTTGCGTGTGAATGGTATGTTCGTGTGTTTGTTTGCTTTCGCAATTTTCGCTTGAAGCATTTGCAGGTACTCGCGCATTATGCGCTTCGGCACAACATTGTACGCGCTATAAACAGTACAAGCAGAAAGGACGAGCTCGCAAAGGAACCCAAGATGGAAGCTTTGCGGTTCGGTTGAATTGATTGTGCAGATTCAGTTCTATCCAACTCGAAATTGTACTGTTTTGCTTGGTTGACTATAGTGTAGCAGGGCAGGCACTATAGGGGTAAAATTTAGGTAAAGGTTGGATGTTGTTTGTCTGTATCTGCATGCTATAGGGCCAGGGGAAACCAGCGGAACCAGCATTTGGCTGGTTGGGCAAAGACGAAACAGGTTCTGTTTTTAGGACCTGAACCTGGTTGTTGTTTTCCCAGGTTGGAAAAACAGAACCAGAGGTTGTTTTCCAACCTACCACCTGCTGTTTTGTCGAGCCAGGTTGGTTCTGTTGCTTGGAATTATTTGGGATGATCCCTGGTTGTTCCCAGGTTCATTCCCAAGGTCCTTGCTAGCTAGAGCTATTTATTCCTTCTCTGTTTGTACCTGAATATAGTCAATTTGATTCAAGCGAATTCCTTCCTTGCTGGAATTTCGTTTCTACGCGGTGCGACGGCGGAATGCTACCCGAGTCAACGCTAGTACGCTAGCACTCCAACGCTAGGCTAACGCTGTTCGAGCCATAACTTCGTAATGGCAGAACTTTTCGCGAGGCAACTTGGCTTATTTTCAAGCTCTTAGAGTGAGCTTCAATATAGAAAATTCTCAGCTTAATCCGATCGACGGTCTGCACGATACGTTGCGCGACGTTCAAGGTACTCTTGCTGTTTTGACTAAGTCCCTCTTGATCCCTCTCTCTACAAACTCGGACCCGAGGATAGGGGCTGGTCTTGTACCAGGCACCCAAGGACCCTTGGAGGTGACCCCGAGGAGAGGTTTTAAGTTTGATAAAGTCTTAATAGCTTGAGTTTATTAGGCCCTTACACCAACATGGACAAGTAACGCAATGGTGGGGGAAGAAAATAGGCATGTTCAGTGGCACCACTGCATGTCACAAGGCCTCGGAAACGCCACGCCACGTGCTCTGACGGTGGTGGGAGGGTATCTGAGACAGATGGATACATGCTTATAGAAGTGCTTCTGTGTGTTCTGATCGTTTAAGTTCGTCCAGCCTACAGGGATTAGGGTACCGACACCATCATGTTTAGGTGGGGTACCTCACACCCTGCGTAATCCAAAGGAGTACTGCCCTTGCACACCATCCAACCCGGCATCTTGGCCTGTGGGTGACGACAGATGGGGCAGATGCATGGAGGAGGATGAGCATTGGGGGGGAACGGGGGGGGGGGGGGGTTGTCACCACGTGAATACGGGTTACGGGTTATGCGTTGTAAGGTACCTGCTTCTACCACGAGGTCAACGGTCAGTATTTACAGTTGAAATGCGGTGAGACAAGCTGGCTGGCGTGTTGGCTAGTGGGCTCATGATAGTGGGTGCTGGACGTACTCCATGACTGACGAGGAAATGCAAGGAGTGGCCTGTACCAATACAGAAATAAGAAATGCATGGAGAAACGGAGAGTTTAGTGAACATAAGATTATACCATGATCTCAACGGCAGCACGGCCATGCCTATCGCACACACAAGTTATCCAGTCCCATCCCTCCCGCGACCCCCCCCCCCCCCCCCCCCCCTCTCCTTTTCCTGGACATACATCCCATACACAAGAATACCCCTGCCCACACACAGGAATTCAAATACACGACACCCCGCGAACCCTCTCCACCCCTTCCTCAACATCCAATCCCGTCCATACTGTGAACCCTACTCTCCACTCTACAAACAGGCCATCCCTTCATATATCATCCCTCCCGCTCCCCTCCCCTACCCACACACCGGCCTCCACCTATCAACTTCCATTCTCAGACATGCAATCCCATCCCTCATGTCGACCCACCTCTCCCCTCCTCAGACATCCAATCCTGTCCCTCATTACGCCCCACCCCTCGCCTTCTCAGGCATCCCAACCCAACCCACCCCTTCCTGTCTCGGACATCCCATCCCATCCCTCCCGCTAACCCATCCCTTCCCGTCTCGGACATCCCATCCCATCGCTCTTGCTAACCCACCCCTTCCCGTCTCGGACATCCCATCCCATCCCATCCCTCAAGCTAACCCTCCCCTCTTCCTCTCGCTCACAAAATCCCATCCCAACCGCTAACCCTCCCGTCCCCCTATCTGACTTCTCAGTCCAGTAACCCACGCAAACTGTCACCTCACCTCTCAACCCTAACGTTCTCGGACGTCCTATGCACTTCTTGCCTCTTCTCTACCGCGAAACAGCCCCGTGCCTCTCATACAAGAGTAACGCCCTTCTCAACCCCTTCCCCTTCACTCCCTGCACTTCAATCCCAACTCTGATCCGCTTATCACTCGCGCCCCATTCTGTCACACACTCATGTCAAACACTCAACACATTCACGCACACCATCAGACCCATGTACCATAGTGCTTCACATCGCACCTTGTTACATGGTTATGGTCTGTATGTTGCAGCCCACCACCCGTACTCACTAGGCGCATGGCGGTCTCGTATGTCTTCCCTCGGCTCTCTTCCTTGGCCATTGCGGTGATTGCCGCCAGGCGCTCATGGCGCACTGCGATATCCCGACCCACGTCGCGCCGGTTGGTGTTCCTAGCGTGGCGTTTCACTATCGTCTTGTGAGACGCCTCACCGAAGTTGGTGGAGTACTCCTTGGGCAGTCCCCGGGTGCGGATCATATTGGGGAGATACGGAAGGAGGTGCACCTTTATGAGGAGCCAATGTGACTTCTGGTTGGGAAACACCCGCACCAAGGTCTCGATCAACCTGAGGGTTGGCAGAGCGGTGTTTAAAGAACAAGCCAACATGGAGGGGAGGCTAGCATGGCAAAACAAGCGCACTGCTGTTTAAGACCATACCGGTGCGCAAACCAGTGGTCAATGCTTATTCCTCGCTTCTCGAGATGCACTGCTCGAGCGACTCCTCTGTATGGAAATCGACCCTGAAGTATGCCTGGTACCACTCGTTGAACATCACCATCGCCACCCCGACATCCTCACAGCCTGGCAGGTGGACGAGCAATGGCACGATCTGCATCATTGCCTGGTGCTCGCATGCGGCGTAGTGTGCAAGTGTCCGAAAGTGGGTGATGATATTGGGAAGTCGAAGGATACCCCCTGGCGTCTCACCTACAATGACCTTGCAGTGCCTGCACATACGCCAAGATGCACATCCTCTAGGCACATGAGCACCACTTAAAGAGAGTAAAACGCACAAGACCTGCCTATTAAGCTAGAGCTAACTCACGTAAGCAAGAGTCGCTTCTCCGTCGTCGTGAGCAGGCCAAGCAGGCAGTGCATCGTATGCACCCACAGACCTTCGTCCACCACGTGGAGAAGGCAGACGCCGATGGCCAGATACAGGTTGCCCCACGTGGTTTTGACAAAACCCCAATCCCAAAGGGCACACTGGCATTTCGGGGATGTGTTAGCGGCTATGACGACGCGGCATGGTTCACAAGGATTACGTTTACAGCCACATGTGCAAAACACTCTAACTCACCGCCACAAAGTGGGTGGACCACGCCTGCTTGAGCTGGTCTTGCTCCTCCGCCGTGCTCCTGGTCATGTCCTCGTGCAGTAGTTGCTGGTCGGCAACGGTGCGTGGCGTCAACTTGACAGCCACCTTCGTCAAATCCCATCTGCTTACGGTGCACATGTAGCACGGCTTATTGGACGAGGCTGCCGTGGTGCATGTAAGCTTGCTCGATTCCGGGTGGTCACAAGCCGACGTCGCAAGCGTGGGTACCACGGTGTACTGCCTGCCCGCGTGATCCACGACCTGCACCCCTCGGCTGTAAATTGAAGTACATCTATTAGGGTTTAGGAATGTTTAGCTACTAAAAACCGCATGGAGATGTACATGATCCTTTACCTCTCGAGCCTTGAAACATCCATGATCGGGCCAAGCACGATGCATAACATCTTCTGCATCACGGCGGTCTTCTGTTCTGCTGACATATCCGATGCCAGGTTTGGTTACAACGCGATTATCTCGGAACCCCCCACCAACCACCGAAACACCTCGGGGATGTTCATCAGGGACATTAGCAGTGGATGCGCAAACTGGCGTCCATTGAACGTCAGGTGCATGGAGTCGCTAAAAAGCAGGATCCCTGCCGCACAATACACCATCAGACAACGTCATAACCGGGCGATGCATACCTCGAAGAGGGAGATTGGAACGAGGACACCCATAGGAGCATACGTGAGACTTACCGTTGCAAGGTGGAACCAGTCTATAGCCACTAGGCTGGTGTACCGCCGCACTTCGCCATCCTTTGTGGTAACAGGATGCATAGCAAAGCCCTCGACCCTAGACATTTTAGCCCAAATCTTCATGAGTACCTGCATACGGTAAGTAGAACGTACCGTGCCACTTTAAAAGGATGGATCACATACGTACCATACGTCACAAAGGATTGGCAACCCCATACCTGGATAACGGTCCGGTAGCGGAACGTAACGGTCCCGAAATCACCCTCCAACTCCAGATCGACCGCCTCCCACGCTTCATCCCCGGGCACGAACTCCTTCTCAAACTCCTCCAGATCTCGGTAAGTGTCCCAGAACTTCAGATCAGACACAGCCCATTTCTTGCTCTTAAACAGGTGAATGATTTCAGTAATGGCAGTGTTAGGGAGAAAGAACTTACGCATAATGTTAGCAAGTTCGATCTCGACATCGAGCTTGCTGGTCGACTCGTCGGAGCTTGCGACAGAGGGCGCATCTGGCACCGACTCTGCATTTACGTCAGCAACATCAGATCTTAGGGACTCGCAGCCTGAGCTATGACCAGATGAGGAGGCGACACCACCAGGGGTTTCCACACACGGTGGAGGAGCGTCCACCGTCATTCGCTATAGCGGACCGTGCCAGTAGTGCCCGTGAACAAACCCTCTCGATCGCCTAGCTGCCGGCTCTCGCAAACAATGGCGAGATGCATTCTGATGCTGGCATATGCGCTGGTTGTTTCGGAAGGTGCGTCCGCACCATTCGCATTACTCGCGCGGCATGTCGGATCATGCAGCGTACGGTGGCACGTTTCAGAATGGTGTGGGGATTCTAACACGCTGGAATCTAGCCAAGGCATATCTGGATTCTAACACACAGCGGTAGGTACGACGCGGATTAGAGCTAATCTGAACGCAAAAGGATCTTCCTGACCCGCGCGGGATCCAACTCGCTGTACAGTATTTCGCTATAACCCAAACCGTTGCTGAGGTGATATAGCTATACAATTCGGTTGAAGTGGGACTATAGAAAGAAATGTGCAGATTTGGCTCGCTTTAGTGTGTAGTACACCGTTGCAGGGAAGCTGGCAGAAGATGTTAAATTAGCATAACGGGATTCTGATCCAACAAGCACATGTAAAACAGGCCCCTAAGTTGCAAACCAGAACCTGTCCTAAACTCAAGCAAGGTTCGCGACACATCAACATCATGCTGGCAAAACAATGATGACCCTGCTGTTAATCAAGATACTGGAGCCGACGCTTCACGATGTGATAAGACAGCAGCACCTGAGATATGTCTAGCCACTGTCCGAACATGGAGAAATCTTCTGGCCCATCAACACCTGTATATCAACAGAAATGACTGTGAGAACCCAGATGGTGGACCTATTACGGGCCATGTGCATACGACAATGTCCTACCATCCCTGGGTCCCTGGTTGTAAGGACCAGCCACTTGGCGTGGTGGCTGAAGATCCTGCTGGCGGTGGTCACCTTGGCGATGATGTAGGGTTAGGTGGGTTAGTTTCCTACGTCAACGGTGAGGGCAAGAAAGAAGGTACGAACGAATAAGGGTGAAACGTTCAGGGAGAGTTACCAGTCAAGCGACGTGTGCGCTGCATTGTATCCGTGCGATCCGTGCGACGCACACGCATATGTCGAATAGCGTGTGTAGTGCTGGGTCCGTCATTGTCACCTACGACAGGTTACGCTGGACACTCAGACCATACACAGAGAAAATGATTTCATTGTAGACATCTGCGTACCGGGCTCGTTTTCACTCACTGAAGATGTGGCTGCCAGGGGTCGGAGATGTTATGTTAACAGGCGCCGTGGTATCCTCCTCATCAAATGACGGCGCAGGTGGCGGTGCGTTCTCTGCACAACAGGGATTGCAGTGACATTAGAGACCGCCATATATATGGTCATAGCATAATGTTGAAACACCCACGAGCCGGATGTGCCGGTGGCGCATGGTCAGAGGGTACCAGGTAAGGCCTTGAGACTGGGTTATGCGGGTCACGGGCGACGGTAGGGAGTGGTTGACCTGTCCTCTCGGGATGGATCGCCCTGGCATGATTGTTTGCAGTGACACGATCGTTGTTGCCAGTTGGCGCATGATCATCATGATCGGTATTCAGTACGTTGTTCCATGCATTAGGAGAGTCCTCTTGAGTCTCATCGCCTTCCGCGTCAGCGTGATGTTGTGCATCGGGTCTAGGATCTACCGGGGGCATATCTTTGCCGCTTTCCTCTTGTTCCTGGCCTTCCATCATCAGACTCTCGTGGCTCTTTTCGGGCGATGCCTCACGAGCCGGCGGAGCATATCGGATGCACGAGGGCGGCAAGTCCACGGCGTCGCGCGCATCAGGATACTGGGAGTCCGAAACAATCTCTATTGGTCCGCGACGTCGCCCAATGCGTCCTGGGTTGTGTAGGGCGTACGTAGCTTGTGACCTAACACGCTCCGCCATTGGCGGACTGGATGTCAGGCGTTCCAACAGAAGGGTGGCGGAGGGTGTGCATGAGCTAGGGTTTCGACTAATTGCTAGACAATCTGGGCCATTATTCCCGTTTCTCATTGTTTCGATAATGTTGCATAAAGAAAGAAGGATATGGTTTCACCATGTAGTAAGCAGGTTGTATCTGAGTGATACATGTCAAGAAAAAGCCACTTGCACCAAACTAAAGAGTTAATTATAAAACTGACAAGCTAAACCCTATACTTATTTCATATCGTGTCAGCACAACACACGATTCATAAATACATCAACACTACAACACTGCTCCTCATTCAACGGATCACTACTTTACCCTTACGCCGTAGGTGATCCTCATAGAAGGCACTCCAGTCAAACAAGTCCTGGAAAATCTCCTTCCGCCAGTCTGCCGATTTGCCAAACTGTTTGATTTCCTCAACGCACTCAAAATTCGGCTCGACTAAGGCCTGCATATATTTCATGACGTACACACCACAGTCGTGATAGTTGCGTTGAAGAGTCACCTGCAATGCGTGAAAAGGAGGATGCGTATGAGGGTGGGAGGAACGGTGACGCTATACATCGGTGATTAGACATGATCACGTAGCCAAAAGGCCTGTGGTACCTTGGGCTTAACGTACTCCACTTCTGCTATCCAATCGTCGATGTGTGATTCGTCCGCGTCGGGGGTAGAGTGAGGGGACTTGCTTCCATAAGAATCCGCGACGATAGCGCCACACAGGAGCTTGTAGTTTACCCATATATTGGGTGATACAAATCTGCATGCACCCATATGATCCATTTGACTTACCTGGCCACATGACGTTCAAACCCCTTGTGCATTTTCTTGGAGTCGGCATGTACAAATCTGGTTAGCTTGGGAAGGGCACCTTCCTTAGGTGCGTTATCGCTGTCTAAAATCAGCAGGCTCCTGTGATCGCTGCAGCGAAACGGAGTAAACCCGGTGTTATAAAACGGCGACGCACGGACGTGCGTAAGGGGGGAGGGGGGTTGCGGGTGGGGGGTACGGGGATTTTGGCATTATGAAAGGAATGGGTAGCGACTATAAAACGTTCTGGCAACGTACTCAAAGTGAATCGGGATGAGAACCGACTTCCATTCGAGCAGGTTCTCCCCATGGACGATGTTCCCGCACGGCCATTTGCACTTTGGTGCCGAAATGGTGGGGTAGAATATAGTCGATATGTAACATCACGTCTTGTCGTCCATGCCGTGCTGATACTGCAACATGCTGCCACACAGGAGTCCAAGGTGTGTTTGTGATAGATTCGTATCAGCCTAGGAGAACCATAACGTGGGTACTACGAAGCGAGCGTATGGAAGATACTCACGCGCCAAACCATTCGATAACATCGCCCCCTACCCACTCTTGGTCTAGTAGAGAGTGGGCATGTTCCAGTGTCATGGATAACCAGCTGCTCCCAAGGGGGAATGGCATCATGTAGTTAAAAGACGGGCCATGTGTCAGAACTTTATAGCTTATGCAGTTGTGTAGGCTATAGTGGGGTATCCCATAGGGGGTACAACCCAATTAGGGTTTCCTATTTTACTCACTTCTTTCATAGTTCATTCATTCTCGTTCTAGTTTTCACATGGTATCGAGCAGGTTCCCTCGTGGGAACTGTTCCTAGGGCCCACCGTCCTTTTTTTTCTGCCCGGAGCGCACTCTGCCCTTGCCCGAGTCGCGCTCCCCTCTCTCTCGGCCCCTAGTGGCCCCTTTAGCCGCCCGTCCCGGCCCTTAGACGCCCACGCGCCGCCCGTCCCGGCCCTTAGACGCCCATGCGCCGCCCGTCCCGGCCCTTAAACGCCCGCGCGCCGCCCGTCCCGGCCCTTAGCCGCCTGTGCGCCGCCCGTCCCGGCCCTTGACGCCCGCACGCCGCCCGTCCCGGCCCTTAGACGCCCGTGCGCCGCCCGTCCCGGCCCTTAGACGCCCGCGCGCCGCCCGTCCCGGCCCTTAGCCGCCCGCGCGCCGCCCGTCCCGGCCCTTAGCCACCCGTGTGCCGCCCGTCCCGGCCCCTAGCCGCCCGCGCGCCGCCCGTCCCGGCCCTTAGCCGCCCGTGCGCCGCCCGTCCCGGCCCTTAGACGCCCGCGCGCCGCCCGTCCCGGCCCTTAGCCGCCCGTGCGCCGCCCGTCCCAGCCCGTAGAGGCCCGCGCGCCGCCCGTCCCGACCGCGCGCCGCTGCTCCAGCCCGTCGACGCCAGTGCGCCGCCCGTCCCAGCCCCACGCCGCCCGTGAGCCGCCCGCCCCGGCCCCACGCCGCCTGTGCGCTGCCCGTCCTGGCCGCGCGCCGCTGCCCCGGCCCGTCGACGCCCGTGGGCCACCCGTCCCGGCCCCACGCCGCCCGTGCGTTGCCCGTCCCGGCCCCGCGCCGTCGTCCCGGCCCCCCACTCCACCCGTGCGCCGCCCGTCCCGGCCCCACGCCGCCCGTGCGCCGCCCGCTCCGGCAGCGCGCCGCCGTCCCGGCCCCACGCCGCATGTGCGCCGCCCGTCCCGGCCCCGCGCAGGTGCCCCGGCCCGTCGCCTGCTGCATTGCCGAGCCGCCCCCCCCACCGAACCGCCGAGCAGCCCAGCAGCCGAGCCGCAGAGCAGCCGAGCCGCCGAGCAGCCCAGCAGCCGAGCCGCCGAGCGTTCGAACCGCCCTTCTTCCGAGCTGCCCGACCTGCACAGTCCGGTGAGCACATCTCCCTTTGTCACTGCACTGCCCCCCACCCTACTGTTTGCACTACTGGTCGTCTAGGGTCATGGCTACTCCTAGTGTCCTCGCCTTTGACGCTGAGGGTAGGGCCATTGACTTTGAGGTCTGGATAGATGACCTACAGCTGTTCTTACAGTGCGATAGGGCAGACAGTCTCTCTCTCTTTGACCTCACCTCTGGCACTGCCCCCTGCCCCTGCTGCTGATGCTGACGCCACTGTTCGCTCCCAGTGGGCCATGCGCGACGCTGCTGCACATCTTGCTGTGCGTCGCCACCTCCCTACCTCTGAGCGTGCGCACTTTAGTCAGTACAAGAGTGCTCAGACCTTGTACGACGCTGTAGTTGCGCGCTACTCCTCCCCTGCCACTGCTGCACTGAGCCGTCTCATGCTACCGTACCTCTTCCCTGACCTTGCTGCCTTTCCCACAGAGCACCTCCGCACTAGTGACACTCGCTACCGCGCTGCACTCCCTGCTGACTTCTGCGCCAAGAACCCCCCCCCCATGTACATCACCCTCTACTACATAGTCACTCGTCTCCCTGACACCCTTCGCGTAGTCAGGGACCACTTCCTCTCAGTCTGTCCCACCACTCTCACTGTCGACCTCCTCGAGAAGTCCCTCCTAGCGGCCGAGAAGGGCATAGTCGCTGTAGGGGCCTCTCTTGGTGACCCGCGCACCCCCATCTTTGAGGGGTGTTCCCCCTCCCCCCTTCTGCCCTCTGTTGCCTCTGCTGCTGCGGCCGACCTCCTTGGTCTTGAGTCGGTCGGTGCGGCGTCTGCCCCTAGCGGGAGACGCCGCCCTGGCAAGGGCAAGGGGGGCAAGGGCGCTGGAGGAGCGAGCGGGGGCGGTGGGGGTGGAGGTGGAGGCAGCGGAGGGAGTGGGGGTGGCGGTGGGAGTGGAGGTGGGGGTGGAGGTGTCGGTGGCGGCAGTGGAGGCGGAGGTGGCGGCGGTGGCGGAGGTGGGAGCGGCGGTGGCAGAGGTGGCGGCGGTGGAGGCGGTGGCGGAGGCGGCAACAGTAGCGGAGGCGGCGGAGGCGGCGGGGGTGGCGGTGGAGCTGGTCGCGGGTCTTCGTGGAGTAGTGGCTCCGGTGGTGCCACGCGCCAGCAGCAGCAGCGAGGCCGTGAGGGCCTGTCCCCTCAGCAGCTCCGTGAGTGGTACACGCAGCGTCAGCGTGGTGGGATCTTTGGTCCCTGCACCTACGTCCTTTGCACCGGCGACCGCGCGGGTGAGCAGTGTGGGGGTGCCCACACCGCCAAGCGCTGCTTTGGCCGCCTGACGGACGCTTGGCGTCACCAGTTCCCGGAGGCCAGTGAGATCCCCCGCTGGGGAGAGCTGTCTAGGGCAGGAGTAGCGATCTTTGATCTTGACTTTGATGCTATCCTTGCTGCAATGTATGCTGTGACTATTAGTGATGAGGGTGACTGTTACCGGTGTTTCCCGCCCGACCCGGGCATTGGTACTGCTGCTCTAGGTGCCGGTGAGGCTGCTGCTCTAGGTGCCAGTGCGTCTGCGCCCTCAGGTACTGGTGAGTCTGCGCTCTCAGGTACTACGTCGGCTTCGGCCTCCCTCACCTTCACCCTTGACTCTGGGGCTTCTCGCTCCTTCTTTCGGGACCGCACCACACTCACGCCGCTTAATCGGCCGGTTGCGGTGTCTCTGGCTAACCTCTCTGGGGGTCCTGTCCTGTCTCGCTTCTCTACAGTCCTCCCGTATCCGGCGGCTCCCTCTGGCACCCTGTCTGGTCTCTACCTCCCCTCGTTCTCCACAAACCTGGTGAGTGGTGCTGACCTACAGGATGCGGGTGTCCACCAGTTCACTCCTGCGCGCCAGCGGGTGATGCACTGCAGCGACGCTAGCACAGGCGGACACCTGGCTACGTTTACCCGTCAGCCGAGGTCGAGCCTGTACACACTGACCACTGCGTCTCCTCCCGTTGCTGAGTCTGGTAGAGTAGCTGCGTCGGGTCAGGTGTTTGCTGCAGCGTCCAGGTCTGGTCCTGAGTCTGCCCCCTGTTCGTGTCGTCTCCTGTCTCACGAGACTCTTCTCTGGCACCACCGTCTTGGTCACCCCTCTCTGCTTCGGCTCAGAGGCATGGCCTCCCGTCTTCTTGTGTCTGGTCTGCCCCTGTACCTCCCTCCCCTTCCTCAGGGCCCTGGCCGTGCCTGTGTCCCCTGCGTCCAGCGGCGCCAGCGTGCTGCCCCTCACTCCTCCCAGTTTCCTCCGACAGAGGCCCCGTTGTAGACGCTTCACATGGACGTGTGGGGCCCAGCCCGCGTCCGTGGACAGGGTCACGAGCGCTACTTCCTGCTCGTTGTTGACGACTACTCGCGTTACACCACAGTCTTCCCCTTGCGCAGCAAGGGTGATGTCACTGAGGTGCTGATCGACTGGATCCGCGCAGCTCGTCTCCAGCTCAGGCATAGCTTTGGCTCGGACTTTCCTGTTCTGCGTCTGCACTCGGACAGAGGCGGAGAGTTTTCCTCTGGCCTTCTGCGAGCCTACTGTCGTGCACGAGGCATCCGTCAGACCTTCACGCTCCCGGACTCACCCCAGCAAAATGGGATTGCTGAGCGCCGCATTGGCATGGTCATGGACGTCGCTCGTACGTCCATGATGCATGCGGCTGCCCCCCATTTTCTGTGGCCGTTTGCGGTCAGGTACGTGGCGCATCAGCTCAACCTTCACCCCATGTCTCCAGGCCGGAGACCTCCCCAGCCTTGCTGTGGACGGGGAAGGTTGGCGATGCATCGGCGTTCCGGGTCTAGGGATCTCGGGCGTTTGTCCGCGACTTGTCTGCGGACAAGCTATCCCCTCGTGCTGCTCCTTGCGTCTTCCTCGCGTTCCCCCCTGACACGCCTGGGTGGCAGTTCTACCACCCTACTTCTCGCCGTGTTCTGTCCTCCCAGGACGTCACGTTTGACGAGTCGGTCCCCTACTACTGCCTCTTCCCCTACCGCACTCCGTCTCTCCCCCCGCCCCCGCTCTTCCTTGTCCCAGGTCCACCCCCGGTAGACCCCCTCCCCCCTTAGGGTCCTGCCCCTTCAGGTGTGTCCCAGGTAGACGCAGTCGAGCCTGTCAAGGTTACTGGTGACTCTGGTGCTGCTGAGGGTGCTGAGCCTGGGGGTGCTGGGACTGGGGGTTCTGAGCCTGGGGGTGCTGAGCCTGGGGGTACTGAGACTGGGGGTGCTGAGCCTGGGGGTGCTGCGACTGGGGGTGCTGAGCCTGGGGGTGCTGAGCGTGGGGGTGCTGTGGCTGGGGGTACTGAGCCTGGAGGTGCTGAGCCTAGGGGTGCTGCGACTACGGGTGCTGAGCCTGGAGGTGCTACGCCTGGAGCTCCTCAGGGGACTTCGTCTCGCCGGGAGCCATTCTCTCCCCCGGAGCTGCGCGAGTGGTTTGCCCGGCGCTGGAGGCGTGCTGCTAGAGCTGGAGGTTCTTCGACGGCTGAGGGTGCTGGTGCTGCGGGTCCCGGAGGTGCTCCTGCTGGGAGTACGGGAGATGCTGGGCCTGCGGGTTTGACTGGGGCTAGTGCTTGGAGGGCGCAGTCCAGTGGTCCTCACTTGGCACGCAGACGCTTCCTGGGCTGACGACCAGGCTACACAGCGGTCGTCACAGGGTTACACCTTCAGCCTTGGTTCTGGCTCTGTCTCGTGGCGGGCTACTCGCTCGTCTTCTGTTCTCGGCTCCAGTTGTGAGGCTGAGATCTACGCTGGGGCCATGGCTGCACAGGAGCTTCGCTGGCTCACCTACCTGCTGACCGACCTTGAAGAGCCGCCTCGTTCGAGCTCTTCCTGCCGCTCTTCGTGATCGGACGCCATGTTCCCAGTGTCGCGAGTAATCAGCTTAACCCTAATGCATCCAGAGGGTAGCGGGACTTGATAAAGCCTACAGCAAAAATGGTTGGTCTGTTTCTACAGATAGGTTTGTTGGTCGTGAAGAGCCCTTGTTGGCCTAAACGGTGACACCAATATCGTGTTCAATCGAGGGTCTAACAATGCCTGGCAATCAACTTGCTAGCTAGGTTGTGAAAGTACACGTGTAAAATTGCACCTATCATCTATCGGACCTACCCGTAAAGGTAGGTCCAAACACTTGAAAGCGATGCCACGGCTTTGGTCACGAGGCTAAGGTTCGTCCGCCTGAACTTGGATTTTGCGGTTTGGAGACCTGGTAACGGTACGGGTTACTCTCGTACGCATAGAATGGACGGTTGGTCTCCAAGACAGCATCTGTCATCGGCTTGGATGTTGCGCCGCCTTGCGACTCGTCAAAGTGTTACACAGGGAGGAGTTTTCCCAACCACATAACCGATGCCGGGTCTGTCCCATCCACGGTTGACCGTGGTTAGACAGCACTATAATCTACGGCTGGTTAAACAACTGGTTACGATCCCCTCCCTTCATTATCATTTGCTCGAAGTTTTGTTCAACTTCTTGTGTCTCAAAATCAACTCGATTGCTATCCATCATCACTCGCCGAACATCTTGCTAGGATATAATATGCATACATATGCTTAAGTATCCCCAAGGATGTCTACCCCGCACAGTCGACCATTACGATATAAGAGGGTACCCGACCATCTTAAGGAATTTGTTGTTCCGACGGCTAGAGCCAGGCCCATAGACCCTAAGTGGGCCGCGGAGGGCGTGGAGGTTAGAGCCCTCGTACTAGAATACCGGGAGAATTACCCGGCGAAGACTGGACACTTGGCGCCACATGACAGTAGACGACTGGACGCAACAGTGGCGGTCGACCGAGACGCTTCTGTACAATACCCTTACGGTATACCGTATCACTCCGTCCGTGCGGAGCAAACCGCGCATCGTCGTAGCCGCGCCAAGCAGACCCAGGTGGGGGAGCAGGAGGTCGTAGCGCAGAACGCAGCGAAAAAAAGTGAGATCCCACGTCGCTGAATTCGTTGCATTTGTGTTAGCGTCATGAGCCCGCCAACGGCTGACATGCGCTGTATCGATGTAACGCGTTTGTTTGCCAGATATTGACGTGGGGGACGTGGAATGCGCAGAGGATAAAAATATTCTAACCGATCCAGCCAAGAGCGGGAACACAGAGGTTGGATGGGCGAGCAGTGAGGATCGAAATCCGGAGTCGTGGTACCAGTTCAACGATGAGCTGTACACAGTGCCAGTGTGTTCGCCGTGCACAGATGCTGACACGGACGACAAATCTGCACCTGGTGGGAACTCTGAATCTGACGGTAGCGTGTCTGAGGGGGAAGATTGGGTCGCCGCGGATGTCGACTTGGTGACCAATTCAGACATCGAATGCCCTTCCCCCCCTCACGCTTACCCTCCAGGCACACCCATCTGTAACAAGGCCGTGGTCGACACAAAGGCGAAAAAGCGTCGTGGAGCAAGGAAGTCGGCCAAGAAACACGCGGCCGATCCGATGGCGACGGTTAGGCGAATAATACTGTCAAACTTATATGCTATAGTCTGTGTAGGCTGTAGTGGGGTAGCTCATATGGGGTACAACACTTTAGGGTTTCCTACTTGTACTCCTCATGCTGCTCCATGCAATCATTCCTTGTTCTTTCACATGGTATAGAGCAGGTTCCCTAGTGGGAACGTTTCCTAGGGCCCACCACTGATTTTTTTTTTCCTGCCCGGAACACGCTTCCCTCCTGTCCGAGTCGCGCCCCGTGTGCCCTCCCTACCGTCGTGCCCCTAGCCCTTAGCAGCCCGTCGCGCCCTCCTCAGGCCCCTCTTGGCCCCCTTTCGCGGCACCTCACGGCCCCTCTTGCGACCCCGTCGTCGCCGCTCTACGCCCTGTCGCCACCCCTCTAGGCCTGTCGCGGCCCCTTTGCGGCCCGGTTGCCGCCTCTAGCGGCCTCGTCGCCGCCCCTCTAGGCCCATCGCGGCCCCTTCACGGCCCCGTCGCTGCCCCTCTAGGCCCCTCGCGGCCCCTTCGCGGCCCCGTCGCCGCCTCTCTAGGTCCCATCGCCGCCCCTCCAGGCCCCTCGCGGCCCCTTCGCGGCCCCGTCGCCGCCCCTTGCGGCCCCGTCGCCGCTCCCTCTAGGCCCCTTACGGCCCCTCTGCGACCCCGTCGCCGACCCTAGCGGCCCCGTCGACGCCCCTGGAGGCCCCGTCGCCGCCCTTAGCGGCCACGTCGCCGACCCTAACGGCCCCGTCGCCGACCCTAGCGGCCCCGTCGCCGCCCCTAGAGGCCCCGTCGCCGCTCCTCGCGGCCCCGTCGCCGCCTCAACCGGCCCCTTCACCACTGAGCCGCCCAGCAGCTGAGCAGCCGAGCCACCACGCCGCCAGCAACCCAGCAGCCGAGGCGCCCGACAGCCGAGCCGCCCAGCAACCGAGGCGCCCGACAGCCGAGCCGCCGAGCCGCCCAGCAGCCGAGCCGCTGAGCCGCTGAGCTGCCCAGCTGCCGAGCCGCCCAACCGCCGAGCCGCCGAGCCGCCGTGCCACCCAGCAGCCGAGCCGCCGTGCCGCCCTGCCATCGAGCCACTACTGTTCCTACCGGCGTGCTCCGGCCCTACTCCTTTGGACTGGTGAGCTCACTCCCTGCTAGGCCACTGCAGGCATGGCTACCCCTAGTGTCCTTACCTTTGATACTGAGGGTCGTGCTGTTGACTTTGAGGTCTGGGTCGATGACCTCTAGCTGTTCTTACAGCGCGATAGGGCAGACGGACTCTCCCTGTTCGATCTCACCTCTGGTGTCTCTCCTGCCCCGCCTGCTACTGCTGACAGCAGTGTTCGCTCACAGTGGGCCACGCGCGATGCTGCTGCACATCTTGCTGTGCGTCGCCACTTACCGACCACTGAGCGTGCGCACTTTAGCCAGTACAAAAGTTCTAAGACCTTGTACGACGCTGTAGTTGCACGCTACTCTTCCCCTGCCACAGCTGCGCTTAGCCGCCTCATGCGGACGTACCTGTTCCCTGACCTTGCTGCCTTTCCCACGGTCGTTGATCTCATTACGCACCTTTGCACTAGTGACACTCGCTACCGCGCTGCGCTTCCTGCTGATTTCTGTGCCAAGAACCCCCCCCCCCATGTACATCACCCTCTACTACATAGTCACCCGGCTCCCTGACTCCCTTCGCTTAGTCAGGGACCACTTCCTCTCAGTTTGCCCCACAACACTCACCGTTGACCTCCTCGAGGAGCGCCTCCTAGCAGCAGAGAAGAGCATAGTCGCTGTAGGAGCCTCTCGTGGTGACCCTCGCACCCCCGTCTTTGAGGGGTGTTCTCCCTCCCCCCTCTTGCCCTCTGTTGCTTCTGCTGCTGCGGCGACCTCGTTGGTTTCGAGTCGGTCGGCGTTGCGTCTGCCCCTAGCGGGAAGCGCCACACCGGCAAGGGCAAGGGGGGCAAGGGCGTTGGAGGGGCTAGTGGGGGCGGTGGAGGTGGTAGTGGAGGCAGTGGAGGAGGTGGGGGTGGTGGTGGTGGTGGGAGTGGTGGCGGGGGTGGAGGTGTCGGTGGCAGCAGTGGAGGCGGAGGATGTTATAGTCACAGTAGGCTTCAATGTGCCTAAAACGAAAGATAGAGTGATCAGTCGGATTTCTGCACAACGTTTTCAAACGTTCATAACGATCTGGTCACAGCTTCAAAGGACCTGATTTAACTTGGATCTAGAGCGCCTTAACATCGCCTACAATAGGCAATTTAGATCGCACGATCTCATCAAGAATTGACGACACAACGTCAGTTTGAACGAACGGCACTATGGCAGCCACTATTGTCTTAGAACACAAGATAGGAAGAGTTAGGAAGTGTTACGAGTTGGGAATGACTCCCAGCTCCTACAAACCCCAAGAGCCGAGGTACAGTGATGTGGAATAGTGCCACACGGTCCCCAACTACGAAGGGTCTCGAAACTACCCTTCACTAGGGCCTACATTAAGTGAAATGTTACACTACACAAAGTAATGTAACTATCTTCAATATCTTGAGGTGTACCCTTTTGGCGAGCTTCGAAATCACTTGAGGCTTGACATCAAGGCTCGAGCTCTTCATCACAAACTCATCCTTGAGTTCTTGATGGGTCTGCTGCACACACCTGCGACACGCCGAACGTTCGACACAGGACAAAATAGAAACCGCGCACGACAAAATAGAAACCGCGCGTGAGACACAAACGACCGCGTAACACGCGTCTAGTGATAACTCGCTATTGAGTCGACACACACACTCGACATCATGACTCAACATTCACACACAGCTTTAAGTATGAAATATATATTATCCCATGCCCTCATACCATTCCATACACACACACATGCACGCACACGGACAACAAGCCGAGTGCAAACCGTAGGGTTGCACCAACAAACTCCCCCTCGGATTGTTGGCCTTAGGATATGTTGCTCTCTCTGTTTAGAGCCATCCCAGCCAGCTTGCAACACTTCCAATGCTGCTACTCCACCAGCCTCTTGGTCATCATGTCAGCCAGCTGCCCCGTGGTCTTCACGTAGCGCAACTCAACTTCACCCGCGGTTACCATGCTCCTCGTCCAATGCCACTTCACCCTCATGTGCTTCGTGAGTCCATGCAACACAGGGTTCTTAGCAAGAGCAATGGCACCCTGGCTGTCACAGTACAGTGGGGTAGGTCCTTGCTGCTCTTCCCCCAATTCAGCCAACAAACGCCGCTGCCAAACAATCTCCCGTACGGCACGGAAGAGTGCCATGTACTCGGACTCCACCGAGCTCAAAGCTTGGTCAACCTGCTTCTTGCTCTCCCAAGCAGTTGGGCCTCCACCAACACAGCACATGAAGCCTCCCACTCTTGTCATGTCCTCTGGTTCTGATGCATATGAAGCATCCGGGTAGGCGGTGAGGAACAAACGCCCGGGTTCAACACCATCCGCGCCCTTTTGGCGCCTTTGTGCCGCCGCCGAGTATTGCAGCCCAACGGTCGGTGTTTGGCCAAGATACTTGGCCACCCTCATTCCAGCTGCGGAGGTGGCGGAGGCAACGGTGAAGCTGGTCGCGGCTCTGCGCAGAGGAGTGGCTCCGGTGGTGGTCCGCGCCAGCAGCAGCCGCGCAGTCGTGAGACCCTGTCCCCTCAGCAGCTTCGTGAGTGGTACGCTGGGTGTCAGCGGGGTGTTGGTACTGGTCCCTGCACCTACGTCCCCCGTACCGGCGACCGCGCTGGTGAGCAGTGCGGGGACACGCACTCCACCCAGCGCTGCTTCGGCCGCCTGATGGACGCTTGGCGTCATCAGTTCCCTGACGCCACTAAGATCCCTCGCTGGGGAGAGCTGTCGAGGGTGGGGGTTGCTATCTTTGATCTTGACTTTGATGCTATTCTTTCTGCCATGTATGCTGTGTCTACTAGTGATGAGGGTGACTGTTACCTGTGCGTTCCGCCTAACCCGAGCATTGAGGCTGCTGCTCTAGGTGCTGGTGAGGCTGCTCCAGGTGCTAGTGCGTCTGCTGCCCCAGGTGCTGGTGAGTCTGCTCTCTCAGGTACCACGTCGGCTCATGCCTTGCACACATTCACAATTGACTCGGCTGCTTCCCGCTCCTTCTTTCGAGACCGCACCACGCTGACGCCACTTAGTCGGCCGGTTGCGGTCTCCCTGGCGGACCCCTCTGGGGGTCCTGTCCTTGCTAGCTTCTCCACTGTCTTACCGTGTCCGGCAGCCCCCTTTGGCACCCTGTCAGGTCTTTACCTCCCCTCGTTCTCTACGAACATGGTGAGTGGAGCTGATCTACAGGATCAGGGGGTTGACCAGTTCACGCCTGCGAGTCGGCGGGTGACCCACTGTACGTGTGCTCGGATGGGCCAAATTTTGGCCACGTTTACACGTCAGCCGGGGTTGAGCCTGTACACACTGACCACTGAGTCTCCTCCTGTTGCTGAGTCTGGTCAGATAGCTGCGTCGAGTCAGGTGTTTGCTGCAGCGTCCAGGTCTGGTCCTGAGTCTGTGCCCTGCTCGTGTCGTCTCCCGTCCCACCAGACTCTCCTTTGGCACCACCGCCTTGGTCACCCCTCCCTGCCTCGTCTCCGAGGCAAGGCCTCACGTGTCCTTGTCTCTGGTCTCCCCCGGTCTCTCTTTCCCCTACCTCCGGGGCCTGCCCCTACATGCGTCCCCTGCGTCGAGGGGCGGCAGCGCGCCGCCCCTCACTCCTCCGAGCTTCCTCCGACAGAGGCTCCCCTGCAGACTCTTCACATGGACGTGTGAGGCCCTGCCCGCGTCTGTGGCCAGGGTCACGAGCGTTACTTCTTGTTGGTGGTTGACGACTACTTGCGTTACACCACGGTGTTCCCCTTGCGTAGTAAGGGTGACGTCACTGAGGTGTTGATCGACTGGATCCGCGCAGCTCGTCTCCAGCTCAGAGAGAGTTTTGGCTCGGACTTCCCTGTTCTGCGTCTGCACTCTGACAGAGGCGTGGAGTTTTCCTCTGCCCGTCTGGGAGCCTTCTGTCGTGCACAGGGCATCCGCCAGACCTTCACGCTTCCGGCCTCTCCACAGCAAAATGGGATTGCTGAGCGCCGCATTGGCATGGTCATGGACGTCGCTCGTACGTCCATGATCCATGCGGCTGCTCCCCATTTTCTGTGGCCGTTTGCGGTTCAGTACGCAGCGCATCAGCTCAACCTTCAGCCCCGGGTCTCCTTGCCAGAGACCTCCCCCACCTTGCGGTGGAAGGGGAAGGTTGGCGATGCGTCTGCGTTTCGGGTCTGGGGATCTCGGGCGTTTGTCCGCGACTTGTCTGCGGACAAGCTGTCCCCTCGTGCTGTTCCCTGCGTCTTCCTTGGCTTTCCCCCTGACGCGCCTGGTTGGCAGTTTTAGCACCCCACCTCGCGCCATGTTCTGTCCTCCCAGGACGTCACCTTTGACGAGTCGGTGCCTTACTACCATCTTTTCCCCTACCGCACTGCGCCCCTCCCCCTGCCGCCAATCTTCCTTGCGCCAGGTCCTCCCCTGGTAGACCCCCTCCCCCCTCAGGGTCCTGCCCCGTCAGGTGTGTCCCAGGTAGACGCAGTTGAGCCTGTCCAGGTAACTGTTGACTTTGGTGCTGCTAGGGGCGCTGAGCCTGCGGGTGCCGGGTCTGGGGGTGCGGAGCCTGGGGGTGCTGAGTCTGGGGGTGCCAGGTCTGGGGGTGCGGAGCCTGGGGCTGCTGATTCTAGGGGTGTTGAGCCTAGGGGTGTGGAGCCTGGGGGTGCTGAGCCTGGGGGTGCGGAGCCTGGGTGTGCTGGGTCTACTCGCATGACCTCTGGCGGTGCTTCGTCGAGGCGGGAGCAACTCTCTCCGCTGGAGCTGCGCGAGTGGTTTGCCCGGCGCTGGCGCCGTGCTGCTAGAGCTGAAGGTACTACTGTTGCTGCTGGTCCTGCAGGTGCTCGTCCTGGCGGTTCTGGAGCTGCTGGGACTGGGAGTCCTGCTGGAGGTACTGCTGGAGCTGCTGGCGGTACTGGAGCTGACTGTCCTGCTGGAGTTGGTGCTCTTGGAGCTGCTGGAGCTGCTGGAGCTGGAGCTGCTGGGGGTGTCGGCGCTGGTGGTTCTGCTGGCCCTAGTGCTTCTGAGGGTGCTGGAGTTGGCGCTGTTGGAGCTGGAGGTGCTGCTGGCGCTTGTGCTGCCGCTGGGGGTACTGGTGCTGTCCCTGCTGGTTCTGGAGGCGCTGCGCGGCCGAGGCCGTACTTCATTCCGCTCCTTGAGCAGGTTCTTGGTCTCCCGCCCTCTACTGGTACAGCTCCTCCCTTAGCGTGTCCAGTTGCGGTCACAGTTACAGCCCGCCTCCCCCCTGCCTGCTCCTTCTCCCTACACTGGTCCTATTGGAGGTCTTGCTGAGCGTCATGAGCCTGCGTCTCGTCCTGCGTCGCCTGTTCGTGCAGCTCCCACTACTGGTCGTGCTCCGCGTCCGCGTCCTCCTGCGGTCCCCGGCACACACCAGATGGCATTGCGTCCTTCCACTGCTCCTTTGCGTGTCCCGTTGCCGTCTCCTCCAGAGTCCTCTCTTCCTACTCTTGCTGACCCTGAGTCTGACTCTCTTCGTGCTGCCAGTCCTAATGTCACGCGTCTCCTGGCTACTGTTGTCACTGAACCTTCTTTTGAGTCCACTGCTGCGTCTGCCTTAGTTGCTGAGCTCGTTGACTTCGCTGCTCGCTGTCGTCTAGACTACGCTGCTAGTCTTATCGCTGAGTCTGAGTCTGTCTGTCCTCCGTCCATCGGGGGTGAGTGTGTTGGGTGCAAATTCACATTGCACGACATCCTGCCGTCTGTTTGTATGAGTATACGTGTGCGAATGCATTTGGGTGTGAATGGAATGTTCGTGTGTTTGTTTGCTTTCGCAATTTCTGCTTGAAGCATTTGCAGGTACTAGCGCATTATGCGCTTCGGCACAACATTGTACGCGCTATGAACAGTACACGCAGAAAGGACGAGCTCGCAAAGGAACCCAAGATGGAAGCTTTGCGGTTCGGTTGAATTGATTGTGCAGATTCAGTTCTATCCAACTTGAAATTGTACTGTTTTGTTTGGTTGACTATAGTGTAGCAGGCCAGGCACTACAGGGGTACAATTTAGGTGAATGTTGGATGTTGTTTGTCTGTATCTGCATGCTACGGGGCCAGGGGAAACCAGCGGAACCAGCTTTTGGCTGGTTGGGCAAAGACGAAACAGGTTCTGCTTTTAGGACCTGAACCTGGTTGTTGTTTTCTCAGGTTGGAAAAACAGAACCAGAGGTTGTTTACCAACCTACTACCGGCTGTTTTGTCTAGCCAGGTTGGTTCTGTTGCTTGGAATTATTTGGGATGATCCCTGGTTGTTCCCAGGTTCATTCCCAAGGTCCTTGCTAGCTAGAACTATATATTCCTTCTCTGTTTGTACCTGAAGACAGTCAATTTGATTCAAGCGAATTCCTCCCTGCCTCAAATTTCGTTTCTACGCGGTGCGACGGCGGAATGCTACCCGAGTCAACGCTAGTATGCTAGCACTCCAACACTAGGCAAACGCTGTCCGAGCCATAACTTCGTAATGGCAGAACATTTCGCGAGGCAACTTGGTTCATTTTAAAGCTCTTGGAGAGAGCTTCGATATAGGAAATTCTCAGCTCCGATCGACGGTCTGCACGATACGCTGCGCGACGTTTAAGGTAGTCTTGCTGTTTTGACTTAGTTCCTCTTGATCCCTTTCTCTACAAACTCGGACCCGAGGATAGGGGCTGGTCTTGTACCAGGCACCCAAGGACCCTTGGAGGTGACCCCGAGGAGAGGTTTTAAGTTTGATAAAGTCTTAATAGCTTGAGTTTATTAGGCCCTTACACCAGCAAGCCGGTATTAGAGCTGCGTTATAGTGATCCTCGTTATAGGTAGCTATGGCGGGCAACACCTCGGCGGTAGCTGGTGAATCGTCAGCCCAAGATCGTAGCGGCAGCCAAGATTCTGGTGTTTCTGCGCCAAGGGGAGCACGAACAAGCCAGGGCTCGCTGATCAAGGAGGTGCTGAAAAACTTCACCGTCGAGAAGTTCAATGGTGAGGGCTATGATGATTGGGCCTGGAAAATGCAACTTTATTTCCGTCAGATCGGTTTGCTGAAACTAATGATTGTGGAGGAGCCTAGACCGAGTGACCCCACCCTTCAGGAAGATAGGTATGAGCGCGCCTCGGCTGGCTACTACTTGATGTCGCAGAGTTTGGAGCCGAACCAGCAACACCACGTCATGCACCTGCTGCCGGAGGTTGAGTGCAGTCCGAAGGCGTGGACGGTGTTGAAGGAGCTGCACGCCCCGACCTCTGTTGTTGCAACGTTGATGCTTGAGAGGGAGCTGTCCGCGTTGCGCCTAAGGAAGGGAGAGCCGGTGCAACCTGTCCTGGACAAGATGCGCGACCTCTACGCAAAGTTGGCGACCGCGGGAATCACCTACCCGGAGCAGACAAAGTGCTTGAAGATGCTCTCGCTGCTGCTGGAATCGTGTCTTGAATTCACGAGCGGATTGATCCTGTCGCAGAACCAGAGCTTGTTGGGTGCAAATTCACATTGCACGACATCCTGCCGTCTGTTTGTACGAGTATGCGTGTGTGAATGCATTTGCGTGTGAATGGTATGTTCATGTGTTTGTTTGCTTTCGCAATTTTCGCTTGAAGCATTTGCAGGTACTCGCACAATGTGCGCTTCGGCATAACATTGTACGCGCTATGAACAATACAAGCAGAAAGGACGAGCTCGCAAAGGAACCCAAGATGGAAGCTTTGTGGTTCGGCTTACTTGATTGCGCAGATTCAGTTCTATCCGACTCGAAATTGTACAATTTTGTTTGGTTGACTATAGTGTAGCAGGGCAGGCACTATAGGGGTACAATTTAGGTGAAGGTTGGATGTTGTTTGTCTGTATCTGCATGCTACAGGGCCAGGGGAAACCAGCGGAACCAGCATTTGGCTGGTTGGGCAAAGACAAAACAGGTTCTGTTTTTAGGACCTGAACCTGGTTGTTGTTTTCCCAGGTTGGAAAAACAGAACCAGAGGTTGTTCACCAACCTACCACCTGCTATTTTGTCCAGCCAGGTTGGTTCTGTTGCTTGGAATTATTTGGGATCATCCCTGGTTGTTCCCAGGTTGATTCCCAAGGTCCTTGCTAGCTAGAACTATTTATTCCTTCTCTGTTTTGTTGGTGTAAGGGCCTAATAAACTCAAGCTATTAAGACTTTATCACACTTAAAACCTCTCCTCGGGGTCACCTCCAAGGGTCCTTGGGTGCCTGGTACAAGACCAGCCCCTATCCTCGGGTCCGAGTTTGTAGAGAGAGGGATCAAGAGGGACTTAGTCAAAACAGCAAGAGTACCTTGAACGTCGCGCAGCGTATCGTGCAGACCGTCGATCGGATTAAGCTGAGAATTTCCTATATCGAAGCTCACTCTAAGAGCTTTAAAATAAGCCAAGTTGCCTCGCGAAAAGTTCTGCCATTACGAAGTTATGGCTCGGACAGCGTTAGCCTAGCGTTGGAGTGCTAGCGTACTAGCGTTGACTCGGGTAGCATTCCGCCGTCGCACCGCGTAGAAAAGAAATTCCAGCAAGGAAGGAATTCGCTTGAATCAATTTCACTATATTCAGGTACAAACAGAGAAGGAATAAATAGCTCTAGCTAGCAAGGACCTTGGGAATCAACCTGGGAACAACCAGGGATGATCCCAAATAATTCCAAGCAACAGAACCAACCTGGCTGGACAAAATAGCAGGTGATAGGTTGGTGAACAACCTCTGGTTCTGTTTTTCCAACCTGGGAAAACAACAACCAGGTTCAGGTCCTAAAAAACAGAACCTGTTTTGTCTTTGCCCAACCAGCCAAATGCTGGTTCCGCTGGTTTCCCCTGGCCCTGTAGCATGCAGATACAGACAAACAACATCCAACCTTCACCTAAATTGTACCCCTATAGTGCCTGCCCTGCTACACTATAGTCAACCAAACAAAACAGTACAATTTCGAGTTGGATAGAACTGAATCTGCGCAATCAAGTAAGCCGAACCGCAAAGCTTCCATCTTGGGTTCCTTTGCGAGCTCGTCCTTTCTGCTTGTACTGTTCATAGCGCGTACAATGTTATGCCGAAGCGCACATTGTGCGAGTACCTGCAAATGCTTCAAGCGAAAATTGCGAAAGCAAACAAACACACAAACATACCATTTACACGCAAATGCATTCGCACACGCATACTCGTACAAACAGACGGCAGGATGTCGTGCAATGTGAATTTGCACCCAACACACTCCCCCTCAGCCTGCCGGCTGCATCCCCATCATTCCATACTAGTTCATGCTCATTCCACTCATGCGCACACAACGCCAATGAGACTCATCCGCAAGCCTCTTGGTGAGGAAGTCCGCTGGCTGCTGGTGAGTCTTGATGTAGATCGGATTCACCGTCCCCCTCTTCACCTCCTTACGCAGCCAGTGCCACTTGATACGCATGTGCTTGTTCAGCCCATGAAGCACAGCGTTCCTGGCCATCCCAAGAGCCCCCTTGCTATCACAAAACAGCGGCGTAGCAACCTTCTGCTCCTGGCCAATCTCCTCTAACAACCTCCTCAGCCAAATCACCTCCTTCACCCCATGGAACATCGCCATGTACTCTGACTCCACGGAAGAGAGTGCTGTCTCCGTCTGCTTCTTTGACCTCCAACTAACCGGTCCTCCCCCAACTACGCAGATGTATCCTCCCACAGATGAGGAATCCTCCTTCTCAGAGGCCCACGTAGCATCAGTAAAGCAAGTGAGAAAAAGCTTGCCTTCTCCAAGCCTCTCCCCCTTCTCTTTCAGCACCTCAACCCCTTTCTGCTTCACCTGTGCAGATGCGGAGTATTGAACTCCAATGCTTGGGTGAGAGTTCAGATACTTCACCACACGCTCAGCTGCATCCACCTGCTCCTCTGATGGATTCTGCACTACCCTAGCCAGCTGCCCAACCGAGAAAGAGATGTCGGGTCTCGTGTGAACTGCTGCATACAAGAGGCTGCCCACCAAGGACTGAAATTGCTGCTGCTCCTCGGCTTCAACCCCTTCATCCTCTGCAGCTTTCACAAGCTTGAATTCTGCTGGCAGGGGAGTTGCAACCTTGCGCTCATTCTCAATTCCATACTTCTCCCCAAGCTCCTTGATGAACTTCTCCTGGTGCAGCTTCAACCACCTGTGATCCAGATCCCTCTCCACGTGCATCCCGAGGTAGTACTTTACCTCCCCAAGGTTCTTGCACTTGAAGTTCTCCATCAGCTGCTGCTGCACCTTCTGGACCTCCTTCATGCTGCTGCTAAAGAGAAGAATGTCGTCCACATAGACCAGAAACAGCACCAGCTTCTCCCCCTCCCCCTTAAGAAAGAGGCTCTCATCACAGCTGCTGGTCTTGAATCCCATCTCCTCTAAAACAGCTGCCAACTTCTGGTACCAGCAGCGTGGCGCCTGCTTCAAGCCATAGATGGACTTTTTCAGCTTGCACACCCTGCCCGTACCATCCTCATACCCAGGTGGCTGCGTCATGAACACCTCCTCCTCTAAAATCCCGTTGAGAAATGCCGTTGATATGTCCATCTGGATAATGAACTTCCCACTAACGGCTGCATCTGCCAACAAGACACGAAGGGTAGGGGGTTTGGCAGTGGGAGCAAAGATCTCATTGAAGTCCCGCTTCTCCTTCTGCATAAACCCCTTAGCCACCAACCTACTCTTGTAGATGGTGACCTGCCCCTTGTCGTCAGTCTTGATCCTTAGCACCCACTTGCATTGTACCGCTTTCTTTCCCTCAGGCAGCACCACTAGTTCCCAAGTCCCATTCTCCAGCAGGCTCTGGTATTCAGCATCCCTGGAAGCTAGCCATTTGTCCCTATCTGGTCCAGCTAATGCCTCCTCCATGCTAGCTGGTTCCTCTGGTGCAGGGGCAAGAAAACAGTACGCAGGTTGATCCTCCTCATCCGGGTCATAGCCATGCGGTAGAATCAGCAATGCCTCCTCGGTCCCAAGCTGCTGCTCCGCTACATCAGCTCCTGCAGTCAGCTTCTTAGTAGCCATACGGGTACGTCCTGGCCTGGAGACGGGTGTCTCCCATCCCTTCATAATAACACCCTTCGGCTTCTTAGTTTTCCCCTGCTGCTGCTCTCCTCCCTCGGATCCAGCAGCTCCACTAGTGCTACCGCTAATCTCCACACCATCACCTCCACCAGCAGGTGCCTCCTGCACCTTCTCTTTATCACCACCCTCTGCAGCTGCCTCCTCTCCCTCCTCCCACACACTAGGAGTCAGGTCCAGCTGCATGGTAATCTGCTCCATCTGCTGGGACACCCTGGCCTCCGGCTGTTTCTCCCAGCTCCCATACATCATGCCCTCAACAAACTTCACATCCCTGCTGTCAAATAACACACCCTTGGAGGGTTCCCACAGCAGCCATCCCTTGCTCTCAGCAGCCAGCCCCAAATGCACACACCAGATTGCACTCGCCCCCAACTTACTGCGGTAGGTCTTGAGGACGTGGGCGACTGCCATGCAACCGAACACCCTCAGCATGTCCACCGGCGGCTTCCTCCCAAGCCACCTCTCCAACGGCACCCACGAGTCATCCCCAACCTTTGTGAGTACCCTGTTCCTAGCGACGGTAGCGTGCCGAACAGCATGGGGCCACATGGAGTTGCCCAGCCCAGATTCTATGAGCAGCGCCCTAGCTGTCTCCAGAATTGTCCGGTTCGCCCGTTCTGCTACACCGTTAGACTGTGGGGTGTAAGCCGTGGTCAGCTCCCTCTGGATGCCCTGCTTCTTGAGCCAGGCCGTCATCTCAGCTCCAAGGAACTCACCACCCCGATCTGTCCTAATCCGCTTCACCACACACTCCGCTTGCTTCTCCACGAATGGCAGCCAATCTTCCCGTATCGTAGAGGCGGCATGGTCCTTCTGCTTCAGCGGATATGCCCACATAAGCCTGCTCCAATCATCCACAATGGTCAGGAAGTACCGCTCCCCCTTGTGTCCCTGAACCGGCAGCGGCCCCACCAAGTCCATGTGGACCAGCTCCAACGGCTTCTTGCTCCTGCCAGCCACACTATGGAAGGGGAAACGGGTAAACTTTGAGAGCAAACAGATTTCACAGTTATCATCGGGTGGTTGTCCGTTCAGCTTCAAGCCCTTAACGGCTCCATCCTTCTCCAGCTGCTTCAGCAAAGGCATTGCCACATGCCCCAAGCGTCGGTGTGCCGTTGCCCAATCCGTCTCCCCAGATCTGGCCGACACTTTCACACCAACCCCTCCAACGGCGTTGCACTCCCCCTGGGATGCAGACCCCTCTCTAGCCTGCCCCTCACCATGCCACGCCAGCGCCGGCAGCTGCCACATGGATCTGTACACGTCCTTGCTCTCGTGCAGATCCCAAAGCACCCGATTGCCCAGCTTCCCCTTATAAGTGCGAGCCCCATCCGTGTTGGTGTTCACCCCAGCCTTGCCAAGCTTACGGAGGGAGATGAGGTTGGCCTTCAGGTCGGGGACGAGGAGAACGTCGTGCAGCACCACCGGCTTGCCATCCGCTCCCATAAATGCAGCTCGTCCCGCACCAGCCACCTTCAACATGTGTCCAGAGGCAGAGCACACCTCATTAATCGGTGCAGCGCGTACGTCGTCCAGCAGGTCCTTGCGCGGCGTCATTGTCCAAGCAGCGCCTGTGTCCAACACCCAATAGTCCAGGGGGTGCAGCTCTGCTCCAGCCTTAGCAGAGGCGTCTCCTTGCTCCCCCTTGTCTCCCATATGGAAGAATTGGCCCGCGGTGCGCTCCTTCTTCTTCTCCACACCGCCGATGCCCTTTGGGTTGTTGTCGGACGAATCAGCGATCATGTTGGCACCGTTTTTCTGGTTCCTCCGCGCGCCGCCATCCTGGTGACGATTCTGGGGGGTCCATCCATCGGGTTTCTTATAGCACAAAAACCAGGGGTGCCCTTCCTTCTCACAATACCAGCAACTCCCTTTCATTTTGCCACCAGCACCCGACTTGCCCCCACGTCCAGATTTTGCACCGCGACCCCAACCGGTACCTCCTTGTTGGTCGTTGGAGTCGTCGTCTTTCTTTGTACCGCGTCCAGCACCACCGAAGCCACGTCCTTTGCCACGTCGGCTCCCTTGCATACCGTAGCCGCTGCTGCCGTCGTCTCCACCCCTCAGTTGGCGGCGACGGAAGTCCTCCTCCAGAATCTTCGTCCGCACCCACTCGAGCGTCCACAAGGTCTGGTTCTGCGGCAGGCTCAATCCGCTCGTAAATTGAAGCCACGATTCCGGCAGCAGCGAGAGCATCTTCAAGCACTTTGTTTGCTCCGGGTAGGTGATTCCCGCGGTCGCCAACTTCGCGTAGAGGTCGCGCAATTTGTCCAGGACAGGTTGCACCGGCTCTCCCTCGCTCAGGCGCAACGCGGACAGCTCCCTCTCCAGCATCAATGTTGCAACAACGGAGGTCGGGGCGTGCAGCTCCTTCAACACCGTCCACGCCTTCGGACCGCACTCAACCTCCGGCAGCAGGTGCATGACGTGGTGACGCTGGTTCAGCTCCAAACTCTGCGACATCAAGTAGTAGCCAGCCGAGGCGCGCTCGTCCCAATCTTCCTGAAGGGCGGGGTCACTCGGTCTAGGCTCCTCCCCAATCATTAGTTTCAGCAATCCGATTTGACGGAAATAAAGTTGCATTTTCCAGGCCCAATCATCATAGCCCTCACCATTGAACTTCTCGACGGTGAAGTTTTTCAGCACCTCCTTGATCAGCGAGCCCTGGCTTGTTCGCGCTCCCCTTGGCGCAGAAACACCAGAATCATGGCTGCCGCTACGATCTTGGGCTGAAGATTCACCAGCTACCGCCGAGGTGTTGCCCGCCATAGCTACCTATATCGAGGATCACTATAACGCAGCTCTGATACCAGCTTGTTGGTGTAAGGGCCTAATAAACTCAAGCTATTAAGACTTTATCACACTTAAAACCTCTCCTCGGGGTCACCTCCAAGGGTCCTTGGGTGCCTGGTACAAGACCAGCCCCTATCCTCGGGTCCGAGTTTGTAGAGAGAGGGATCAAGAGGGACTTAGTCAAAACAGCAAGAGTACCTTGAACGTCGCGCAGCGTATCGTGCAGACCGTCGATCGGATTAAGCTGAGAATTTCCTATATCGAAGCTCACTCTAAGAGCTTTAAAATAAGCCAAGTTGCCTCGCGAAAAGTTCTGCCATTACGAAGTTATGGCTCGGACAGCGTTAGCCTAGCGTTGGAGTGCTAGCGTACTAGCGTTGACTCGGGTAGCATTCCGCCGTCGCACCGCGTAGAAAAGAAATTCCAGCAAGGAAGGAATTCGCTTGAATCAATTTCACTATATTCAGGTACAAACAGAGAAGGAATAAATAGCTCTAGCTAGCAAGGACCTTGGGAATCAACCTGGGAACAACCAGGGATGATCCCAAATAATTCCAAGCAACAGAACCAACCTGGCTGGACAAAATAGCAGGTGATAGGTTGGTGAACAACCTCTGGTTCTGTTTTTCCAACCTGGGAAAACAACAACCAGGTTCAGGTCCTAAAAAACAGAACCTGTTTTGTCTTTGCCCAACCAGCCAAATGCTGGTTCCGCTGGTTTCCCCTGGCCCTGTAGCATGCAGATACAGACAAACAACATCCAACCTTCACCTAAATTGTACCCCTATAGTGCCTGCCCTGCTACACTATAGTCAACCAAACAAAACAGTACAATTTCGAGTTGGATAGAACTGAATCTGCGCAATCAAGTAAGCCGAACCGCAAAGCTTCCATCTTGGGTTCCTTTGCGAGCTCGTCCTTTCTGCTTGTACTGTTCATAGCGCGTACAATGTTATGCCGAAGCGCACATTGTGCGAGTACCTGCAAATGCTTCAAGCGAAAATTGCGAAAGCAAACAAACACACAAACATACCATTCACACGCAAATGCATTCGCACACGCATACTCGTACAAACAGACGGCAGGATGTCGTGCAATGTGAATTTGCACCCAACATGTTTGTACCTGAATATAGTCAAATTGATTCAAGCGAATTCCTCCCTTCCTGGAATTTCGTTTGTACGCGGTGCGACGGCGGAATGCTACCCGAGTCAACGCTAGTACGCTAGCACTCCAATGCTAGGCAAACGCTGTCCGAGCCATAACTTCGTAATGGCAGAACTTTTCGCGAAGCAACTTGGTTCATTTTAAAGCTCTTGGAGAGAGCTTCGATATAGGAAATTCTCAGCTTAATCCGATCTACGGTCTGCACGATACGCTGCGCGACGTTCAAGGTACTCTTGCTGTTTTGACTAAGTCCCTCTTGATCCCTCTCTCTACAAACTCGGACCCGAGGATAGGGGCTGGTCTTGTACCAGGCACCCAAGGACCCTTGGAGGTGACCCCGAGGAGAGGTTTTAAGTTTGATAAAGTCTTAATAGCTTGAGTTTATTAGGCCCTTACACCAACAGAGCTCGTGGACACTCGAGTGGGTGCGGACAAAGATTTTGAAGGAGGAATTCCGTCGCCGCCAACTGAGGGGTGGAGACGACGGCAGCAGCGGCTACGGTATGCAAGGGAGCCGACATGGCAGAGGACGTGGCTTCGGTGGTGCTGGACGCGGTGCAAAGAAAGACGACGACTCCGACGACCAACAAGGAGGTACCGGTTGGGGTCGCGGTGCGAAATCTGGACGTTGGGGCAAGTCGGGTGCTGGTGGCAAAATGAAAGGGAGTTGCTGGTATTGTGAGAAGGAAGGGCACACCTGGTTTTTGTGCTATAAGAAACCTGATGGATGGACCCCCCAGAATCGTCACTAGGATGGCGGCGCGCGGAGGAACCAGAAAAACAGCGCCAACATGGTCGCTGATTCGTCCGACAACAACCCGAAGGGCAACGGCGGTGCGGAGAAGAAGAAGGAGCGCACCGCGGGCCAATTCTTCCATGTGGGAGACAAGGGGGAGCAAGGAGACGCATCTGCTAAGGTTGGAGCAGAGCTGCATCCCCTGGACTATTGGGTGTTGGACACAGGCGCTGCTTGGACAATGACTCCGCGCAAGGACCTGCTGGACGACGTACGCGCTGCACCGATTAACGAGGTGTGCTCTGCCTCTGGACACATGTTGAAGGTGGCTGGTGCGGGACGAGCTGCGTTTAAGGGAGCAGATGGCAAGCCGGTGGTGCTGCACGACGTTCTCCTCGTCCCCGACCTGAAGGCCAACCTTATCTCCCTCCGTATGCTTGGCAAGGCTGGGGTGAACACCAACACAGATGGGGCTCGTACTTATAAGGGGAAGCTGGGCAATCGGGTGCTTTGAGATTTGCACGAGAGCAAGGACGTGTACAGATCTATGTGGCAGCTGCCGGCGCTGGCATGGCACGGTGGGGGGCAGGCTGGAGAGGGGTCTGCATCCCAGGGGGAGTGCAATGCCGTTGGAGGGGTTGGTGTGAAAGTGTCGGCCAGATCTGGGGAGACGGATTGGGCAACGGCACACAGACGCTTGGGGCATGTGGCAATGCCCTTGTTGAAGCTGTTGGAGAAAGATGGAGCCGTTAAGGGTCTGAAGCTGAACGGACAAGCACCCGATGATAACTGTGAAATTTGCCTCCTTTCAAAGTTCACCTGTTTCCCCTTCCATAGTGTGGCTGGCAGGAGCGAAAAGCCGTTGGAGCTGGTCCACATGGACTTGGTGGGGCCGCTGTCAGTGCAAGGGCACAAGGGGGAGCGGTACTTCCTAACCATAGTGGATGACTGGAGCAGGCTAATGTGGGCGTATCCGCTGAAGCAGAAAGATCACACCGCCTCCACGATTCGGGATCATTGGCTGCCGTTCGTGGAGAAGCAAGCGGACTGTGTGGTGAAGCGGATAAGGACAGATCGGGGTGGAGAGTTCCTTGGAGCTGAGATGACGGCCTGGCTCAAGAAGCAGGGCACCCAGAGGGAGATGACCACGGCTTACACCCCACAGTCTAACGGTGTAGCAGAACGGGCGAACCGGACAATTCTGGAGACAGCTAGGGCGCTGCTCATAGAATCTGGGCTGGGCAACTTGATGTGGCCCCATGCTGTTCGGCACGCTACCGTCGCTAGGAACAGGGTATTTACAAAGGTTGGGGATGACCCGTGGGTGCCGTTGGAGAGGTGGCTTGGGAGGAAGCCGCCGGTGGACATGCTGAGGGTGTTCGGTTGCATGGCAGTCGCCCACGTCACCAAGACCTACCGCAGTAAGTTGGGGGCGAGTGCAATCTGGTGTGTGCATTTGGGGCTGGCTGCTGAGAGCAAGGGATGGCTGCTGTGGGAACCTTCCAAGGGTGTGTTGTTTGACAGCAGGGATGTGAAGTTTGTTGAGGGCATGATGTATGGGAGCTGGGAGAAACAGCCGGAGGCCAGGGTGTCCCAGCAAATGGAGCAGATCACCATGCAGCTGGACGTGACTCCTAGTGTGTGGGAGGAGGGAGAGGAGGCAGCTGCAGAGGGTGGTGATGGAAAGAAAGTACAGGAGGCACCTCCTGGTGGAGAAAATGATGTGGAGACTAGCACTAGTGGAGCTGCTGGATCTGAGTGGGGAGAGCAGCAGCAAGGGAAAACTAAGAAGCCAAAAGGTGTCGTTATGAAGGGATGGGAGACACCCGTCAACAGGCCAGGACGTATTCGTATAGCTACTAAGAAGCTGACTGGAGAAGCTGATATAGCAGAGCAGCAGCTTGGGACCGAGGAGGCATTGTTGATTGTACCGCATGGCTATGACCCGGATGAGGAGGATGAACCTGCGTACTGTTTTCTTGCCCCTGCACCAGAGGAACCAGCTAGCATGGAGGAGGCATTAGCTGGACCAAATAGGGACAAATGGCTGGCTTCTAGGGATGCTGAGTACCAGAGCCTGCTGGAGAATGGGACTTGGGAACTAGTGGTGCTGCCTGAGGGAAAGAAAGCGGTACAATGCAAGTGGGAGCTAAGGATCAAGACAGACGACAAGAGGCAGGTCACCATCTACAAGAATGCAGCCGTTAGTGGGAAGTTCATTATCCAGATGGACATATCAACGGCATTCCTCAACGGGATTTTAGAAGAGGAGGTGTTTATGACGCAGCCGCATGGGTATGAGGATGGTACAGGCAGGGTGTGCAAGCTGAAAAAGTCCATCTACGGCTTGAAGCAGGCGCCACGCTGCTGGTACCAGAAGCTGGCAGCTGTTTTAGAGGAGATGGGATTCAGGACCAGCAGCTGTGATGAGAGCCTCTTTCTCAAGGGGGAGGGGGAGAAGCTGGTGTTGTTTCTGGTCTACGTGGACGACATTCTTCTCTTCAGCAGCAGCATGAAGGAGATCCAGAAAGTGCAGCAGCAGCTGATGAAAAACTTCAAGTGCAAGAACCTTGGGGAGGTAAAATACTACCTCGGGATGCACGTAGAGAGGGATCCAGATCACAGGTGGTTGAAACTGCACCAGGAGAAGTTCATCAAGGAGCTGGGGGAGAAGTATGGGATTGAGAATGAGCGCAAAGTTGCAACTCCCCTGCCAGCAGAATTCAAGCTTGTAAAGGCTGCAGAGGATGAAGGGGTTGAAGCTGAGGAGCAGCAGCAAATCCAGTCCTTGGTGGGCAGCCTCTTGTATGCAGCTGTTCACACGAGGCCTGACATCTCTTTCTCGGTTGGGCAGCTGGTTAGGGTGGTGCAGAATCCATCAGAGGAGCAGGTGGATGCAGCTGAGCGTGTGGTGAAGTATCTGAACTCCCACCCAAGCATTGGAGTTCAATACTCCGCATCTGCACAGGTGAAGCAGAAAGGGGTTGAGGTGCTGAAACAGAAGGGGGAGAGGCTTGGAGAAGGCAAGCTCTTTCTCAATTGCTTTACCGATGCTACGTGGGTCTCTGAGAGGGAGGATACATCTGCGTAGTAGGGGGAGGACCTGTTAGTTGGAGGTCCAAGAAGCAGACGGAGACAGCACTCTCTTCCGTGGAATCAGAGTACATGGCAATGTTCCACGGGGTGAAGTAGGTGATTTGGCTGGGGAGGTTGTTAGAGGAGATTGGTCAGCAGCAGAAGGTTGCTACGCCGCAATTTTGTGATAGCAAGGGGGCTCTTGGGATGGCCAGGAACGCTGTGCTTCATGGGCTGAACAAGCACATGCATATCAAGTAGCACTGGCTGCGTAAGGAAGTGAAAGGGGGACCGTGAATCCGATCTACATCAAGACTCACCACCAGCCAGTAGACTTTCTCACAGAGAAGCTTGCAGATGAGCCTCATTGGCGTTGTGTGCGCATGAGTGTTATAAGCATGAACTAGCATGGAATGACGGAAATGCAGCCAGCAGGCTGAGGGGGAGTGTGTTGGGTGCAAATTCACATTGCACGACATCCTGCCGTCTGTTTGTATGAGTATGCGTGTGCGAATGCATTTGGGTGTGAATGGAATGTTCGTGTGTTTGTTTGCTTTCGCAATTTTCGCTTGAAGCATTTGTAGGTACTCGCGCATTATGCGCTTCGGCACAACATTGTACGCGCTATGTACAGTACAAGCAGAAAGGATGAGGTCGCAAAGGAACCCAAGATGGAAGCTTTGCGGTTCGGTTGAATTGATTGTGCAGATTCAGTTCTATCCAACTTGAAATTGTACTGTTTTGTTTGGTTGACTATAGTGTAGCAGGGCAGGCACTATAGGGGTACAATTTAGGTGAAGTTTGGATGTTGTTTGTCTGTATCTGCATGCTACAGGGCCAGGGGAAACCAGCGGAACCAGCTTTTGGCTGGTTGGGCAAAGACGAAACAGGTTCTGCTTTTAGGACCTGAACCTGGTTGTTGTTTTCCCAGGTTGGAAAAACAGAACCAGAGGTTGTTTACCAACCTACTACCTGCTGTTTTTGTTGGTGTAAGGGCCTAATAAACTCAAGCTATTAAGACTTTATCACACTTAAAACCTCTCCTCGGGGTCACCTCCAAGGGTCCTTGGGTGCCTGGTACAAGACCAGCCCCTATCCTCGGGTCCGAGTTTGTAGAGAGAGGGATCAAGAGGGACTTAGTCAAAAACAGCAAGAGTACCTTGAACGTCGCGCAGCGTATCGTGCAGACCGTCGATCGGATTAAGCTGAGAATTTCCTATATCGAAGCTCACTCTAAGAGCTTTAAAATAAGCCAAGTTGCCTCGCGAAAAGTTCTGCCATTACGAAGTTATGGCTCGGACAGCGTTAGCCTAGCGTTGGAGTGCTAGCGTACTAGCGTTGACTCGGGTAGCATTCCGCCGTCGCACCGCGTAGACAAAAAATTCCAGCAAGGAAGGAATTCGCTTGAATCAATTTCACTATATTCAGGTACAAACAGAGAAGGAATAAATAGCTCTAGCTAGCAAGGACCTTGGGAATCAACCTGGGAACAACCAGGGATGATCCCAAATAATTCCAAGCAACAGAACCAACATGGCTGGACAAAATAGCAGGTGATAGGTTGGTGAACAACCTCTGGTTCTGTTTTTCCAACCTGGGAAAACAACAACCAGGTTCAGGTCCTAAAAACAGAACCTGTTTTGTCTTTGCCCAACCAGCCAAATGCTGGTTCCGCTGGTTTCCCCTGGCCCTGTAGCATGCAGATACAGACAAACAACATCCAACCTTCACCTAAATTGTACCCCTATAGTGCCTGCCCTGCTACACTATAGTCAACCAAACAAAACAGTACAATTTCGAGTTGGATAGAACTGAATCTGCGCAATCAAGTAAGCCGAACCGCAAAGCTTCCATCTTGGGTTCCTTTGCGAGCTCGTCCTTTCTGCTTGTACTGTTCATAGCGCGTACAATGTTATGCCGAAGCGCACATTTTGCGAGTACCTGCAAATGCTTCAAGCGAAAATTGCGAAAGCAAACAAACACACAAACATACCATTCACACGCAAATGCATTCGCACACGCATACTCGTACAAACAGACGGCAGGATGTCGTGCAATGTGAATTTGCACCCAACACACTCCCCCTCAGCCTGCCGGCTGCATCCCCATCATTCCATACTAGTTCATGCTCATTCCACTCATGCGCACACAACGCCAATGAGACTCATCCGCAAGCCTCTTGGTGAGGAAGTCCGCTGGCTGCTGGTGAGTCTTGATGTAGATCGGATTCACCGTCCCCCTCTTCACCTCCTTACGCAGCCAGTGCCACTTGATACGCATGTGCTTGTTCAGCCCATGAAGCACAGCGTTCCTGGCCATCCCAAGAGCCCCCTTGCTATCACAAAACAGCGGCGTAGCAACCTTCTGCTCCTGGCCAATCTCCTCTAACAACCTCCTCAGCCAAATCACCTCCTTCACCCCATGGAACATCGCCATGTACTCTGACTCCACGGAAGAGAGTGCTGTCTCCGTCTGCTTCTTTGACCTCCAACTAACCGGTCCTCCCCCAACTACGCAGATGTATCCTCCCACAGATGAGGAATCCTCCTTCTCAGAGGCCCACGTAGCATCAGTAAAGCAAGTGAGAAAAAGCTTGCCTTCTCCAAGCCTCTCCCCCTTCTCTTTCAGCACCTCAACCCCTTTCTGCTTCACCTGTGCAGATGCGGAGTATTGAACTCCAATGCTTGGGTGAGAGTTCAGATACTTCACCACACGCTCAGCTGCATCCACCTGCTCCTCTGATGGATTCTGCACTACCCTAGCCAGCTGCCCAACCGAGAAAGAGATGTCGGGTCTCGTGTGAACTGCTGCATACAAGAGGCTGCCCACCAAGGACTGAAATTGCTGCTGCTCCTCGGCTTCAACCCCTTCATCCTCTGCAGCTTTCACAAGCCTGAATTCTGCTGGCAGGGGAGTTGCAACCTTGCGCTCATTCTCAATTCCGTACTTCTCCCCAAGCTCCTTGATGAACTTCTCCTGGTGCAGCTTCAACCACCTGTGATCCAGATCCCTCTCCACGTGCATCCCGAGGTAGTACTTTACCTCCCCAAGGTTCTTGCACTTGAAGTTCTCCATCAGCTGCTGCTGCACCTTCTGGACCTCCTTCATGCTGCTGCTAAAGAGAAGAATGTCGTCCACATAGACCAGAAACAGCACCAGCTTCTCCCCCTCCCCCTTGAGAAAGAGGCTCTCATCACAGCTGCTGGTCCTGAATCCCATCTCCTCTAAAACAGCTGCCAACTTCTGGTACCAGCAGCGTGGCGCCTGCTTCAAGCCGTAGATGGACTTTTTCAGCTTGCACACCCTGCCCGTACCATCCTCATACCCAGGTGGCTGCGTCATGAACACCTCCTCCTCTAAAATCCCGTTGAGAAATGCCGTTGATATGTCCATCTGGATAATGAACTTCCCACTAACGGCTGCATCTGCCAACAAGACACGAAGGGTAGGGGGTTTGGCAGTGGGAGCAAAGATCTCATTGAAGTCCCGCTTCTCCTTCTGCATAAACCCCTTAGCCACCAACCTACTCTTGTAGATGGTGACCTGCCCCTTGTCGTCAGTCTTGATCCTTAGCACCCACTTGCATTGTACCGCTTTCTTTCCCTCAGGCAGCACCACTAGTTCCCAAGTCCCATTCTCCAGCAGGCTCTGGTACTCAGCATCCCTGGAAGCTAGCCATTTGTCCCTATCTGGTCCAGCTAATGCCTCCTCCATGCTAGCTGGTTCCTCTGGTGCAGGGGCAAGAAAACAGTACGCAGGTTGATCCTCCTCATCCGGGTCATAGCCATGCGGTAGAATCAGCAATGCCTCCTCGGTCCCAAGCTGCTGCTCCGCTACATCAGCTCCTGCAGTCAGCTTCTTAGTAGCCATACGGGTACGTCCTGGCCTGGAGACGGGTGTCTCCCATCCCTTCATAATAACACCCTTCGGCTTCTTAGTTTTCCCCTGCTGCTGCTCTCCTCCCTCGGATCCAGCAGCTCCACTAGTGCTACCGCTAATCTCCACACCATCACCTCCACCAGCAGGTGCCTCCTGCACCTTCTCTTTATCACCACCCTCTGCAGCTGCCTCCTCTCCCTCCTCCCACACACTAGGAGTCAGGTCCAGCTGCATGGTAATCTGCTCCATCTGCTGGGACACCCTGGCCTCCGGCTGTTTCTCCCAGCTCCCATACATCATGCCCTCAACAAACTTCACATCCCTGCTGTCAAACAACACACCCTTGGAAGGCTCCCACAGCAGCCATCCCTTGCTCTCAGCAGCCAGCCCCAAATGCACACACCAGATTGCACTCGCCCCCAACTTACTGCGGTAGGTCTTGGGAACGTGGGCGACTGCCATGCAACCGAACACCCTCAGCATGTCCACCGGCGGCTTCCTCCCAAGCCACCTCTCCAACGGCACCCACGAGTCATCCCCAACCTTTGTGAGTACCCTGTTCCTAGCGACGGTAGCGTGCCGAACAGCATGGGGCCACATGGAGTTGCCCAGCCCAGATTCTATGAGCAGCGCCCTAGCTGTCTCCAGAATTGTCCGGTTCGCCCGTTCTGCTACACCGTTAGACTGTGGGGTGTAAGCCGTGGTCAGCTCCCTCTGGATGCCCTGCTTCTTGAGCCAGGCCGTCATGTCAGTTCCAAGGAACTCACCACCCCGATCTGTCCTAATCCGCTTCACCACACACTCCGCTTGCTTCTCCACGAACGGCAGCCAATCGTCCCGAATCGTGGAGGCGGCGTGATCTTTCTGCTTCAGCGGATACGCCCACATTAGCCTGCTCCAGTCATCCACTATGGTTAGGAAGTACCGCTCCCCCTTGTGCCCTTGCACCGGCAGCGGCCCCACCAAGTCCATGTGGACCAGCTCCAACGGCTTTTTGCTCCTGCCAGCCACACTATGGAAGGGGAAACGGGTGAACTTTGAAAGGAGGCAAATTTCACAGTTATCATCGGGTGGTTGTCCGTTCAGCTTTAAGCCCTTAACGGCTCCATCCTTCTCCAGCTGCTTCAGCAAAGGCATTGCCACATGCCCCAAACGTCGGTGTGCAGTTGCCCAATCTGTCTCCCCAGATCTGGCCGACACTTTCACACCAACCCCTCCAACGGCGTTGCACTCCCCCTGGGATGCAGACCCCTCTCCAGCCTGCCCCCCACCGTGCCACGCCAGCGCCGGCAGCTGCCACATAGATCTGTACACGTCCTTGCTCTCGTGCAGATCCCAAAGCACCCGATTGCCCAGCTTCCCCTTATAAGTGCGAGCCCCATCCGTGTTGGTGTTCACCCCCGCCTTGCCAAGCTTACGGAGGGAGATGAGGTTGGCCTTCAGGTCGGGGACGAGGAGAACGTCGTGCAGCACCACCGGCTTGCCATCCGCTCCCTTAAATGCAGCTCGTCCCGCACCAGCCACCTTCAACATGTGTCCAGAGGCAGAGCACACCTCATTAATCGGTGCAGCGCGTACGTCGTCCAGCAGGTCCTTGCGCGGCGTCATTGTCCAAGCAGCGCCTGTGTCCAACACCCAATAGTCCAGGGGGTGCAGCTCTGCTCCAGCCTTAGCAGATGCGTCTCCTTGCTCCCCCTTGTCTCCCATATGGAAGAATTGGCCTGCGGTGCGCTCCTTCTTCTTCTCCGCACCGCCGTTGCCCTTCGGGTTGTTGTCGGACGAATCAGCGACCATGTTGGCGCCGTTTTTCTGGTTCCTCCGCGCGCCGCCATCCTGGTGACGATTCTGGGGGGTCCATCCATCGGGTTTCTTATAGCACAAAAACCAGGGGTGCCCTTCCTTCTCACAATACCAGCAACTCCCTTTCATTTTGCCACCAGCACCCGACTTGCCCCCACGTCCAGATTTCGCACCGCGACCCCAACCGGTACCTCCTTGTTGGTCGTTGGAGTCGTCGTCTTTCTTTGCACCGCGTCCAGCACCACCGAAGCCACGTCCTTTGCCACGTCGGCTCCCTTGCATCCCGTAGCCGCTGCTGCCGTCGTCTCCACCCCTCAGTTGGCGGCGACGGAAGTCCTCCTCCAGAATCTTCGTCCGCACCCACTCGAGCGTCCACGAGCTCTGGTTCTGCGGCAGGCTCAATCCGCTCGTGAATTGAAGCCACGATTCCGGCAGCAGCGAGAGCATCTTCAGGCACTTGGTCTGCTCTGGGTAGGTGATTCCCGCGATCGCCAACTTCGCGTAGAGGTCGCGCAATTTGTCCAGGACAGGTTGCACTGGCTCTCCCTCGCTCAGGCGCAACGCGGACAGCTCCCTCTCCAGCATCAATGTTGCAACAACAGAGGTCGGGGCGTGCAGCTCCTTCAACACGGTCCACGCCTTCGGACCGCACTCAACCTCCGGCAGCAGGTGCATGACGTGGTGACGCTGGTTCAGCTCCAAACTCTGCGACATCAAGTAGTAGCCAGCCGAGGCGCGCTCGTCCCAATCTTCCTGAAGGGCGGGGTCACTCGGTCTAGGCTCCTCCCCAATCATTAGTTTCAGCAATCCGATTTGACGGAAATAAAGTTGCATTTTCCAGGCCCAATCATCATAGCCCTCACCATTGAACTTCTCGACGGTGAAGTTTTTCAGCACCTCCTTGATCAGCGAGCCCTGGCTTGTTCGCGCTCCCCTTGGCGCAGAAACACCAGAATCTTGGCTGCCGCTACGATCTTGGGCTGAAGATTCACCAGCTACCGCCGAGGTGTTGCCCGCCATAGCTACCTATAACGAGGATCACTATAACGCAGCTCTGATACCAGCTTGTTGGTGTAAGGGCCTAATAAACTCAAGCTATTAAGACTTTATCACACTTAAAACCTCTCCTCGGGGTCACCTCCAAGGGTCCTTGGGTGCCTGGTACAAGACCAGCCCCTATCCTCGGGTCCGAGTTTGTAGAGAGAGGGATCAAGAGGGACTTAGTCAAAAACAGCAAGAGTACCTTGAACGTCGCGCAGCGTATCGTGCAGACCGTCGATCGGATTAAGCTGAGAATTTCCTATATCGAAGCTCACTCTAAGAGCTTTAAAATAAGCCAAGTTGCCTCGCGAAAAGTTCTGCCATTACGAAGTTATGGCTCGGAGAGCGTTAGCCTAGCGTTGGAGTGCTAGCGTACTAGCGTTGACTCGGGTAGCATTCCGCCGTCGCACCGCGTAGACAAAAAATTCCAGCAAGGAAGGAATTCGCTTGAATCAATTTCACTATATTCAGGTACAAACAGAGAAGGAATAAATAGCTCTAGCTAGCAAGGACCTTGGGAATCAACCTGGGAACAACCAGGGATGATCCCAAATAATTCCAAGCAACAGAACCAACATGGCTGGACAAAATAGCAGGTGATAGGTTGGTGAACAACCTCTGGTTCTGTTTTTCCAACCTGGGAAAACAACAACCAGGTTCAGGTCCTAAAAACAGAACCTGTTTTGTCTTTGCCCAACCAGCCAAATGCTGGTTCCGCTGGTTTCCCCTGGCCCTGTAGCATGCAGATACAGACAAACAACATCCAACCTTCACCTAAATTGTACCCCTATAGTGCCTGCCCTGCTACACTATAGTCAACCAAACAAAACAGTACAATTTC
Organism: Closterium sp. NIES-65; assembly: GCA_948144175.1. Taxonomy (NCBI): domain Eukaryota; kingdom Viridiplantae; phylum Streptophyta; class Zygnematophyceae; order Desmidiales; family Closteriaceae; genus Closterium; species Closterium sp. NIES-65. The sequence continues at coordinate 85,885 of CANXME010002679.1, forward strand.
GAGTTGGATAGAACTGAATCTGCGCAATCAAGTAAGCCGAACCGCAAAGCTTCCATCTTGGGTTCCTTTGCGAGCTCGTCCTTTCTGCTTGTACTGTTCATAGCGCGTACAATGTTATGCCGAAGCGCACATTTTGCGAGTACCTGCAAATGCTTCAAGCGAAAATTGCGAAAGCAAACAAACACACAAACATACCATTCACACGCAAATGCATTCGCACACGCATACTCGTACAAACAGACGGCAGGATGTCGTGCAATGTGAATTTGCACCCAACAGTTTTGTCTAGCCAGGTTGGTTCTGTTGCTTGGAATTATTTGGGATGATCCCTGGTTGTTCCCAGGTTCATTCCCAAGGTCCTTGCTAGCTAGAACTATTTATTCCTTCTCAGTTTGTACCTGAAGATAGTCAATTTGATTCAAGCGAATTCCTCCCTTCCTGGAATTTCGTTTCTACGCGGTGCGACAGCGGACTGCTACCCGAGTCAACGCTAATACGCTAGCACTCCAACACTAGGCAAATGCTGTCCGAGCCATAACTTCATAATGGCAGAAGTTTTCGCGAGGCAACTTGGCTCATTTTAAAGCTCTTGGAGAGAGCTTCGATATAGGAAATTCTCAGCTTAATCCGATCGATGGTCTGCACGATACGCTGCGCGACGTTCAAGGTACTCTTGCTGTTTTGACTAAGTCCCTCTCGATCCCTCTCTCTACAAACTCAGACCCGAGGATAGGGGCTGGTCTTGTACCAGGCACCCAAGGACCCTTGGAGGTGACCCCGAGGAGAGGTTTTAAGTTTGATAAAGACTTAATAGCTTGAATTTATTAGGCCCTTACACCAAAAGAGTGTGCTCTTAGCACGGACGTCCTTGAGGACAGGCATGAGGAGTTCCAGTATTTTGCTGCTGCTTTGCATCTTCTCGTGTCCACGCTGATTGCCCCTGAGGGAGACCCGGATGCACCAGACATCCCGACTCCTCGATCGTACACTGAGGCGATCAAGGGTCCCTACTCCTCATAGTTGCAGTCAGCCATGGACGCAGAGATGGCTTCCTGGAAGTCCACAGGCACCTACGTCGATGAGGTTCCCCCACGTGGGGCGAACATCGTCAGTGGCATGTGGATTTTCAGGGTGAAGCGGCCGCCGGGTTCTCCGCCTCTCTTCAAGGCGCGTTACGTGACTCGAGGCTTCAGTCATAAACAGGGAGTTGACTACTTTCAGACCTTCTCTCCTACCCCGAAGATGACCACTCTTCGGGTGCTGCTGCACATAGCCGCTCAGCGCGACTACGAGCTTCACTCTCTTGACTTCAGCACAGCTTTCTTGCAGGGCAGCCTGCACGAGGAGATCTGGCTGCGCCGCCCACCTGGCTTCACTGGGTCGTTTCTTGCAGGTACCCAGTGGAGCCTCCGACGGCCAGTCTACGGTCTCCGCAAGGCGCCCCGTGAGTGGCACGACACACTGAGGACTACACTTGCGGCTCTTGGCTTTGCTCCTTCTACTGCTGACCCGTCGCTGTTTCTGCGCACCGACACCTCTTTGCCGCCGTTCTACATCCTCGTGTACGTCGACGACTTGGTCTTTGCCACTGCTGACACTGCTGGACTCGCCCACGTGAAGTCCGAGCTGCAGAAGAGACACACGTGCACAGACCTGGGTGAACTGCGCAGCTACCCTTGCTTGCAGATCACCCGGGACAGAGCACAGCGCACCATTACCCTGACTCAGTCACACATGGTGCAGCAGGTCCTTCAGCGCTTCGACTTCACGTACTCCTCGCCTCAGGCCACTCCTCTGTCTACTCGCCACTCGCTCTCAGCTCTGCCTTCGGATCTGTCCGTAGAGCCGAGTGGCCCGTACCCAGAGCTTGTTGGCTGCCTCATGTACCTGATGACCTGGACACGACCTGACCTAGCATACCCTCTTAGCATTCTCGCACGCTATGTTGCTCCTGGGAGACACCGACCAGAGCACATGGCTGCAGCGAAGAGGGTGTTGCGCTACTTGTGCAGTACGTCGGGCATGGTGCTAGTGCTTGGAGGGCGACGTCCAGTGGTCCTCAGAGGTCACGCAGACACTTCTTGGGCTGACGACCAAGCTACGCAGCGGTCATCTCAGTGTTACACCTTTATCCTTGGCTCTGGCTCTGTTTTGTGTCGGTCTACCCGCTCGTCTTCTGTTCTCGGCTCCAGCTGTGAGGCTGAGATCTACGCGGGGGCCATGGCTGCACGGGAGCTTAGCTGGCTCACCTACCTGCTGACTGACCTAGGAGAGCCGCCTCGTTCTCCTCCAGTTCTGTACATAGACAACAAGGCCATGCTGGCCTTGTGATGGGAGCACAGACTGGAGCACAGAACGAAGCACATTGCTCTTTGCTACTTCCTTGCTCGTGACCTCTAGCAGCGCGGTCAGCTGCCCCTTGCTTACGTGGCCTCTTAGGCCAACACTGCTGATATCTTTACCAAGGCACTTCCGCCTTGTGATCATCAGCGCTTTTGTACTATGCTAGGTCTTGTGCCTACTTAGCCTCACTTGCTCACTTCTTGACTTTGCTTGTACTGTGATCTATATATACCTGCACTTCCATGCTTACCCTTGCTAGGTTGAAATCACTGCCTTGTTTGTTCGTCTTGATATATAACTCTGCATGTGAACTGGCCTTGTGGCCTTGTGTTTGTGCTCAGATTGTGTGGTGACGTTGTGATCCACCCTGAGCTTGCCTTGCTTCTCTTGACTGGTCTTGTGACCTCTTGTTCTCCCCCACTTTGCCTATGGGGGTGTGTCAAACTTATATGCTTTAGTCTATGTAGGCTGTAGTGGGGTAGCTCATATGAGGTACAACACTTTAGGGTTTCCTACTTGTACTCCTCATGCTGCTCAATGCAATCATTCCTTGTTCTTCCACACATACCTCACGCTGAATGGGGAAAGGCGACCCAACATAATTACGTGAATATGTACGCGGAGGCGGGGATGCTGGAGACAGGGAGTGACGACGAGTTCATGCCAACCGTGCTCTACGGTGGGCTGCAGTCACCAAGAGACGCGGTAACGCCAGGGGGGTCGACCCTACCGAACGATGGGGCCGACGCGGAGGAGGATGACGAGCCAATCCCTGCTCATATATTGAACAACGACTGGAGCTGGCTGGAGTTCGGCGACGACGGGAACGAAGACGGGACTTCGGCGGCTGGGGAAGAGGTGCCGCAGCAGGTCAAGGCTAAAACGCCACCTCCAATCAGTGACCCTGTACCTTCGGCGGCGGGGCCACCAAGGCACAAACTGGACATCAATAACATGCCCTGGTCAAGCTTTGGGTCTGTAGTGCACGCGCATCATGCCAGCGTGCATGAGCATGCTGATTTTCCAACCCCCCCCCCCCCCCACCTTTCCGCAATTTGCTACAAAAAATGCTCCGAGTCATCGCTCAGAAAGTCGACAGGTCAAGCAGGAGTCAATCCCCCACACTCTGCCGTCCCTGCCAAATAGTTCCATGGCCAACGGGGCCTTCTGCTTTTCAGGAAGGGCACCTTTCACCTCTCCCCGGTCTGCCCGTGCCAGCTCTTCTCCCTCTCAGGTCCCAGCAAACCATACGTCGGCTCGCCGCGAAGAGGCAGCTCCTGCTCGGGGGTCAGGCGTGGCCGGATCTGCCGGCGGTGAAACCCTTGAGGGCGCGCGGGTGGATAGCGGGTCGAACAACGATGCAAGCCGTGTTACGACACTGGAGGCGGAGCTACGAGTATTGATGGGGAAATTAGCCCTTCTCATCGAGCAAGTCGCTAATGGCAAGAGGAGCTGGAGGGTCACACGAGGGAAGATGTGGAAGAACCCGCTGTGACCGTTGTCGAGAGTCAGCCGCCGGTTCCGGCCGTCACCAAGCCAGCCGCGACACCCTCCTGGAAACCCCAGGTGGCCGCTACCGTCAGGGCAGACCGTGAAAGCCCTGACAACCCCGCGTCCAAGGGCACTTCAGGTGTGCGGAAGGATAGGCAGCGGCTTTCCGACAAGAAAGATGCTACCCACTTACCGCCGAATCCGCTGATGTATGATCCGCTCCTTGAATCCCTAATTGCGCAACCGGAAAGCTGTGAGGACGATGGTGACCGTCCTAGCACACTGGATGCGCGGCCTCTGAAGCGTATGCTATTCTCAAACCCCCTGGAGTCTCTTCTTCGAAACCGAGCTCCCACCCAGGCAGGATGACTTTGGGAGCGGTGGGAGCCATGGATTGGGGAGGACCGATGAACCTATCCCCGACACGCAGGGCAATATCCATGGCAGAAGCATGTCCTCTCAGCATTACAAGGAGGGGCCTAGGCGCTTTGGCGGGAAGCGGGGCAGGGGCGACGAAAGCGTTATCATTGTGGTTGACTATGACCCGGAAGAGCGGGTCCCCGGTCTACCGCGCTCAATGCCTAAACCCAAGCCATTCAGGGTGAGTCACCGTCTTCTATGCATATGACCCAATAGTGCACATATGTGTGACTTAGCAGAGTAAGGAGTGTATGGCCACTGACGCTTGCCCGCAAATGAGCCCTTGCTGTATAGTTCCGCCAGTGGTGGTGAGCGAAGCCATTTCTCGATATAAATGCCTTTGATTGTCCCAAATTGTCCCTTGCTTCCTCGTTATGCCTCTTGCTTGCTCGTCCTGACCGTTGATAGCTCGTTCTGCCCCTTGCTTGCTCGTTCTGCCTCTTGCTTGCTCGTATCGCCACTTGTCAACCCGTTCTGCCACTTGCTTGCTCGTCCTGCCCCTCGCTTGCTCGCTCTGCCCCATGCTTGCTCGAGCTGGCCCTTGCGTGATCCGCCTAAACCCGTTGTTTGTCTCAATCTGCCCCTTGATTGCTTGTTCTGCCTCTTTGTTGCTAGTTCTGCATCGTGGTTGCTCATACTGCCCCTTGCTTGCTAGTTCTGCCCCTCGATTGCTCCCCCTGCCCCTCACTTGCTCATTCTGCCCCTTGCTTACTCGTTATGCATCTTGCTTGCTCATCCTGACCGTAGATTGCTCGTTCTGCCGCTTGTTTGCTAGCTCTGCCCCTTGCTTGCTAGTTTTGCCACTTGTCAACCCGTTCTGCCCCTTGCTTGCTCGCTCTGCCCCATGCTTGCTCGAGCTGGCACTTGCGTGTTTGCCTAACCCCGGTGATTGTCTCAATCTGCCCCTTGATTGCTTGTTCTGCATCGTGGTTGCTCGTACAGCCCCTTGCTTGCTAGTTCTGCCCCTCGCTTGCTCGAGCAGGCCCTCGCTTGCTCATTCTGCCCCTTGCTTACTCGTTATGCCTCTTGCTTGCTCATCCTGACAGTTGATTGCTCGTTCTGCCGCTTGCTTGCTAGCTCTGCCCCCTTGCTCATTTTGCCACTAGTCAGCCCGTTCTGCCCCTTGCTTGCTCGCTCTGCCCCATGCTTGCTCGAGCTGGCCCTTGCGTGATCCGCCTAAACCCGTTGATTGTTTCAATCTGCCCCAACCCTGCTTGTTCTGCCTCTTTGTTGCTAGTTCTGAATCAAGGTTGCACGTACTGCCCCATGCTTGCTAGTTCTGCCCCTCGCTTGCTCGCTCTGCCCCTCGCTTGCTCATTATGCCCCTTGCTTACTTGTTATGCCTCTTGCTTGCTCGTCCTGACAGTTGATTGCGCGTTCTGCCCCATGCTTGCTCGCTCTGCCCCATGCTTGCTCGAGCTGGCCCTTGCGTGATCTCCCTAAACCCGTTGATTGTCTCAATCTGCCCCAACCCTGCTTGTTCTGCCTCTTTGTTGCTAGTTCTGCATCAAGGTTGCTCGTAGTGCCCCATGCTTGCTAGTTCTGCCCCTCGCTTGCTCGCTCTACCCCTCGCTTGCTCATTATGCCCATTGCTGACTTGTTATGCCTCTTGCTTGCTCGTCCTGACAGTTGATTGCGCGTTCTGCCCCATGCTTGCTCGCTCTGCCCCATGCTTGCTCGAGCTGGCCCTTGCGTGATCCGCCTAAACCCGTTGATTGTCTCAATCTGCCCCAACCCTGCTTGTTCTGCCTCTTTGTTGCTAGTTCTGCATCAAGGTTGCTCGTACTGCCCCATGCTTGCTAGTTCTGCCCCTCGCTTGCTCGCTCTGCCCCTCACTTGCTCATTATGCCCCTTGCTTACTTGTTATGCTTCTTGCTTGCTCGTCCTGACAGTTGATTGCGCGTTCTGCCCCATGCTTGCTCGCTCTGCCCCATGCTTGCTCGAGCTGGCCCTTGCGTGATCCGCCTAAACCCGTTGATTGTCTCAATCTGCCCCAACCCTGCTTGGTCTGCCTCTTTGTTGCTAGTTCTGCATCAAGGTTGCTCGTACTGCCCCATGCTTGCTAGTTCTGCCCCTCGCCTGCTCGCTCTGCCCCTCGCTTGCTCATTATGCTCCGTGCTTACTTGTTATGCCTCTTGCTTGCTTGTCCTGACAGTTGATTGCGCGTTCTGCCCATTGCCTGCTCGCTCTGCCCCTTGCTTGCTCGTTTTGCCACTTGTCAACCCGTTCTGCCCCTTGCTTGCTCGTTCTGCCCCTTGCTTGCTCAAGCAGGCCCTTGTGTGATCCTCATAAACCCTTTGATTGTCTCATTCTGCCTCTTGATTGCTTGTACTGCCCCTTGATTGCTAGTTCTGCCCCATGCTTGATCGAGCAGGCCGTTGCTTGCTCAAGCAGGCGATTGTTTGATCCGCCTAAACCCTGTGGTTGTCACAATCTGCCCCTTGATTGGTCGTTCAGCCCCTTGCTCGCCTGTAATGCCTCTTGCTTGCTCGTTCTGCCCCTTTCTTGCTCGAGCAGGCCCTTACTAAGGCATTTTTTGGCTCTTGCTTGCTCGTTCTGCCCCTTGATTGCTTGTTCTGCCCTTGTTTGCTAGTTCTGGCCCCTAAACCCCTTGGTTGCTCGATCTGCCACCTGCTCGTCACGTCCCATGTGAGTTGTGGGGTTGCCACCTTCCCTCCCTCCCTCCCTCCCGATCCCACAGGCATACGCCAAGCACGCAATGGAGTTGCAGCTTCGTCACACCACGGCACGGGCGGTCACCTACTTCCCAAAGAACGGCGTTAGGAACGATGCCCTTCTACTTGCTCTGCGGAGGCACTATGACGTGGTGGCAATCGACATAAAGGTGGCGATGGATGACACTGCATACAGTGGGGTGGTTGGGAACGTGTGGACGAAGTTCAGGAATGAATCGTCGACAGACGCGCGTCATTATATCTACCGAGCGCTGCGGATCGATGCACGGTCGCCTGGGAAGTACAAGATGGCTCTAACTCCCAAAGCGAAGAAGTACATTTGGGGGAAGATTGGGCAGAGTAAGGCGCATGATGTATCATGGGATGTGGGAATGGGAAGGGCTGGGGGCACCCCAATTGGGGAGAGGGGGGGGAGTGTTTCAGGTTTTGAAGACATGTGAGGGTCTCAGCATTATAGGTAGGTGTGCAGTGGAGCGATTTGCTTACAATAAAACCTAGTACAGTGGGGCTAGGTAATGCTGACGTGACGGCCGGTGAGGGGGGCTCTATATTAAACCCTAAACGCCACATACCCACCCTCTGTTTGTTGTTTGCAGAGCCACACATGGGATTAAAATTTTCGGTATGGACTCACGTAAAGGGCGACCGGCGGCCCTTCATCAACGAGATTTTCTACAAGGCTTGCCTGGCGGCTTACCTTGAGTGGGAGCAAGGGAAGTGCATAGTGCTCGTCCCATACTACATCGCGTGGGTGGTGATGTCCGTAAGTGTCGTCACATTCAAATATTTTTTTTGTTGAAGGGCATACAGTAAGCATTGTTTGTGTTGTGGTTGCTCTGTTTTTCTAGGTGGACTTTGGCCTCCAGAACATGCGGGACAACACGGTGCACCTGAGTGGCAGCCCATTGGAGACGGAGAGGTGCATGGAAACGGCCACTGACCTGGTGTGGGAGGTGGTGCAGATGTGGTTGCGGCTGGCTAGGGGGCAGTGGTACGACCCCCGGGTTAGGGCGTACCGTTGGGGGGATAAGGGGCTGTACATTAACGAGTGCGGGCTTGAAGAGTTTAGGCCGGAGTGCTTTGCTGGAACCCCTGCTCCCGATAGCGGGGATGCAAGCCCGTGGATTATTCGCCGCTAGTGTAGGGTGAAACGGACCTTTTTAATAACGTTTGTCATAGCAATGTTTACTAACGCTTAACATCCGGAATGCTATCATTTTTTAATTATATCGATATGTGTTACCCATTAAACAATATGTGTAGTTACTGTTCAGTATGTCAATTACAGACCCATTTTTTGGTCGCGGCGCATGCACAGTACTCGTGGCCCCGAGCCGCCCTTTTTCGAACCCCACACGTGTGTGTAGGCTCGGTGATTGGTGCCCCATGTCTTTTGCATCCCTCCCCAAAGGGTCCCAAAAATGTCCAAAACGGTCATCTGGAACACTTTCGGGATGGCGTGGAAGAGTCTTGCGGCACAAATACAGGAGCCTCCCAACTGTACCGGAGTTGTTCCCGAAAGAGACTTTCGGGATGGGTGCAAAAACTATCCCGAAACTCTCTTTCGGGACAGTTTTGGGACATTTGTGGGGGCCGGGATTTTGGAGATGGAGTTCGATAACAGTAAACATGCAACCTCTTACAGGATAAAATGAGCTCACCTGCTAGTTGAGCTGGCGAGCCGAACACGATTCCCACCACTTTCAGCTTCACCCACCCGTCCTCCACATCCTCACTGTTGCTCAGCCTGATTCCAGCTGCGTCATGCTTAAATATTGCTGCGGATTTTTTGGGCGAAAAGAACTGGGAATACAGGTCATTTAAGCTAGCAAGGATGTTGATGATTATGTCGTAAGCCTTCCCCCCTGCTTTTGGGGGGTTTCCAAAGAATATCCCTATTTTTGCTGCCCAAGCCTCGGTCGTCCACCCACTACTTGTTCCAGGCATCGAAAAAATATCGTTGACCAGTTCCCATACCTTTAAGACCACAGATTGGTCCGTAGCTTCTGCTTCAGAGGCACAACGTTCCCATGTGAGATTGGTGGGGGGCGGCGGAGAGCAGAGTCGAGAGAAGGCGGAGGAAGAAGGGGAAATGAGGGGAGAAGAGGCACTGTTGCTGCCGCTGCTGGCGCTGTCAGTGCTGCTGCTAATGGTGGTGGCGATGGCAGAATACAGGACGACAAATAGAGGCTGTAGATATGGGAGGAGAGGGACATGAGCAATCAAGAGTGCCGATGAGCCACAACTCCAAAAGTTGCTGGATCCTAGAAGCACGGTTGCAGGCAAGGTCGTAAGTGCATAAAGTGCGTTCACTCAATATATGCACCAAGGTGTGGAGGAAGTGAGGAGGCACGTTTAGAGTATCAGCAGTTTGATTGGAGACCGCAATTTCGTTGGCATGAGTTGGAGGTCCGCTCGTGCCGTTGTGACTCGTGGCAGTGGTATTGGCCTGAGATGCAAACAACATACATGCATACCCACAAGAATCCACACTCATGCATCCACGCAAAGATGCCGCGAACAAGAAAACAATCCAGTGTAAATAAATCATCTGCCAATATAGCTTTCGATCAAGAGAACAAAAGAATACGGACAATATCAATGTAACGGCAATATGGCATAGTGATAGTGGCTGTGCTTGTGCTCACACGACTGAGAGGAGGAATGGGGAGCATGGGAGGGTGGTTGAGTTGCTGTCTGTCCGTGCCACGTGGAAGCTGCAAGATGCAACAAAGAAAGAAAGAAATCATAGATTCGTGCTAAGACAGGCAAGGAAACCTTGGACATACAAGATACACACAATGCGGAAACCATGTGATGCATTGTTGTGATGGAATGCGCCTGTGAAGATGGTGGTAGTGACCACTCACATCAGCTGTAACTGGAGCATGACACGAAGCATCCCTTCCAAGTGGCAAGATGCTGATGGAAGCGCCGAGAAGGAAAGACACGAGCAACCGTGGCAGTAGCATGGCCACTGCGGTCATCCGAGTCATGGCTGATGCGGTGAGCCCAATGCAAGGCGCGCGCCTACACTGTGAGGTGCAGCAGGAGCAGGGGAATAAAAGGTGGGTTGGGTTGGAAGAGTGCGGGTATGAGGGGTGAGAGAAGAACGAGAACGGTCCCTATACGGTTAGGTGCTAAGTGCAGAAGAGAGGGGGGTGAGGGGGGGGGGGGGGGGGGGGTTTGTAGCAGCAGGGGGGGAAACGGGAGAATATATAACAGGAACAGAAGGAAAGCGAGTGGTGGGAGCAGCAGGAAAGGGGGCCAAAACAACAGGAAAATAAAAAATAAAAAACACGGACAATGAATGAAAAGCACACGAATTGCGTTACATTTGAAAAAAAACATGAGGGGAAGGCAATCAACTCAAATATAGTGAAAGTATGGACACTGATTGAAGGTAGACGCGCAGACAAATGACGAAACAAGAGAAGTGAAGATAACGTAACACCATAATATAAAAAAAGAGAATTCAAGCAGGACAGTGGAGGAATGAAGAAACAAATATGCGATACAGTAAAAAACAAGTGAAAACTCAATGTAGAAAACGAGCTCCTGAAGGGAGAAATCGAGTTTCTGAAGCGTCGAAACGAGCTTCTGAAATGAGGAAACGAGATACTCGAGCGTAGAATTGAGTTCCTGGAGGAAAAAAAATAACTTCTCGAACAAGAAAACGAGCTCCTATATGATTGCTGCAATCGTGGGAAAGGTCGTGGTGGTGAGCTAGTGGGAGAGACAGGGGAGGTAGTGGAAGAGATGGGGGGAGGGGGGTAGTGGCATCTGTTGGGTGCAAATTCACATTGCACGACATCCTGCCGTCTGTTTGTACGAGTATGCGTGTGCGAATGCATTTGCGTGTGAATGGTATGTTTGTGTGTTTGTTTGCTTTCGCAATTTTCGCTTGAAGCATTTGCAGGTACTCGCAAAATGTGCGCTTCGGCATAACATTGTACGCGCTATGAACAGTACAAGCAGAAAGGACGAGCTCGCAAAGGAACCCAAGATGGAAGCTTTGCGGTTCAACTTACTTGATTGCGCAGATTCAGTTCTATCCAACTCGAAATTGTACTGTTTTGTTTGGTTGACTATAGTGTAGCAGGGCAGGCACTATAGGGGTACAATTTAGGTGAAGGTTGGATGTTGTTTGTCTGTATCTGCATGCTACAGGGCCAGGGGAAACCAGCGGAACCAGCATTTGGCTGGTTGGGCAAAGACAAAACAGGTTCTGTTTTTAGGACCTGAACCTGGTTGTTGTTTTCCCAGGTTGGAAAAACAGAACCAGAGGTTGTTCACCAACCTATCACCTGCTATTTTGTCCAGCCATGTTGGTTCTGTTGCTTGGAATTATTTGGGATCATCCCTGGTTGTTCCCAGGTTGATTCCCAAGGTCCTTGCTAGCTAGAGCTATTTATTCCTTCTCTGTTTGTACCTGAATATAGTGAAATTGATTCAAGCGAATTCCTTCCTTGCTGGAATTTCTTGTCTACGCGGTGCGACGGCGGAATGCTACCCGAGTCAACGCTAGTACGCTAGCACTCCAACGCTAGGCTAACGCTGTCCGAGCCATAACTTCGTAATGGCAGAACTTTTCGCGAGGCAACTTGGCTTATTTTAAAGCTCTTAGAGTGAGCTTCGATATAGGAAATTCTCAGCTTAATCCGATCGACGGTCTGCACGATACGCTGCGCGACGTTCAAGGTACTCTTGCTGTTTTGACTAAGTCCCTCTTGATTCCTCTCACTACAAACTCGGACCCGAGGATAGGGGCTGGTCTTGTACCAGGCACCCAAGGACCCTTGGAGGTGACCCCGAGGAGAGGTTTTAAGTGTGATAAAGTCTTAATAGCTTGAGTTTATTAGGCCCTTACACCAACAAGCTGGTATCAGAGCTGCGTTATAGTGATCCTCGATATAGGTAGCTATGGCGGGCAACACCTCGGCGGTAGCTGGTGAATCTTCAGCCCAAGATCGTAGCGGCAGCCATGATTCTGGTGTTTCTGCGCCAAGGGGAGCGCGAACAAGCCAGGGCTCGCTGATCAAGGAGGTGCTGAAAAACTTCACCGTCGAGAAGTTCAATGGTGAGGGCTATGATGATTGGGCCTGGAAAATGCAACTTTATTTCCGTCAAATCGGATTGCTGAAACTAATGATTGGGGAGGAGCCTAGACCGAGTGACCCCGCCCTTCAGGAAGATTGGGACGAGCGCGCCTCGGCTGGCTACTACTTGATGTCGCAGAGTTTGGAGCTGAACCAGCGTCACCACGTCATGCACCTGCTGCCGGAGGTTGAGTGCGGTCCGAAGGCGTGGACGGTGTTGAAGGAGCTGCACGCCCCGACCTCCGTTGTTGCAACATTGATGCTGGAGAGGGAGCTGTCCGCGTTGCGCCTGAGCGAGGGAGAGCCAGTGCAACCTGTCCTGGACAAATTGCGCGACCTCTACGCGAAGTTGGCGATCGCGGGAATCACCTACCCAGAGCAGACCAAGTGCCTGAAGATGCTCTCGCTGCTGCCGGAATCGTGGCTTCAATTCACGAGCGGATTGAGCCTGCCGCAGAACCAGAGCTCGTGGACACTCGAGTGGGTGCGGACAAAGATTCTAGAGGAGGACTTCCGTCGCCGTCAACTGAGGGGTGGAGACGACGGCAGCAGCGGCTACGGGATGCAAGGGAGCCGACGTGGCAGAGGACGTGGCTTCGGTGGTGCTGGACGCGGTGCAAAGAAAGACGACGACTCCAACGACCAACAAGGAGGTACCGGTTGGGGTCGCGGTGCGAAATCTGGACGTGGGGGCAAGTCGGGTGCTGGTGGCAAAATGAAAGGGAGTTGCTGGTATTGTGAGAAGGAAGGGCACCCCTGGTTTTTGTGCTATAAGAAACCCGATGGATGGACCCCCCAGAATCGTCACCAGGATGGCGGCGCGCGGAGGAACCAGAAAAACGGCGCCAACATGGTCGCTGATTCGTCCGACAACAACCCGAAGGGCAACGGCGGTGCGGAGAAGAAGAAGGAGCGCACCGCGGGCCAATTCTTCCATATGGGAGACAAGGGGGAGCAAGGAGACGCATCTGCTAAGGCTGGAGCAGAGCTGCACCCCCTGGACTATTGGGTGTTGGACACAGGCGCTGCTTGGACAATGACGCCGCGCAAGGACCTGCTGGACGACGTACGCGCTGCACCGATTAATGAGGTGTGCTCTGCCTCTGGACACATGTTGAAGGTGGCTGGTGCGGGACGAGCTGCATTTAAGGGAGCGGATGGCAAGCCTGTGGTGCTGCACGACGTTCTCCTCGTCCCCGACCTGAAGGCCAACCTCATCTCCCTCCGTAAGCTTGGCAAGGCTGGGGTGAACACCAACACGGATGGGGCTCGCACTTATAAGGGGAAGCTGGGCAATCGGGTGCTTTGGGATCTGCACGAGAGCAAGGACGTGTACAGATCTATGTGGCAGCTGCCGGCGCTGGCGTGGCACGGTGGGGGGCAGGCTGGAGAGGGGTCTGCATCCCAGGGGGAGTGCAACGCCGTTGGAGGGGTTGGTGTGAAAGTGTCGGCCAGATCTGGGGAGACAGATTGGGCAACTGCACACCGACGTTTGGGGCATGTGGCAATGCCTTTGCTGAAGCAGCTGGAGAAGGATGGAGCCGTTAAGGGCTTAAAGCTGAACGGACAACCACCCGATGATAACTGTGAAATTTGCCTCCTTTCAAAGTTCACCCGTTTCCCCTTCCATAGTGTGGCTGGCAGGAGCAAAAAGCCGTTGGAGCTGGTCCACATGGACTTGGTGGGGCCGCTGCCGGTGCAAGGGCACAAGGGGGAGCGGTACTTCCTAACCATAGTGGATGACTGGAGCAGGCTAATGTGGGCGTATCCGCTGAAGCAGAAAGATCACGCCGCCTCCACGATTCGGGACGATTGGCTGCCGTTCGTGGAGAAGCAAGCGGAGTGTGTGGTGAAGCGGATTAGGACAGATCGGGGTGGTGAGTTCCTTGGAGCTGAGATGACGGCCTGGCTCAAGAAGCAGGGCATCCAGAGGGAGCTGACCACGGCTTACACCCCACAGTCCAACGGTGTAGCAGAACGGGCGAACCGGACAATTCTGGAGACAGCTAGGGCGCTGCTCATAGAATCTGGGCTGGGCAACTTGATGTGGCCCCATGCTGTTCGGCACGCTACCGTCGCTAGGAACAGGGTACTCACAAAGGTTGGGGATGACTCGTGGGTGCCGTTGGAGAGGTGGCTTGGGAGGAAGCCGCCGGTGGACATGCTGAGGGTGTTCGGTTGCATGGCAGTCGCCCACGTTCCCAAGACCTACCGCAGTAAGTTGGGGGCGAGTGCAATCTGGTGTGTGCATTTGGGGCTGGCTGCTGAGAGCAAGGGATGGCTGCTGTGGGAGCCTTCCAAGGGTGTGTTGTTTGACAGCAGGGATGTGAAGTTTGTTGAGGGCATGATGTATGGGAGCTGGGAGAAACAGCCGGAGGCCAGGGTGTCCCAGCAGATGGAGCAGATTACCATGCAGCTGGACCTGACTCCTAGTGTGTGGGAGGAGGGAGAGGAGGCAGCTGCAGAGGGTGGTGATAAAGAGAAGGTGCAGGAGGCACCTGCTGGTGGAGGTGATGGTGTGGAGATTAGCGGTAGCACTAGTGGAGCTGCTGGATCCGAGGGAGGAGAGCAGCAGCAGGGGAAAACTAAGAAGCCGAAGGGTGTTATTATGAAGGGATGGGAGACACCCGTCTCCAGGCCAGGACGTACCCGTATGGCTACTAAGAAGCTGACTGCAGGACCTGATGTAGCGGAGCAGCAGCTTGGGACCGAGGAGGCATTGCTGATTCTACCGCATGGCTATGACCCGGATGAGGAGGATCAACCTGCGTACTGTTTTCTTGCCCCTGCACCAGAGGAACCAGCTAGCATGGAGGAGGCATTAGCTGGACCAGATAGGGACAAATGGCTAGCTTCCAGGGATGCTGAGTACCAGAGCCTGCTGGAGAATGGGACTTGGGAACTAGTGGTGCTGCCTGAGGGAAGAAAGCGGTACAATGCAAGTGGGTGCTAAGGATCAAGACTGACGACAAGGGGCAGGTCACCATCTACAAGAGTAGGTTGGTGGCTAAGGGGTTTATGCAGAAGGAGAAGCGGGACTTCAATGAGATCTTTGCTCCCACTGCCAAACCCCCTACCCTTCGTGTCTTGTTGGCAGATGCAGCCGTTGGTGGGAAGTTCATTATCCAGATGGATATATCAACGGCATTCCTCAATGGGATTTTAGAGGAGGAGGTGTTCATGACGCAGCCACCTGGGTATGAGGATGGTACGGGCAGGGTGTGCAAGCTGAAAAAGTCCATCTACGGCTTGAAGCAGGCGCCACGCTGCTGGTACCAGAAGTTGGCAGCTGTTTTAGAGGAGATGGGATTCAGGACCAGCAGCTGTGATGAGAGCCTCTTTCTCAAGGGGGAGGGGGAGAAGCTGGTGCTGTTTCTGGTCTATGTGGACGACATTCTTCTCTTTAGCAGCAGCATGAAGGAGATCCAGAAGGTGCAGCAGCAGCTGATGGAGAACTTCAAGTGCAAGAACCTTGGGGAGGTAAAGTACTACCTCGGGATGCACGTAGAGAGGGATCCAGATCACAGGTGGTTGAAACTGCACCAGGAGAAGTTCATCAAGGAGCTTGGGGAGAAGTACGGAATTGAGAATGAGCGCAAGGTTGCAACTCCCCTGCCAGCAGAATTCAAGCTTGTGAAAGCTGCAGAGGATGAAGGGGTTGAAGCCGAGGAGCAGCAGCAATTTCAGTCCTTGGTGGGCAGCCTCTTGTATGCAGCAGTTCACACGAGACCCGACATCTCTTTCTCGGTTGGGCAGCTGGCTAGGGTAGTGCAGAATCCATCAGAGGAGCAGGTGGATGCAGCTGAGCGTGTGGTGAAGTACCTGAACTCTCACCCAAGCATTGGAGTTCAATACTCCGCATCTGCGCAGGTGAAGCAGAAAGGGGTTGAGGTGCTGAAAGAGAAGGGGGAGAGGCTTGGAGAAGGCAAGCTCTTTCTCACTTGCTTTACCGATGCTACGTGGGCCTCTGAAAAAGAAGATTCCTCATCTGTGGGAGGATACATCTGCGTAGTAGGGGGAGGACCTGTTAGTTGGAGGTCCAAGAAGCAGACGGAGACAGCACTCTCTTCCGTGGAATCAGAGTACATGGCGATGTTCCATGGGGTGAAGGAGGTGATTTGGCTGAGGAGGCTATTAGAGGAGATTGGCCAGGAGCAAAAGATTGCTACGCCGCTGTTTTGTGATAGCAAGGGAGCTCTTGGGATGGCCAGGAACGCTGTGCTTCATGGGCTGAATAAGCACATGCGTATCAAGTGGCACTGGCTGCGTAAGGAGGTGAAGAGGGGGACGGTGAATCCGATCTACATCAAGACTCACCAGCAGCCAGCAGACTTCCTCACCAAGAGGCTTGCGGATGAGCCTCATTGGCGTTGTGTGCGCATGAGTGGAATGAGCATGAACTAGTATGGAATGATGGGGATGCAGCCGGCAGGCTGAGGGGGAGTGTGTTGGGTGCAAATTCACATTGCACGACATCCTGCCGTCTGTTTGTACGAGTATGCGTGTGCGAATGCATTTGCGTGTGAATGGTATGTTTGTGTGTTTGTTTGCTTTCGCAATTTTCGCTTGAAGCATTTGCAGGTACTCGCAAAATGTGCGCTTCGGCATAACATTGTACGCGCTATGAACAGTACAAGCAGAAAGGACGAGCTCGCAAAGGAACCCAAGATGGAAGCTTTGCGGTTCAACTTACTTGATTGCGCAGATTCAGTTCTATCCAACTCGAAATTGTACTGTTTTGTTTGGTTGACTATAGTGTAGCAGGGCAGGCACTATAGGGGTACAATTTAGGTGAAGGTTGGATGTTGTTTGTCTGTATCTGCATGCTACAGGGCCAGGGGAAACCAGCGGAACCAGCATTTGGCTGGTTGGGCAAAGACAAAACAGGTTCTGTTTTTAGGACCTGAACCTGGTTGTTGTTTTCCCAGGTTGGAAAAACAGAACCAGAGGTTGTTCACCAACCTATCACCTGCTATTTTGTCCAGCCATGTTGGTTCTGTTGCTTGGAATTATTTGGGATCATCCCTGGTTGTTCCCAGGTTGATTCCCAAGGTCCTTGCTAGCTAGAGCTATTTATTCCTTCTCTGTTTGTACCTGAATATAGTGAAATTGATTCAAGCGAATTCCTTCCTTGCTGGAATTTCTTGTCTACGCGGTGCGACGGCGGAATGCTACCCGAGTCAACGCTAGTACGCTAGCACTCCAACGCTAGGCTAACGCTGTCCGAGCCATAACTTCGTAATGGCAGAACTTTTCGCGAGGCAACTTGGCTTATTTTAAAGCTCTTAGAGTGAGCTTCGATATAGGAAATTCTCAGCTTAATCCGATCGACGGTCTGCACGATACGCTGCGCGACGTTCAAGGTACTCTTGCTGTTTTGACTAAGTCCCTCTTGATTCCTCTCACTACAAACTCGGACCCGAGGATAGGGGCTGGTCTTGTACCAGGCACCCAAGGACCCTTGGAGGTGACCCCGAGGAGAGGTTTTAAGTGTGATAAAGTCTTAATAGCTTGAGTTTATTAGGCCCTTACACCAACAGCATCCCCTCCCCTCCCTCCCTCACTTCCACTACCTCCCCCTTGTCTCTTCCACTGGCTCACCACCATCTCCCCCACCCACACAATTGCAGCAATCATATAAAAGCTCATTTTCTTGTTCAAGAAGTTCATCTTTTTCCTTCAGGGACTCAATTCTACGCTCGAATAGCTTGTTTCCTCGATCATAAACTCGTTTCTACACTTAAGAATCTCAATTTCTCCTTTCAGAAGCACCTCTTTCTTTCTCAGGTGCTTCCTCTCTCTGACTTTGAAGCCTTTGCAATGAAGTTGCTTCTTCTGCTTCTTCTGCATCTTCTGCTTCTTTTGCCTGACCTCAACTGCTGATGCTACTGGTGCGGATGGTGCTGCTAATGCTGCAGTTGGTGCTGTACGTTGCTCCTGATCTATAGCCCAGGCGAATCCAAGTCTAGGACAATCAGAGCAAAGGTCAATCAAAGCCCAGGTCAATTAGAGCCTAGGTCCATTAAAGCCCATGCACATCTGCTGCGTCATGATCACAGTTAGGAACGCACAAGCACGGTTGCTCATGTAAAACTTGGGTTATATAAAGTGGTGGACCTTCCAGTTTGGATTTGCTCATTACCATCACTGTGGCCATTATTATTGTGCCCCTGCCCCTCCCCTGAATTGCCGTCTCCACCAGCCTCACCTCCCTCCACGCGGTGCCATCATGGCGAGGTCATGGCACTGCCAGGAGCAGCAAAGGGGAGATAGGGGGCAAGGAGTGCACAAAGCCATCCAATGAACACCGAGAATACAAACATTGCCAGATGTCGGAAAATGAATCACAGGGAATGATACGGAGTGGAAGATAACTTAGAAGTGGGAACGCACGTGGAAATGATTGCCTTCAGCAGCCCTTTCTCACTCCTCTCCGCTCTTCGCGTCCCCTTCAACCGCCCGTCCGCCCACCTGTAATATCCTGCTGGCTTGATCCCGCAGCTCCTGGATGTGTGCGTTGATATCCCGTGCGCGTCTCCCCTTCTCCACAGCTCGTTCGTGTCACGCACACGCCCACTCAGGCCCCAGTGTCCTGCGCCGACACGGCTCCTACAGGCAGGGAAAGTATGTGTGTACCTATGCAGCATGGAGGGGGAGGTGAGGTGAGGAGAGGATGGAGGGTGTGCAAGGAAGTGGCACCACGAAGGGGGAAGGGGGGAGTTTTTAGAAAGATAGGTGACGCAGTACAGTCAAATAAGTGGAGGAAGGAGGGTGTGGGTAATGGGGTTGGGGCCAGGGCAGGAGGGGCAGAGCAAGCGGAAGCTATCAGATATGTTCGTCACATAAAAGAATGGATGTTGTCTCGATTTGCCGACCAGATGATTCCTTCGATTGCCTCGCTCGCATACCAATCAAAACACCGCAAGTGACTATTCACTCCTTCCTAGCACCCCAAATGCAAGTATGGTATCGACATCATACCTACCATCCATCTCTCCCAACCCCACTCCCCCTTCTGTCCCCCCCTTCTATCACCCCTCCCATCTCCCCACCCCTCCCATTGTTGGTGTAAGGGCCTAATAAACTCAAGCTATTAAGACTTTATCACACTTAAAACCTCTCCTCGGGGTCACCTCCAAGGGTCCTTGGGTGCCTGGTACAAGACCAGCCCCTATCCTCGGGTCCGAGTTTGTAGAGAGAGGGATCAAGAGGGACTTAGTCAAAACAGCAAGAGTACCTTGAACGTCGCGCAGCGTATCGTGCAGACCGTCGATCGGATTAAGCTGAGAATTTCCTATATCGAAGCTCACTCTAAGAGCTTTAAAATAAGCCAAGTTGCCTCGCGAAAAGTTCTGCCATTACGAAGTTATGGCTCGGACAGCGTTAGCCTAGCGTTGGAGTGCTAGCGTACTAGCGTTGACTCGGGTAGCATTCCGCCGTCGCACCGCGTAGACAAGAAATTCCAGCAAGGAAGGAATTGGCTTGAATCAATTTCACTATATTCAGGTACAAACAGAGAAGGAATAAATAGCTCTAGCTAGCAAGGACCTTGGGAATCAACCTGGGAACAACCAGGGATGATCCCAAATAATTCCAAGCAACAGAACCAACATGGCTGGACAAAATAGCAGGTGATAGGTTGGTGAACAACCTCTGGTTCTGTTTTTCCAACCTGGGAAAACAACAACCAGGTTCAGGTCCTAAAAACAGAACCTGTTTTGTCTTTGCCCAACCAGCCAAATGCTGGTTCCGCTGGTTTCCCCTGGCCCTGTAGCATGCAGATACAGACAAACAACATCCAACCTTCACCTAAATTGTACCCCTATAGTGCCTGCCCTGCTACACTATAGTCAACCAAACAAAACAGTACAATTTCGAGTTGGATAGAACTGAATCTGCGCAATCAAGTAGGTTGAACCGCAAAGCTTCCATCTTGGGTTCCTTTGCGAGCTCGTCCTTTCTGCTTGTACTGTTCATAGCGCGTACAATGTTATGCCGAAGCGCACATTTTGCGAGTACCTGCAAATGCTTCAAGCGAAAATTGCGAAAGCAAACAAACACACAAACATACCATTCACACGCAAATGCATTCGCACACGCATACTCGTACAAACAGACGGCAGGATGTCGTGCAATGTGAATTTGCACCCAACACCCATCATCCCTCCCTCCTTTCCCCCCCATCTCTGAGGGAGATGCTGGCGGAAGTGACTCTGCCGCGTCTTGACGTGCTTCACCTGGTTGCTGCACCCCTTCACCCGCCCCGCCCCATGTGCTCCTCCACTTGCTGCTGCACCGCCTCCGATGCCCCCGCATGCCACCTAGGATGAGGGAAGGAAGATGTGAAGATTGAGGGAGGTGGGGAAAGGGGAGAAGGGGAAAAGAGGGGACAGAGAGATGGGGATAAGGGGAGGTGGGGAGAAGGGAGATAATGAGAAAGGGAGTAGGCGAGAAGGGTAGAAACAGGGGAGTGGGAGAGATGGAGATGGCAGGAGGAGAGAACAGAGCAAAATCGAGCAGAGGATGAAGACATGTTGGCGCATCTAAAAGCTATGATACAAACTCAAGCAAATCTTTCCATCCGGAGATCGCCC
The DNA here is from genome assembly GCA_948144175.1 of Closterium sp. NIES-65. NCBI lineage: Eukaryota > Viridiplantae > Streptophyta > Zygnematophyceae > Desmidiales > Closteriaceae > Closterium > Closterium sp. NIES-65. Next base: position 106,528 of record CANXME010002679.1, read on the forward strand.
ACACCACAACCACACATGTTCCCTGCCTGCATGCACACCATCTCTCCCGGCCATCGTCCATCCCCTTTGTTTTCACTTCTCCACTGGTTCCCTCCTTCCATTCCATCCTTCTTCCCACACCCCATCCAACTTTATGGCAGCCAGGCGCCCCTAAGACACCGCCGGCCGCTCCTGCGCCTCCTGCCTTGCTCTGATCCGCCTGCCGCATCTTGTCAATTTCTGCTTACGCCAGCTGCCGCCGGCACACCACCAGGCGCGCTCAGATACTCGCCTGACGCACCGACAACGTTTTTGGTAGAGTGGCTTCAACAGTTAACTGCAGGTGCGGGGCGTAGGCGAGGGGATAGGAGGAGGGGAGGGGGAGGGCAACAAGAGAAGGCGGGAAAGCAATTAGCGGAGAGGAGAAAGGGTGGGTGGGCGATTAGGAGGATTTGAGGTTGTGAGAGATGGACAGGGGGCGAGTGAAAAGGATGGTGGGACGTGGGTTGTTGTGTGGAATATAAAAGGACTGGACTAGGATGGATGAGTTGACAGGTGGGGCGGGGCGGGGCGGGGGTCATGTTGGAAACTGCAAGACACACACGATGTGGAGATTGTGTGAGCAATTCTGCCTAGACGGGGAGAAATTGTGGTAGCAAAGTAATCACTCACATTCTTTGCAAATGGGGCAAGATACCAAGCGTTCATGCCTAGTGGCATGATGCTGATGGCAGCGCCGAGAAGGAAATGCACGAGCAGCCCCATGGCCACTGCAATTATCCGAGCCATGGCTGCAAGGCATGCGCCTGCACACTGAGATGCAGCAGGGCGAATGGGGGGAGGGGGGCAGTGGCAAGGGGAGGAGGGTATAAGCGGAAGGAGGTGGGCAACAGCTGAATAAGTGGTAGAGCAACTGGAATCCAGAGAGAGGTGTGGAGAGGGCAAGTAAGGGGAAGAGGATGGCAGGAGGAGAAGGAAGACTAAATAGGTTTTGTAGTCGTAGCGGCTGCACAGTGAGGTGCGGCAGGGCAAGTGAGGGGAGAGAAGAAGTAGGAGCAGGACACGGAAGACATGTTCTGAGGTGCAGCATGTGAAGGAGGGGAGGAGCGGCAGTAGCAGGAGGCAGCAGTAGGTAGGTCCGTAGGAGGGAGTAAGTAAGATGTGTACTGAGTTATAACGCCTCGCTACCCACCACGTCAAAACAAGGGTGTTAGAGAGTGCACCGAAGGTGAAAAGGCAGACAAATGGAGCACACGTGTACGAGGGTGAAGCAGATGGAGATGTGAGCGGTGGCGAGGAACAGCACATGAAGGAATAAGATGATAGCCAGACTGTAAGGCAAGGTGCCAGCGAGGTGAGAGGTGTGAGGCTTTGGGAGACCATGGCAGACTTGCGCACGAAGATCAAAAGCAGAAGTGGAAAGGAGTATGATCAGCAAGCGATTCATTTTCAGCCCTGAATCCTTGCCAGATAAACCGGTAAAGCTGACCACGAGGGGAAACATACAAACAGAGATGGAGTGAAAGTTGAGAGCTAGAGAATCATACAACATACAAAAAAGTGGCACACGGACGGAGGACGAGACCAGAGAGGAGGAAGAAATTTGCACCACAAAAATTCAGCACATATCAAAACGGGTGACCATGTGTGGTGTGGATATGTACGGCAAAGAAATGTCACCAGAGTCACACGGTTTCCAGACCTCAGTTTTGTTGTGTTGTCAAACAACAGAACATGCTGAGAGCAAGATGGCCGTCATCAGAGACAAGCGGGGAGTGAACGACTCCCAACACGAGATGCATATTAGGGGACAGAGGGAAGCCAAGATGAAAAGGAAGCAATACAAATGCTTGTTACTATTGCAAGAACTAACTTAGGGTTTCAAAGAAGAGGTGAAGAGGAGGGGACCGACGCCGTGCGGAACCATCGTTATCTTGATGCAATCGAGGCAGGTCACGCGCTGAGATAAGGTGACAGCACACGGTAGCACCATCGAGGGTCACTTGGAAGGGGCCATGACGTGATTTGGTGGCACCCTGGTCGAAATCTCTAGATCGGCGCACATCAAATACACGCAAAGCGGAGGGCGTGCGGCTCCGGGCCATCGTGTGACAACACGAGGAGGCTAAATTCGGAAATTGCGCGACTGACGTGTCGTCCACGGGCCTCTGACAGATTCCACCCTTGATGTGATCGTCTGGACTGGATAAACTGAACCGCGAAGTTACCCTTGTTTCGGGTTTCACAACTGAGGAAGGCGGCGATACGTCGTTTCAATATACACGCTTGCATAAGCGGCAATGAGGTTGCGTCATTTTCGTCAAATGCATCTGTCGGAAAACCAATCATCTGTGGCATCCCATCGGTTGCCTTCTCCTTCCTGCACTCACCCTCCCTCCTTTCTTCTTCCAAGCTCTGTTCCTCTAATACCTTACCTGCTCTGCCTCAACCACTACCATGAGAAACCGGCTCCCACAGATGGCTGCTCACAGTGGCCTTGTCACCTAGGCAGGAATTAGCCGTAGAACGGTAACATGAATCCACTATAGAGAGCAAACAAACGAGAGAACAAACTAAGCAGTGAGTTCCTAGTCTATTTGAATCTCTACCCCGTGCTGCGCAGTTTCCCGTAACTCACATTGGGCTCTGCCCGCTAGGCTTTAGGATTGGCCCTTCAGATTGCCCAGGGCTCGCCCTTGAATTTGTCCCACCCTGCACCTCGCAAGTCCCTGAATCACCACTTTGCGTCACTCCCCACGCACCAAACTCACCTTCTACAGTACTTTGCATAACCCAACTACACCTACACTAGCAAGTAACTGAATCTATTGCAAACAATAATACATTCTGTGACAGCTGTCTTAAAACTCATCATCTGTAGCATCCCATTGCTTGCCTTCTCCTTCCTGCACTCACCCTCCCTCCTTTCTTCTTCCAAGCTCTGTTCCTCTGATACCTTACCTGCTCTGCCTCAGCCACAACCTGCCCCCTCCAGAGCTCGTGCTCGGGTCTCCCGTGCACGTGTCACTGGACACTCTTGCTGAGGCCGAGTGCTTCTCTCCACAGCATCCGTCAGGCGGTTCCCGGTCTACGCTCTTCTCTGATTCCTCCGCACCAGCACTGTTGGACCCCTCAGGTCCTTCGTCTCCCTTCTCTGTGTGTCCAGTGCCACTTCCAGCATAGCCCTCGTTACAGGTATGCTCCCTGTCCCATGCCACCCAGTTCTCAGCCGCTCTCATTCCCACTGGTTCTGTCAGTACCTGTGTTGCTGGCTCCATCGACTCATCTGCCCATGACTCTCCTTTAATCCCCGTTACTGTCTGCATGGCCTCTTGTTCTTTCTTACTCATCGCGACTCCCACTGTATCCTCCAGTCCTTTTCCTGCTGTCACGCACTCCCATGCCCTCTCTTCCTTGCTCTCCCACTCTGCTTCTTCGTGCTTCTTGGCCGGGTCCCTCACCGGACCTTCCCATCCAGCTACCCATAGGCCACCTTGCCCCCGGTTACACGCTGCCTCTGCTGTTATGCTCCTCACATCCGCCTCGGGTCCTCTCATGACTTCTTTTCCCACATCTTCCCCCTTCAGCTCTAGATGTTCTTCCCGCAGCTTTCTCACTTGCTGCTCCGCCATCCCACTTTCCTGCGCTTGCTTCTCTGCCTTTAGTGCACGTGCCCATGCCCCCCACTTTCTTGTCTTTTCCTTCTGCTTCTGCGGCTTTTGGTGCGCACTCCCATGCCCTCTTTTTCTTGGCTTTCCTTTCTGCTGCTACTGATGCCACTGCACGCGCCTGTGCCCCCACCTTCGCTTCTTTCCCTCCCTCTTCTGCTGCTGCTGCTACGCACGCCTGTGCTCCCACCTTCTCTTCTTTCCCTTCCTCTTCTGATGCTGCTGCTACACACTCCTGTGCCCCCACCTTCTCTTCTTTCCCTTCCTCTTCCATTGCTACTGCTACACACGCCTGTGCCCCCACCTGCTCTTCTTTCCCTTCCTCATCTGCTGCTGCTGCTACACACGCCAGTGCCCCAACCTTCTCTTCTTTCCCTTCCCTTTCCGCTTCTACTGCTACACACGCCTGTGCCCCACCTCCTCTTCTTTCCCTTCCTCTTCTGCTGCTGCTTCTACACACGCCTGTGCCCCCACCTTTTCTTCTTTCCCTTCCTCTTCCGCTGCTGCTGCTACACACGCCTGTGCCCCCACCTTTTCTTCTTTCCCTTCCTCTTCCGCTGCTGCTGCTACACACGCCTGTGCCCCCACCTTCTCTTCTTTCCCTTCCTCTTCCGCTGCTGCCTCCACACATGCCTGTGCCTCCACCCCTTCATCCACCACTTCCGCTTCCGCTGCTGCTAGTACACATGCTCTTGCCCCCACCAGCTCATCCTTTTCCTCTGCTTCCACTGTTGCTGGTACACACGCTCCTGCTCCCACCTTCTCGTCCTTCTCGTCTACTTCCGTTGCTGCTGGTGTTACTAACATGCACACCCATGCCCCCACCTTACTCACTTGCTCCCTTCGCACGTCCCTACCCCCACTGCGCAGCCGCATGTCCGCATGGCCACGCAGCGCCGCACAGGAGCGTTCCGGCTCCTGCTCCACTTCCTCCTCCTCGTACAACCCCGCTTGCCCCTGAGTTCTCTCTCCCAGCGTCTGCAGGTGGGCTCGTAACTGTTTGATCTGTTCCTCAATCTCCTCGGGTGATCTTCCTGCGTCTCGTACTTTCTCATAGCAGTTCCTTGCCCGATGCCCCTTTTTCCCACATTTCTCACAGCTCGGTACATCTGGGCAGTCCCTTCGGCGGTGCCCAGGCTTTCTGCACATATCGCAGTTCTTGCACTCCCTCCTGATATGCCCCTCCTGCCCGCACCTGTGGCACGTCCGTGTTTCTGCCTGCCTCTCCTGCCAGTGCTCCTCCCCACCCTCGTCCTCTTTTATCATCGCTGCAGCCCACCTAGGCCGCCCTTTCTCTGACACCTTCGACAGGTACGCCTCGTACCGCCTCTGCGCCAGCTCCACTTTCTCCGCCAGTTCAAACACCTCCTCCAGCGTTGCTTCAGCTCCTAACTCATAAACTCTCATTCTCAGTCCTCCACTTAGTCCTTCATCTAAACCCCCCAAAAACTTGCTAATCAACATACTGCTGTCCGTGCAGACCGCATCCTCTGCTAGATTAGTGAGCCTCCCAAAGTATGTGAGTAGTGATTCTGCCTCACCCCGCCTAAACTCCTGAAACTCTAGGATACGTTCGGCGGTGTGGCCCGGGAACTGTTTTCTGAGTTGCTCAAAGAACAGCATCGTGAGATCATCTCCATCCTCCTCTGCTCGCCTCAGCCACTCTGGCATCTTCATTTGGTACAGCGTTTCAGCTTCGCCCCCCAACGTATTCGGTAGGCTTAAGAAAAACTCTATAGGGTCCATTCCGCTTCTATCGCAGCGGTACTTCACATTTGCGATCTGCATCAGGTAATTCTTTAGGTTGGTTCCTGATCCTGCTTCCACCTGAGGTGGGGCCTGCACACTCCACCTTCCCAACTCCCGAGTTCCTGAGAACTCATTCCTCCTGCTACTCTCTCCCCTCCTCTCCCTCAACTCCCTGCTTCTTGACTCTGTCCCATACAGCACTCGCTCAATTCCTTCCATGGCTGCCCTTCCTCCCCCAGCCCTTAACTATGACTGCTGCCGCCTTCTCTGCCCTGTCATACTTGGGCTCCTCCCCCCCTGTCTCTCTCGAGCCTCCCCATATCTCTCCGATCCCCACCCTGGTCTCTCCCTCGTTTCAGGGGAATGTTCTTCCCGTAACTCACATTGGGCTCTGCCCGCTAGGCTTTAGGATTGGCCCTTCAGATTGCCCTAGGCTCGCCCTTGAATTTGTCCCACCCTGCACCTCGCAAGTCCCTGAATCACCACTTTGCGTCACTCCCCACGCACCAAGCTCACCTTCTATAGTACCTCGCATAACCCAACTACACCTACACTAGCAAGTAACTGAATCTATTGCAAACAACAATACATTCTGTGACACATCGGGGGATAACAACCCGCGACGTTTGCCGACTCGCTAGTCGAAGCTGAGTCGTCACATTGCTTCTATAGTCGCATGATCGTAGCAGGTCGCATCATTACCATTGCTCATCCAGCTTTGTTGTGTTGCAGCAACGTTTGACACTGACAGGTGTCTTCATTTCAGGTTGGGATTCATTCGTGTTTGGGTTGATACTGCTGAATAATATAACTACTAAGTCTCATTTTCATTTTAGCATCCAGCACCACAAACGACTGCTGAGAACTGCCCTTTCAACCAGCAATTGGACAGTTGGTGTGGGTGTTGTCTGAACCCACTCGGAGCCGAGTTCGCTAATTCGTGTTTCAGATAGGCCCTCGGACAATTTCACATCCGCCTCACGGCCTTGCAGCCAACTTGGCACAATCTCGCACCACTCTCTCATCTCATCAGTCATCCCATCTCGGAGTATGTTTGAACAAAACGGCTCTTGACTGCTCTTGATACTCACCAACCCAAGCAGATGGCTTATGCGGCCCCAACTTTCCGCCCGTTAGGCAGCGTAACTAGTCAAACCCTAAGCCACCTAGGCAGGTTCACTCTACTCGACTCAGTTTCGTTTCCAGGTAAGTTGCTGCTTTTCGTTTTCCTTTTTCTAACGCTTTGCGTTTTCTCTCCCCTACACCTCATTTCGTCCCTTACCAAGCAAGACTTTGACCCCCTCTCAACTCCCTTCTCATCCCTCTCAACCACTGAAGTTCTCTCTGCTCAACGTCCTTCACCTCTCGATTTCAACATCTCAAGACAACATTCCCGCCAGGTAAGTTTCCCCGACCCTACAGAAGCTCCGTTTTCTCGCCGTAAATCCCAGCACAAACCCTCACGTTATCATGCCAACACACTTCTGCCACGCTACCCAATCCTCCTCGTTAACCCCCCCCCATCCCCCTCTCGTTTCCCCTTCTCCCAGGTCCCTCGCTTGTGCAAGTTCGAAGCCCATGCCAACTGACCGCCCTCCCCCAACCACCCCCCTCCTCCTTACAATAATCACGAAGGCCGGCCTTGTCAGCCCACACTCCAGGTTGCTGGCTAAACTTAACCCGGTTTTTCCTCCTCCTTATCAGGCGGAACCTCTTCGTTCCCACGGTCCGCCATCTCCGGTTCCTCGCCTTTTCCTCCTCTCTGCACCGTGCCACGGCTCTCGGGGCGCCTCCGATTTCAGTTCCTTTCCCGCGCCCTGCCAGCTTGGCGCTGCCACCCCACGAATCCCTCCCTAGCCACCTCCGGCTCTGCCACTAACATGGCTTGGAGACTCGGCGCGCCGCCTAGGCCGCCAGTTTCAATTCCCGCTCGCATGCGTCTGGACCCTCGTAAGGTCCTGGGTTTCGGGAAGCCGACTAGGCTGCCAGCCCACTTTCATGGCCTTAATTCCCTCGCCACGGCTCCGTAACTACCGTAACGTCTCTGTCCCCCCCGCTCTCCCCTCTCATCCCTTTCCTGCCCGCTCTCCACACACCCCCCATCCACGATGCCTCCTAGGTTCCCTTCGCTTATGGCCCATAGCTCGTCAGGAACTCATGCTGTCCGCCACTCCCCCTGCCCCTCCCTCCCCTCTCGCGGCCCTGCTCTCCCGCTCTATATATAACAGACCTTTTTCTCCTTCTTGCATTCACTTCAGAATTTATATCCCTCCACGCCTCTCCTTCTCATCTTGCACTATGGCAGAGCATACTCACAACTCCGACCAGACCATGTCCGCTGCCGAAGAGGATGCCCTCATCGCATCCGGAGAAGACCTCCTGGTGGAAGATCTGCCCGAAGGCCTGGTCGACCACCTCGCTGACTCTGCTGAGCTCCCCGTCGCAAAAAAACCGTGCTTTGACCCCGGCGCCAGCCAATCCCCATCCCCCCCCTCCACCAACGTCACCGCCTCCCCCAAACCGGCCCAGGCGCATCAGGCGCGCTCACCCGCACCCCCTGCTGCTGCCGCTTCCAGCGCGCCACAGAGTGGCCCGTCGCCCTCGCAGACAGCCACCGCAAACGCCCCCAACGTCCCGGCAGGCCGCGCTGCTGCCTACGCGTCCGTCGCCTTGGGCTCAAACCCGTCCCTTGGGCTGCCCGCCTCGCCCATCGCCTCGCCCTTCCCGGGTACCCCTGTTGGGTGCAAATTCACATTGCACGACATCCTGCCGTCTGTTTGTACGAGTATGTGTGTGCGAATGCATTTGCGTGTGAATGGTATGTTCGTGTGTTTGTTTGCTTTCGCAATTTTCGCTTGAAGCATTTGCAGGTACTCGCACAATGTGCGCTTCGGCATAACATTGTACGCGCTATGAACAGTACAAGCAGAAAGGACGAGCTCGCAAAGGAACCCAAGATGGAAGCTTTGCGGTTCAACTTACTTGATTGCGCAGATTCAGTTCTATCCAACTCGAAATTGTACTGTTTTGTTTGGTTGACTATAGTGTAGCAGGGCAGGCACTATAGGGGTACAATTTAGGTGAAGGTTGGATGTTGTTTGTCTGTATCTGCATGCTACAGGGCCAGGGGAAACCAGCGGAACCAGCATTTGGCTGGTTGGGCAAAGACAAAACAGGTTCTGTTTTTAGGACCTGAACCTGGTTGTTGTTTTCCCAGGTTGGAAAAACAGAACCAGAGGCTGTTTACCAACCTACCACCTGCTATTTTGTCCAGCCAGGTTGGTTCTGTTGCTTGGAATTATTTGGGATCATCCCTGGTTGTTCCCAGGTTGATTCCCAAGGTCCTTGCTAGCTAGAGCTATTTATGTTATGTGATGCTATCATTTGCATTCACGTCTGTCTGCCTCCCATCATGTGTTCGTGCGTTGCATGTGTGAAATGAGCGTGCGCAAGAATTTGTGTTTTTCTATGGTTTTGATTTTCTGAGTGTGTGTGAATGTTATTTGGCTTGAGCAGATATCTGAAGTGACTCCACTGCTCAAGATCTTTCCGACGAGCCAAGAATCGTCGCGATCGGAGCAATATCAAGAAAGTTACGAACGTTGGAGTTCGTATGCTTTCTGTACTTCGGTTGTGGCGACTATGGGAAGCTGTGGGGTTGACTCAATATGGGGTACAGACTTTTGGGGGTTGGGAATTCGAACCCATCACTGTAGAATGCTGCCATGTGGTTGGGTGAAGCCAAACCAGGTTGGCAAGTGTGGCCAAGTGGGTTGAGGTGGATGGCATGAGTTGGGAAAGTGACAAATGTGAAAGTGGGGTTGCCTATGGGGAAGGGAATTGTGTGGCATGGGGTTTCCTTGGTTGGGGAATCTCTTGGGACCTTCCCTCTCGTCCTCCTCTTCCCTCCTACCTGGTTTAGTGCTACCCTAACTCTCTTGTGTGTAACTTTGTGGAACTTGTGAGAACCATTGTGATTGAGTTAAGCATGTGGCAGCATACCCCCTAGTGCGCCGAAAATCATAACTCGAGATTTACTCCACCATTTGATACGATTCAAATTGGGACAGATAGCCCTGGTTACAGGCTACAACATACTCGAGTTGGAGACAATTCCAACGGTGCAAGTTTAGCCGACGACGTTTCTTGTGAACTCGACGACTCTGTCCAGAATTTCAAGCCAACGATTTTGAGAAATTTAGGCTCCTAATCTTCATTGACTCCGTCCTTAGTCTCTAACAAGTGGTATCAGAGCGATTAAGGACCTTGTGGGGAGTCTACTGAAGTGTGAAGACCCTCCTAGACCCACCATGGCCTGTGGGCGTGCCTAAGTGGAGTTCTGGAGGTTGGATGTGACTTCCGCTAAGGGGAAACTCTGCCGAAATTTCGTTGGCGCCGTCACTTGTGAAAATATTGTGGATCTACATTGTGACCAGCAAAAGGGGGAGCTGAAACCTCTGATTGGGAGCAGAGGAGATGAGTGGAGAAGCAGCTGAGAAGAAGAGTGAACCGCCACCGTCCAAGATCGAGGCTTTGGACGGCTCAAACTACGAGGAATGGAGCGGGCGGATGCGGAGCGCTTTCAAGCGCTACAAGCTGCTGAAACTTGCGATGGGAGAAGAGAAGATGCCGGAGGAAGGTGATGCCCGCGACAAATGGATTGAGAAGAGCGCGGTGCTGTACGACCTAATCCTTCAATCGGTCAACAATGATATGTTCCAGCATATCAAGGACCTAGTGGAGCTGGACGACTCCGGGCCTAAGGCGTGGAAGCTGCTACGCGATGTGGTACAACCCAACACGCTCCCGATGGTGATCGTAATGGAGAAGGAGCTGGCTGCTCTCTCCATGAAGGCGGGAGACGATGTGAAACCGGTCCTTGACAAGATCAAGGACACCTATGCGAGGATGGCAGCGGCGGGCAGCAAGGTGTCGGAGATGCAGCAGTGCACCAAGATCATCTCGGTGCTCGACAACTCGTGGGACAACCTCATCCCCACCCTCAACGTTCAGCAAGACAAGTGGACGCCTGAGTGGCTACGGCAGCAGATCCTGCAGGAGGACTTCCGCAGGCGCCACATGGGAGGTGGTGCTGCCAACAAAACTGCTGAGGGGTATGGAGCTGCAGGAGGCAGCAGAGGAAGAGGGGGAGGGAGAGGCCGAGGCCGTGGGAGAGGCTTTGGCAGAGGAAGAGGCCGAGGTGACTACAACGAGGGGCATGGGAGCTCTGGTGGCAAGGGGAGTACCCGAATGGAGGGTGCGTGTTGGTACTGCAAGAAGGCTGGACACCCATGGTTCAAGTGTTTCAGCCGGCCTGAAGGATGGGCGCCTCCAGGCATGAAGCCGCCAAGTGGTGAACGTGCACGAGGTGGTGCTGTGCAAGGTTCAGGTGCACAAGGTGATGGTGCACAACGTAAAGCCGACCCTGGTATGTTCCTCATGGTTGAGGACGTGCAAGGGAGTGGGGGTGATGTGGGTTCAGTTGGGAAGGTTGTGATGCACCCCCTCACTCACTGGGTGATCGATTCAGGTTGCACGAGTCACATGACTCCACGGGCAGATTTGCTTGATGAGGTAAAGCCCCCTGGGAAGATAAAGTTTGTGGCTGCCGCTTCAGGTGCCTTGCTCCCTGTGATTGGTGTTGGGAATGCCAAGGTTATGGGAGCTAATGGGGGGCTTGTGGGGCTGGGAAATGTGCTGTTGGTTGAAGGTTTATCCGCTAACCTCCTCTCTGTGCGCCGGCTGCAGAAAAGCAAGGCCAAAGTTACGTTCGGCCCAACCAGCTGCCGTGCAAAGTGTTGGTGTAAGGGCCTAATAAACTCAAGCTATTAAGACTTTATCACACTTAAAACCTCTCCTCGGGGTCACCTCCAAGGGTCCTTGGGTGCCTGGTACAAGACCAGCCCCTATCCTCGGGTCCGAGTTTGTAGAGAGAGGGATCAAGAGGGACTTAGTCAAAACAGCAAGTACCTTGAACGTCGCGCAGCGTATCGTGCAGACCGTCGATCGGATTAAGCTGAGAATTTCCTATATCGAAGCTCACTCTAAGAGCTTTAAAATAAGCCAAGTTGCCTCGCGAAAAGTTCTGCCATTACGAAGTTATGGCTCGGACAGCGTTAGCCTAGCGTTGGAGTGCTAGCGTACTAGCGTTGACTCGGGTAGCATTTCGCCGTCGCACCGCGTAGAAAAGAAATTCCAGCAAGGAAGGAATTCGCTTGAATCAATTTCACTATATTCAGGTACAAACAGAGAAGGAATAAATAGCTCTAGCTAGCAAGGACCTTGGGAATCAACCTGGGAACAACCAGGGATGATCCCAAATAATTCCAAGCAACAGAACCAACCTGGCTGAACAAAATAGCAGGTGATAGGTTGGTGAACAACCTCTGGTTCTGTTTTTCCAACCTGGGAAAACAACAACCAGGTTCAGGTCCTAAAAACAGAACCTGTTTTGTCTTTGCCCAACCAGCCAAATGCTGGTTCCGCTGGTTTCCCCTGGCCCTGTAGCATGCAGATACAGACAAACAACATCCAACCTTCACCTAAATTGTACCCCTATAGTGCCTGCCCTGCTACACTATAGTCAACCAAACAAAACAGTACAATTTCGAGTTGGATAGAACTGAATCTGCGCAATCAAGTAAGTTGAACCGCAAAGCTTCCATCTTGGGTTCCTTTGCGAGCTCGTCCTTTCTGCTTGTACTGTTCATAGCGCGTACAATGTTATGCCGAAGCGCACATTTTGCGAGTACCTGCAAATGCTTCAAGCGAAAATTGCGAAAGCAAACAAACACACAAACATACCATTCACACGCAAATGCATTCGCACACGCATACTCGTACAAACAGACGGCAGGATGTCGTGCAATGTGAATTTGCACCCAACACACTCCCCCTCAGCCTGCCGGCTGCATCCCCATCATTCCATACTAGTTCATGCTCATTCCACTCATGCGCACACAACGCCAATGAGACTCATCCGCAAGCCTCTTGGTGAGGAAGTCTGCTGGCTGCTGGTGAGTCTTGATGTAGATTGGATTCACCGTCCCCCTCTTCACCTCCTTACGCAGCCAGTGCCACTTGATACGCATGTGCTTATTCAGCCCATGAAGCACAGCGTTCCTGGCCATCCCAAGAGCTCCCTTGCTATCACAAAAGAGCGGCGTAGCAACCTTTTGCTCCTGGCCAATCTCCTCCAACAGCCTCCTCAGCCAAATCACCTCCTTCACCCCATGGAACATCGCCATGTACTCTGATTCCACGGAAGAGAGTGCTGTCTCCGTCTGCTTCTTTGACCTCCAACTAACCGGTCCTCCCCCAACTACGCAGATGTATCCTCCCACAGATGAGGAATCCTCCTTCTCAGAGGCCCACGTAGCGTCAGTAAAGCAAGTGAGAAAAAGCTTGCCTTCTCCAAGCCTCTCCCCCTTCTCTTTCAGCACCTCAACCCCTTTCTGCTTCACCTGTGCAGATGCGGAGTATTGAACTCCAATGCTTGGGTGAGAGTTCAGATACTTCACCACACGCTCAGCTGCATCCACCTGCTCCTCTGATGGATTCTGCACTACCCTAGCCAGCTGCCCAACCGAGAAAGAGATGTCGGGTCTCGTGTGAACTGCTGCATACAAGAGGCTGCCCACCAAGGACTGAAATTGGTGCTGCTCCTCGGCTTCAACCCCTTCATCCTCTGCAGCTTTCACAAGCCTGAATTCTGCTGGCAGGGGAGTTGCAACCTTGCGCTCATTCTCAATTCCGTACTTCTCCCCAAGCTCCTTGATGAACTTCTCCTGGTGCAGCTTCAACCACCTGTGATCCAGATCCCTCTCCACGTGCATCCCGAGGTAGTACTTTACCTCCCCAAGGTTCTTGCACTTGAAGTTCTCCATCAGCTGCTGCTGCACCTTCTGGATCTCCTTCATGCTGCTGCTAAAGAGAAGAATGTCGTCCACATAGACCAGAAACAGCACCAGCTTCTCCCCCTCCCCCTTGAGAAAGAGGCTCTCATCACAGCTGCTGGTCCTGAATCCCATCTCCTCTAAAACAGCTGCCAACTTCTGGTACCAGCAGCGTGGCGCCTGCTTCAAGCCGTAGATGGACTTTTTCAGCTTGCACACCCTGCCCGTACCATCCTCATACCCAGGTGGCTGCGTCATGAACACCTCCTCCTCTAAAATCCCGTTGAGAAATGCCGTTGATATGTCCATCTGGATAATGAACTTCCCACTAACGGCTGCATCTGCCAACAAGACACGAAGGGTAGGGGGTTTGGCAGTGGGAGCAAAGATCTCATTGAAGTCCCGCTTCTCCTTCTGCATAAACCCCTTAGCCACCAACCTACTCTTGTAGATGGTGACCTGCCCCTTGTCGTCAGTCTTGATCCTTAGCACCCACTTGCATTGTACCGCTTTCTTTCCCTCAGGCAGCACCACTAGTTCCCAAGTCCCATTCTCCAGCAGGCTCTGGTACTCAGCATCCCTGGAAGCTAGCCATTTGTCCCTATCTGGTCCAGCTAATGCCTCCTCCATGCTAGCTGGTTCCTCTGGTGCAGGGGCAAGAAAACAGTACGCAGGCTCATCCTCCTCATCCGGGTCATAGCCATGTGGTAGAATCAGCAATGCCTCCTCGGTCCCAAGCTGCTGCTCCGCTACATCAGCTCCTGCAGTCAGCTTCTTAGTAGCCATACGGGTACGTCCTGGCCTGGAGACGGGTGTCTCCCATCCCTTCATAATAACACCCTTCGGCTTCTTAGTTTTCCCCTGCTGCTGCTCTCCTCCCTCGGATCCAGCAGCTCCACTAGTGCTACCGCTAATCTCCACACCATCACCTCCACCAGCAGGTGCCTCCTGCACCTTCTCTTTATCACCACCCTCTGCAGCTGCCTCCTCTCCCTCCTCCCACACACTAGGAGTCAGGTCCAGCTGCATGGTAATCTGCTCCATCTGCTGGGACACCCTGGCCTCCGGCTGTTTCTCCCAGCTCCCATACATCATGCCCTCAACAAACTTCACATCCCTGCTGTCAAACAACACACCCTTGGAAGGCTCCCACAGCAGCCATCCCTTGCTCTCAGCAGCCAGCCCCAAATGCACACACCAGATTGCACTCGCCCCCAACTTACTGCGGTAGGTCTTGGGAACGTGGGCGACTGCCATGCAACCGAACACCCTCAGCATGTCCACCGGCGGCTTCCTCCCAAGCCACCTCTCCAACGGCACCCACGAGTCATCCCCAACCTTTGTGAGTACCCTGTTCCTAGCGACGGTAGCGTGCCGAACAGCATGGGGCCACATCAAGTTGCCCAGCCCAGATTCTATGAGCAGCGCCCTAGCTGTCTCCAGAATTGTCCGGTTCGCCCGTTCTGCTACACCGTTGGACTGTGGGGTGTAAGCCGTGGTCAGCTCCCTCTGGATGCCCTGCTTCTTGAGCCAGGCCGTCATGTCAGTTCCAAGGAACTCACCACCCCGATCTGTCCTAATCCGCTTCACCACACACTCCGCTTGCTTCTCCACGAACGGCAGCCAATCGTCCCGAATCGTGGAGGCGGCGTGATCTTTCTGCTTCAGCGGATACGCCCACATTAGCCTGCTCCAGTCATCCACTATGGTTAGGAAGTACCGCTCCCCCTTGTGCCCTTGCACCGGCAGCGGCCCCACCAAGTCCATGTGGACCAGCTCCAACGGCTTTTTGCTCCTGCCAGCCACACTATGGAAGGGGAAACGGGTGAACTTTGAAAGGAGGCAAATTTCACAGTTATCATCGGGTGGTTGTCCGTTCAGCTTTAAGCCCTTAACGGCTCCATCCTTCTCCAGCTGCTTCAGCAAAGGCATTGCCACATGCCCCAAACGTCGGTGTGCAGTTGCCCAATCTGTCTCCCCAGATCTGGCCGACACTTTCACACCAACCCCTCCAACGGCGTTGCACTCCCCCTGGGATGCAGACCCCTCTCCAGCCTGCCCCCCACCGTGCCACGCCAGCGCCGGCAGCTGCCACATAGATCTGTACACGTCCTTGCTCTCGTGCAGATCCCAAAGCACCCGATTGCCCAGCTTCCCCTTATAAGTGCGAGCCCCATCCGTGTTGGTGTTCACCCCAGCCTTGCCAAGCTTACGGAGGGAGATGAGGTTGGCCTTCAGGTCGGGGACGAGGAGAACGTCGTGCAGCACCACCGGCTTGCCATCCGCTCCCTTAAATGCAGCTCGTCCCGCACCAGCCACCTTCAACATGTGTCCAGAGGCAGAGCACACCTCATTAATCGGTGCAGCGCGTACGTCGTCCAGCAGGTCCTTGCGCGGCGTCATTGTCCAAGCAGCGCCTGTGTCCAACACCCAATAGTCCAGGGGGTGCAGCTCTGCTCCAGCCTTAGCAGATGCGTCTCCTTGCTCCCCCTTGTCTCCCATATGGAAGAATTGGCCTGCGGTGCGCTCCTTCTTCTTCTCCGCACCGCCGTTGCCCTTCGGGTTGTTGTCGGACGAATCAGCGACCATGTTGGCGCCGTTTTTCTGGTTCCTCCGCGCGCCGCCATCCTGGTGACGATTCTGGGGGGTCCATCCATCGGGTTTCTTATAGCACAAAAACCAGGGGTGCCCTTCCTTCTCACAATACCAGCAACTCCCTTTCATTTTGCCACCAGCACCCGACTTGCCCCCACGTCCAGATTTCGCACCGCGACCCCAACCGGTACCTCCTTGTTGGTCGTTGGAGTCGTCGTCTTTCTTTGCACCGCGTCCAGCACCACCGAAGCCACGTCCTTTGCCACGTCGGCTCCCTTGCATCCCGTAGCCGCTGCTGCCGTCGTCTCCACCCCTCAGTTGGCGGCGACGGAAGTCCTCCTCCAGAATCTTCGTCCGCACCCACTCGAGCGTCCACAAGCTCTGGTTCTGCGGCAGGCTCAATCCGCTCGTAAATTGAAGCCACGATTCCGGCAGCAGCGAGAGCATCTTCAAGCACTTTGTTTGCTCCGGGTAGGTGATTCCTGCGGTCGCCAACTTCGCGTAGAGGTCGCGCAATTTGTCCAGGACAGGTTGCACCGGCTCTCCCTCGCTCAGGCGCAACGCGGACAGCTCCCTCTCCAGCATCAATGTTGCAACAACGGAGGTCGGGGCGTGCAGCTCCTTCAACACCGTCCACGCCTTCGGACCGCACTCAACCTCCGGCAGCAGGTGCATGACGTGGTGACGCTGGTTCAGCTCCAAACTCTGCGACATCAAGTAGTAGCCAGCCGAGGCGCGCTCGTCCCAATCTTCCTGAAGGGCGGGGTCACTCGGTCTAGGCTCCTCCCCAATCATTAGTTTCAGCAATCCGATTTGACGGAAATAAAGTTGCATTTTCCAGGCCCAATCATCATAGCCCTCACCATTGAACTTCTCGACGGTGAAGTTTTTCAGCACCTCCTTGATCAGCGAGCCCTGGTTTGTTCGCGCTCCCCTTGGCGCAGAAACACCAGAATCATGGCTGCCGCTACGATCTTGGGCTGAAGATTCACCAGCTACCGCCGAGGTGTTGCCCGCCATAGCTACCTATATCGAGGATCACTATAACGCAGCTCTGATACCAGCTTGTTGGTGTAAGGGCCTAATAAACTCAAGCTATTAAGACTTTATCACACTTAAAACCTCTCCTCGGGGTCACCTCCAAGGGTCCTTGGGTGCCTGGTACAAGACCAGCCCCTATCCTCGGGTCCGAGTTTGTAGAGAGAGGGATCAAGAGGGACTTAGTCAAAACAGCAAGTACCTTGAACGTCGCGCAGCGTATCGTGCAGACCGTCGATCGGATTAAGCTGAGAATTTGCTATATCGAAGCTCACTCTAAGAGCTTTAAAATAAGCCAAGTTGCCTCGCGAAAAGTTCTGCCATTACGAAGTTATGGCTCGGACAGCGTTAGCCTAGCGTTGGAGTGCTAGCGTACTAGCGTTGACTCGGGTAGCATTTCGCCGTCGCACCGCGTAGAAAAGAAATTCCAGCAAGGAAGGAATTCGCTTGAATCAATTTCACTATATTCAGGTACAAACAGAGAAGGAATAAATAGCTCTAGCTAGCAAGGACCTTGGGAATCAACCTGGGAACAACCAGGGATGATCCCAAATAATTCCAAGCAACAGAACCAACCTGGCTGAACAAAATAGCAGGTGATAGGTTGGTGAACAACCTCTGGTTCTGTTTTTCCAACCTGGGAAAACAACAACCAGGTTCAGGTCCTAAAAACAGAACCTGTTTTGTCTTTGCCCAACCAGCCAAATGCTGGTTCCGCTGGTTTCCCCTGGCCCTGTAGCATGCAGATACAGACAAACAACATCCAACCTTCACCTAAATTGTACCCCTATAGTGCCTGCCCTGCTACACTATAGTCAACCAAACAAAACAGTACAATTTCGAGTTGGATAGAACTGAATCTGCGCAATCAAGTAAGTTGAACCGCAAAGCTTCCATCTTGGGTTCCTTTGCGAGCTCGTCCTTTCTGCTTGTACTGTTCATAGCGCGTACAATGTTATGCCGAAGCGCACATTTTGCGAGTACCTGCAAATGCTTCAAGCGAAAATTGCGAAAGCAAACAAACACACAAACATACCATTCACACGCAAATGCATTCGCACACGCATACTCGTACAAACAGACGGCAGGATGTCGTGCAATGTGAATTTGCACCCAACACAAAGCTTGGGAAGTTGCTGCTGTGGGATTTGGAGGAGAAGAGCAGCTGCATCAAGGACCTGTGGCAGCTGCCCATCATCCCTTGGAATGGGAAACCTCCAGCAACGGCAAAGGCAGCGGCAGCGGCTAAAGCAACTGCGGGAGGAGAGGAGACTGCACCAACTGCTGGGGCCCTGGATGCAGTCAAGAAGGTGCAGCAGCCACAGCAATCACATGGTGAGGTGCTTGCTGGTGTGGATGCAACGGCTGCATGGGCAAAGGCTTCTTCTGGGAGTGGTGAGGCTGATTGGGAGACGTGGCACGAGAGGTTGTGCCACATCAACATTCCGATGCTGCAGAAATTGGTGAAGGATGGGAACTTGAAGGGATTGGAGGTGAAGGGGGCAGCAAGGGAGATTGGGAGCTGCCCTACATGCCTTGAGACCAAGTTCACGAAGTTTCCCTTCAGCAGCAGCACGGGACCAGCGAAGGCTCCACTTGCACTTGTGCACATGGACGTGGTGGGCCCCACGAGGGCCCCTTCTCTCTCGGGCAGCCGCTATTTCCTGACCATTGTGGATGACCACACACGTGCGGTGTGGGTCTACCCTCTCAAGACTAAGGGGGAGGTGGCAGCGGCTGTTCTCAAGGAGTGGATGCCGAGAGCACAAAGGGAGAGCGGACACAAAGTGAAGGTGATCCGCACCGACAATGGGGGAGAGTTCATTGGCGCTGTTTTTGAGGCGGTGCTGAAGAAGAAGGGGATCCAGCATCAGCTCACGGTGCCCTACAACCCTCAGCAGAACGGCGTGGCTGAGCGGTTCAACCGGACCCTGCAGGAAGGTGCTCGCACTCTCCTTGGGCGTGCAGGGCTGCCGGATCCGTTTTGGGTGACTGCACTACGGCAGGTCGTTGTGGTGAAGAACAGGGTGCTGGCGACTGTGGGGGACAAGCAGTGGGTCCCCTACACCAAGTGGTATGGGAGTGCACCAGCAGTGAACATGCTGAGAGCCTTTGGGTGCATGGTGGTGTTTCATGTGCCTAAGGAGAAAAGGGGAAAGCTGGAAGCTTCTGGGAGATGGGGTGTGCACTTGGGGCTTGCTAAGGATCACAAAGGCTGGCTGATTTGGGACTTGACCAGCCAGCAGCTGACTGTGTCGAGGGATGTGAAGTTCCTTGAGTCCTTGTACTACAAGGAGTGGAAGCAGCAGCAGCAGAAGCTTCCCACTACACCGCTGATCATTGAGGCTGATGAGGTGCAGCGGCCTTCGAGGCAAGTGCAGGTCACTGTCTCAGAGGAGGAGATTTCTGGGGTGACTGAGGATGGGGGAGAACCTGAGGTGGAGGAGCAACAGCAGCAGCAGCAAGATGCTCCACAAGGTGCCGCGCGTCCGGCTGACCGTCCAAGGAGGGATGTGCGCCCTCCTAACCGGCTGACCTATCCGAGCTTTGGGAAGCCGAAGGTGGTACGGGCTGGGAGTGTGGCTGAGCAGTGTGATGAGGAGGAGATAGCGCACTGCTACTGGGCAGCCGTCCCTGAGCCCAAGACGCTTACCGAGGCCTTGAGTGGGCCCGATGCTGAGAAGTGGAAGCAGAGTTTGAAGGAGGAGTACGACTCACTGCTGGAGAATGAGACGTGGGAGCTGTGTGAGCTGCCTCCTGGGAAGAAGGCAATCTCTTCGAAGCTGATCTTCAGGCACAAGTATGGACCTGATGGGGAGCTGACGCGCTACAAGTCAAGGCTTGTCGCTAAGGGGTTCCAGCAGACGAAGGGGAAGGATTTTGATGAGCTCTATGCTCCTGTGGGAAAAGGCACAACACTGAGAGTGTCTTTGGCGATGGCCGCATACCGTGGATGGCGGGTAAAGCAGCTGGACATTACCACCGCCTTCCTCAATGGAGTCATTCTGGAGGAGCTGTACATGCTGCAGCCTGAGGGGTTGGATGATGGGAGCGGCAGGGTGTGCAGGCTGAAGAAGGCCATCTATGGCCTGAAGCAGGCTCCTCGTGCATGGTACCGCAAACTGGAGGAGACACTGCTGGCCGGGGGGTTCAAGAAGAGCGAGTGTGATCACAGCCTGTTCCTGCTGCAAGAGAAGGAGCACTTCCTCATGCTCCTGGTGTACGTGGACGACATCCTGCTCTTCTCTGAGTCGTCTGCAATGATTGAACGTGTGGAGGTGATGCTGGAAATGCAGTTCAAGTGCTCCAAGATGGGAGATGTGAAGTACTACCTTGGGATGCATGTGGAGAGGGACCTTGACAAGGGAGTGTTGAGGTTGCACCAGAGAAAGTATTGTGAGGGGCTGGCTGAGAAGTATGGGCTTCAAGATGGAGGAAAGCCAGCCACCCCACTGCCTTCGGGGTTCACTGTGGAGCCCTGTGCTGATGAGGAGGTGGTGGGTGAGAGTGACAGGAAACTTTTTCATTCCATGGTTGGGGCATTCAACTATGCGGCTTACCACACACGGCCTGACATTGCCTTTGCAACATCTAGGCTTGCCAGTGTGGTTTCACGCCCCAGTCATGAGCAGCTGGAAGCGGCCAAGAGGTTGGTCCGCTATGTGAGTGCAACGGCATCAGTGGGTTTGGAGTACAGTGCTGTGAGGCAGAGGCTGCAGAGGGGTGCAGCTGATTTGAGCAAGGGGGAGATGCTCCTGACCTGCTACACTGACGCTAGCTTCAACTCGGTGAAAGCGGATGGCACCAGCATTGGAGGCTATGTGTGCCTCTTTGGAGGTGGTGCAGTGAGCTGGCGCAGCAAGAAGCAGAACGAGGTGGGGCTGTCCTCGTGTGAGACAGAGTACATGGCCCTTCATCATGGGGCAAAGGAGGTGGTGTGGCTGAGGCGTTTGCTAGAGGAGATTTGGGTTGGTCAAAGGGAGCCGACTGTGATTTTCTGTGACAATGAGTCAGCGGTGAAGCTTGCGAAGAATGCCTGTCTTCATGGCTTGACAAAGCACATCAGGCCAAAGTGGCATTGGACAAGGAGGCTCCTGGACAAGGAGGTGCGGCTGGAGATTGTGAAGACCCAGCAGCAGGCAGCTGACATTCTCACCAAACGCCTGGCAGAACCTGAGCATTGGAAGGGCATGAAGCTTGCTGGGATGAGTGTGCATTGAGGGTGCATGCTTGAGCTATGGCATGTGGGATGATGGTTGGCAGCCAGAGGGGGAGTTTGTTATGTGATGCTATCATTTGCATTCACGTCTGTCTGCCTCCCATCATGTGTTCGTGCGTTGCATGTGTGAAATGAGCGTGCGCAAGAATTTGTGTTTTTCTGTGGTTTTGATTTTCTGAGTGTGTGTGAATGTTATTTGGCTTGAGCAGATATCTGAAGTGACTCCACTGCTCAATATCTTTCCGACGAGCCAAGAATCGTCGCGATCGGAGCAATATCAAGAAAGTTACGAACGTTGGAGTTCGTATGCTTTCTGTACTTCGGTTGTGGCGACTATGGGAAGCTGTGGGGTTGACTCAATATGGGGTACAGACTTTTGGGGGTTGGGAATTCGAACCCATCACTGTAGAATGCTGCCATGTGGTTGGGTGAAGCCAAACCAGGTTGGCAAGTGTGGCCAAGTGGGTTGAGGTGGATGGCATGAGTTGGGAAAGTGACAAATGTGAAAGTGGGGTTGCCTATGGGGAAGGGAATTGTGTGGCATGGGGTTTCCTTGGTTGGGGAATCTCTTGGGACCTTCCCTCTCGTCCTCCTCTTCCCTCCTACCTGGTTTAGTGCTACCCTAACTCTCTTGTGTGTAACTTTGTGGAACTTGTGAGAACCATTGTGATTGAGTTAAGCATGTGGCAGCATACCCCCTAGTGCGCCGAAAATCATAACTCGAGATTTACTCCACCATTTGATACGATTCAAATTGGGACAGATAGCCCTGGTTACAGGCTACAACATACTCGAGTTGGAGACAATTCCAACAGTGCAAGTTTAGCCGACGACGTTTCTTGTGAACTCGACGACTCAGTCCAGAATTTCAAGCCAACGATTTTGAGAAATTTAGGCTCCTAATCTTCATTGACTCCGTCCTTAGTCTCTAACAATTTATTCCTTCTCTGTTTGTACCTGAATATAGTGAAATTGATTCAAGCGAATTCCTCCCTTCCTGGAATTTCGTTTCTACGCGGTGCGACGGCGGAATGCTACCCGAGTCAACGCTAGTACGCTAGCACTCCAACGCTAGGCTAACGCTGTCCGAGCCATAACTTCGTAATGGCAAAACTTTTCGCGAGGCAACTTGGCTTATTTTAAAGCTCTTAGAGTGAGCTTCGATATAGCAAATTCTCAGCTTAATCCGATCTACGGTCTGCACGATACGCTGCCCGACGCTCAAGGTACTCTTGCTGTTTTGACTAAGTCCCTCTTGATCCCTCTCTCTACAAACTCGGACCCGAGGATAGGGGCTGGTCTTGTACCAGGCACCCAAGGACCCTTGGAGGTGACCCCGAGGAGAGGTTTTAAGTTTGATAAAGTCTTAATAGCTTGAGTTTATTAGGCCCTTACACCAACAAGCTGGTATCGGAGCTGCGTTATAGTGATCCTCGTTATAGGTAGCTATGTCGGGCAACACCTCGGCGGTAGCTGGTGAATCTTCAGCCCAAGATCGTAGCGGCAGCCATGATTCTGGTGTTTCTGCGCCAAGGGGAGCGCGAACAAGCCAGGGCTCGCTGATCAAGGAGGTGCTGAAAAACTTCACCGTCGAGAAGTTCAATGGTGAGGGCTATGATGATTGGGCCTGGAAAATGCAACTCTATTTCCGTCAGATCGGATTGCTGAAACTAATGATTGGGGAGGAGCCTAGACCGAGTGACCCCGCCCTTCAGGAAGATTGGGACGAGCGCGCCACGGCTGGCTACTACTTGATGTCGCAGAGTTTGGAGCTGAACCAGCGTCACCACGTCATGCACCTGCTGCCGGAGGTTGAGCGCGGTCCGAAGGCGTGGACGGTGTTGAAGGAGCTGCACGCCCCTACCTCCGTCGCTGCGACGCTCATGATGGAGAGGGAGCTGTCCGCGTTGCGCCTAAGCGAGGGAGAGCCGGTGCAACCTATCCTGGACAAGAGGCGTGATCTCTACGCGAAGTTGGCGACCGCGGGAATAACCTACCCAGAGCAGACCAAGTGCCTGAAGATGCTCTCGCTGCTGCCGGAATCGTGGCTTCAATTCACGAGCGGATTGAGCCTGCCGCAGAACCAGAGCTTGTGGACTCTCGAGTGGGTGCGGACGAAGATTCTGGAGGAGGACTTCCGTCGCCGCCAACTGAGGGGTGGAGACGACGGCAGCAGTGGCTACGGGATGCAAGGGAGCCGACGTGGCAAAGGACGTGGCTTCGGTGGTGCTGGACGCGGTGCAAAGAAAGACGACGACTCCAACGACCAACAAGGAGGTACCGGTTGGGGTCGCGGTGCGAAATCTGGACGTGGGGGCAAGTCGGGTGCTGGTGGCAAAATGAAAGGGAGTTGCTGGTATTGTGAGAAGGAAGGGCACCCCTGGTTTTTGTGCTATAAGAAACCCGATGGATGGACCCCCCAGAATCGTCACCAGGATGGCGGCGCGCGGAGGAACCAGAAAAACGGCGCCAACATGGTCGCTGATTCGTCCGACAACAACCCGAAAGGCAACGGCGGTGCAGAAAAGAAGAAGGAGCGCACCGCGGGCCAATTCTTCCATATGGGAGACAAGGGGGAGCAAGGAGACGCATCTGCTAAGGCTGGAGCAGAGCTGCACCCCCTGGACTATTGGGTGTTGGACACGGGCGCTGCTTGGACAATGACGCCGCGCAAGGACCTGTTGGACGACGTACGCGCTGCACCGATTAATGAGGTGTGCTCTGCCTCTGGACACATGTTGAAGGTGGCTGGTGCGGGACGAGCTGCGTTTAAGGGAGCGGATGGCAAGCCAGTGGTGCTGCACGACGTTCTTCTTGTTCCTGAACTTAAGGCCAACCTCATCTCCCTTCGCAAGCTTGGCAAGTCTGGGGTGAGCACTAGATGGATGGGGCACGCACTTATAAGGGGAAGCTGGGCAATCGGGTGCTTTGGGATCTGCACGAGAGCAAGGACGTGTACAGATCTATGTGGCCGCTGCCGGCGCTGGCGTGGCACGGTGGGGGGCAGGCTGGAGAGGGGTCTGCATCCCAGGGGGAGTGCAACGCCGTTGGAGGGGTTGGTGTGAAAGTGTCGGCCAGATCTGGGGAGACGGATTGGGCAACTGCACACCGACGTTTGGGGCATGTGGCAATGCCTTTGCTGAAGCAGCTGGAGAAGGATGGAGCCGTTAAGGGCTTAAAGCTGAACGGACAACCACCCGATGATAACTGTGAAATTTGCCTCCTTTCAAAGTTCACCCGTTTCCCCTTCCATAGTGTGGCTGGCAGGAGCAAAAAGCCGTTGGAGCTGGTCCACATGGACTTGGTGGGGCCGCTGCCGGTGCAAGGGCACAAGGGGGAGCGGTACTTCCTAACCATAGTGGATGACTGGAGCAGGCTAATGTGGGCGTATCCGCTGAAGCAGAAAGATCACGCCGCCTCCACGATTCGGGACGATTGGCTGCCGTTCGTGGAGAAGCAAGCGGAGTGTGTGGTGAAGCGGATTAGGATAGATCGGGGTGGTGAGTTCCTTGGAGCTGAGATGACAGCCTGGCTCAAGAAGAAGGGCATCCAGAGGGAGCTGACCACGGCTTACACCCCACAGTCCAACGGTGTAGCAGAACGGGCGAACCGGACAATTCTGGAGACAGCTAGGGCACTGCTCATAGAATCTGGGCTGGGCAACTTGATGTGGCCCCATGCTGTTCGGCACGCTACCGTCGCTAGAAACAGGGTACTCACAAAGGTTGGGGATGACTCGTGGGTGCCGTTGGAGAGGTGGCTTGGGAGGAAGCCGCCGGTGGACATGCTGAGGGTGTTCGGTTGCATGGCAGTCGCCCACGTCCCCAAGACCTACCGCAGTATGTTGGGGGCGAGTGCAATCTGGTGTGTGCATTTGGGGCTGGCTGCTGAGAGCAAGGGATGGCTCCTGTGGGAGCCTTCCAAGGGTGTGTTGTTTGACAGCAGGGATGTGAAGTTTGTTGAGGGCATGATGTATGGGAGCTGGGAGAAACAGCCGGAGGCCAGGGTGTCCCAGCAGATGGAGCAGATCACCATGCAGCTGGACCTGACTCCTAGTGTGTGGGAGGAGGGAGAGGAGGCAGCTACAGAGGGTGGTGATGGAAAGAAGGTACAGGAGGCACCTGCTGGTGGAGAAAACAATGGTGTGGAGACTAGCGGTAGCACTAGTGGAGCTGCTGGATCCGACGGAGGAGAGCAGCAGCAGGGGAAAACTAAGAAGCCGAAGGGTGTTGTTATGAAGGGATGGGAGACACCCGTCTCCAGGCCAGGACGTACCCGTATGGCTACTAAGAAGCTGACTGCAGGACCTGATGTAGCGGAGCAGCAGCTTGGGACTGAGGAGGCATTGCTGATTCTACCGCATGGCTATGACCCGGATGAGGAGGATGAACCTGCGTACTGTTTTCTTGCCCCTGCACCAGAGGAACTAGCTAGCATGGAGGAGGCATTAGCTGGACCAGATAGGGAGAAGTGGCTGGTTTCCAGGGATGCTGAGTACCAGAGCCTGCTAGAGAATGGGACATGGGAGCTGGTGGTGCTGCCTGAGGGGAAGAAAGCCGTACAGTGCAAATGGGTGCTAAGGATCAAGACCGATGACAAGGGACAGGTCACCATCTACAAGAGTAGGCTGGTGGCTAAGGGGTTTATGCAGAAGGAGAAGCGGGACTTCAATGAGATCTTTGCTCCCACTGCCAAACCCCCTACCCTCCGTGTCTTGTTGGCAGATGCAACCGTTAGTGGGAAATTCATCATTCAGATGGATATATCAACGGCATTCCTCAATGGGATTTTAGAGGAGGATGTGTACATGACGTAGCCACCTGGGTATGAGGATGGTACGGGCAGGGTGTGCAAGCTGAAAAAGTCCATCTACGGCTTGAAGCAGGCGCCACGCTGCTGGTACCAGAAGTTGGCAGCTGTTTTAGAGGAGATGGGATTCAGGACCAGCAGCTGTGATGAGAGCCTCTTTCTCAAGGGGGAGGGGGAGAAGCTGGTGCTGTTTCTGGTCTATGTGGACGACATTCTTCTCTTTAGCAGCAGCATGAAGGAGATCCAGAAGGTGCAGCAGCAGCTGATGGAGAACTTCAAGTGCAAGAACCTTGGGGAGGTAAAGTACTACCTCGGGATGCACGTGGAGAGGGATCCAGATCACAGGTGGTTGAAGCTGCACCAGGAGAAGTTCATCAAGGAGCTTGGGGAGAAGTACGGAATTGAGAATGAGCGCAAGTTTGCGACTCCCCTGCCAGCAGAATTCAAACTTGTGAAAGCTGCAGAGGATGAAGGGGTTGAAGCCGAGGAGCAGCAGCAATTTCAGTCCTTGGTGGGCAGCCTCTTGTATGCAGCAGTTCACACGAGACCCGACATCTCTTTCTCGGTTGGGCAGCTGGCTAGGGTGGTGCAGAATCCATCAGAGGAGCAGGTGGATGCAGTTGAGCGTGTGGTGAAGTATCTGAACTCTCACCCAAGCATTGGAGTTCAATACTCCGCATCTGCACAGGTGAAGCAGAAAGGGGTTGAGGTGCTGAAAGAGAAGGGGGAGAGGCTTGGAGAAGGCAAGCTTTTTCTCACTTGCTTTACCGATGCTACGTGGGCCTCTGAGAAGGAGGATTCCTCATCTGTGGGAGGATACATCTGCGTAGTTGGGGGAGGACCGGTTAGTTGGAGGTCAAAGAAACGGACAGAGACAGCACTCTCTTCCGTGGAGTCAGAGTACATGGCGATGTTCCATGGGGTGAAGGAGGTGATTTGGCTGAGGAGGCTGTTGGAGGAGATTGGCCAGGAGCAAAAGGTTGCTACGCCGCTGTTTTGTGATAGCAAGGGGGCTCTTGGGATGGCCAGGAACGCTGTGCTTCATGGGCTGAATAAGCACATGCGTATCAAGTGGCACTGGCTGCGTAAGGAGGTGAAGAGGGGGACGGTGAATCCGATCTACATCAAGACTCACCAGCAGCCAGCAGACTTCTTCACCAAGAGGCTTGCGGATGAGCCTCATTGGCGTTGTGTGCGCATGAGTGGAATGAGCATGAACTAGTATGGAATGATGGGGATGCAGCCGGCAGGCTGAGGGGGAGTGTGTTGGGTGCAAATTCACATTGCACAACATCCTGCCGTCTGTTTGTACGAGTATGTGTGTGCGAATGCATTTGCGTGTGAATGGTATGTTCGTGTGTTTGTTTGCTTTCGCAATTTTCGCTTGAAGCATTTGCAGGTACTCGCACAATGTGCGCTTCGGCATAACATTGTACGCGCTATGAACAGTACAAGCAGAAAGGACGAGCTCGCAAAGGAACCCAAGATGGAAGCTTTGCGGTTCAACTTACTTGATTGCGCAGATTCAGTTCTATCCAACTCGAAATTGTACTGTTTTGTTTGGTTGACTATAGTGTAGCAGGGCAGGCACTATAGAGGTACAATTTAGGTGAAGGTTGGATGTTGTTTGTCTGTATCTGCATGCTACAGGGCCAGGGGAAACCAGCGGAACCAGCATTTGGCTGGTTGGGCAAAGACAAAACAGGTTCTGTTTTTAGGACCTGAACCTGGTTGTTGTTTTCCCAGGTTGGAAAAACAGAACCAGAGGTTGTTTACCAACCTACCACCTGCTATTTTGTCCAGCCAGGTTGGTTCTGTTGCTTGGAAGTATTTGGGATCATCCCTGGTTGTTCCCAGGTTGATTCCCAAGGTCCTTGCTAGCTAGAGCTATTTATTCCTTCTCTGTTTGTACCTGAATATAGTGAAATTGATTCAAGCGAATTCCTCCCTTCCTGGAATTTCGTTTCTACGCGGTGCGACGGCGGAATGCTACCCGAGTCAACGCTAGTACGCTAGCACTCCAACGCTAGGCTAACGCTGTCCGAGCCATAACTTCGTAATGGCAAAACTTTTCGCGAGGCAACTTGGCTTATTTTAAAGCTCTTAGAGTGAGCTTCGATATAGGAAATTCTCAGCTTAATCCGATCTATGGTCTGCACGATACGCTGCCCGACGCTCAAGGTACTCTTGCTGTTTTGACTAAGTCCCTCTAGATCCCTCTCTCTACAAACTCGGACCCGAGGATAGGTTCTAAGTCCTTGGGTGCCTGGTCTTGTACCAGGCACCCAAGGACCCTTGGAGGTGACCCCGAGGAGAGGTTTTAAGTTTGATAAAGTCTTAATAGCTTGAGTTTATTAGGCCCTTACACCAACAACCCCCCCCCCCCCCCCCCCGCAACCTCCGCCGTGCGCGTCTGACCGCCGTTTCCCCCCTGCTGCTCCCTCAGCGCCGCCGCGTGGTTGTGTCCCTCCTCCTCCCCGAAGCCGAGCTGCAAGCGCACCGCACCGCGATTTTTGCCGGCATCAACGCAATGCTGTGCGGTTTCATGTTCGAAACTGGCATCACCCCGCCTTTTGAGCATACCGTAGGTGACCCCCTCCGCATGGCCCGCCGCGTCTACGGCCGCCTGCAGTTTTCATGGCCGTCGCAGGCGGACGCAACCGCCTTCCGCAGGCTGTTCCCCCTCTCGCTCAAACTCCCCAACTCCCGCCCCGTTCTGCTGAAGGAGTTCGTGGACAGATTCGAGGAGTTTACTGCACCTAAGGCTGCAGGCACTCCCACCCTCTCTATCCGTAACGTCCCTATGGAGTACGCGCCAGAGGATATCCGTACCTTCCTCCTGGACTCCATTGAGCCGGACGGTGCGCACTGGCTCGCCGATTTGACCAACTTCCACCGCGCCTCTGACCCTTATGAGGGTACCTACTTCACTCACCTCGCTGGGCTCCCAGTCGCCACCCCCGACGACCCGCATTTCAATCTTATTCCATTCGAAATCCTGTTGGAGGTCAACACACCTCCCATGTTGCTGAATTTCTCCTGCCACGTGTGCGCGCTATGCTCCAACAACCACCGCGCGTCGGATCACGCGGCGTTCGCGGCCCGCGGCCGCCAACGCGTCACGAACCGGAACACTATTTCAATCGCGCAACTGCAGCAGGGAAATGGTACGCAAAACACCTTTTCTGTTTTCGTTGCTAACTTTCCTCGTTCCCGCTCTCATCCCTCACTTCCAGTTTGCTCCCCATTTCTCCTTGTACGTTCCCCCTTTGCCCTCCAACCTGCCTCCCCCCCCCCCCGCGACTCACCTTTTTCCTGCCCATCAACTAACCTGCTCCCCCCCCTCCCCCGCGCTCACCTTCCAATATCCCTATGTCCTTCTACGCCCCCCTCCCCCATTGTCTTTCCTCTCTTGCTCCCCACGGTTGCCCACGCCCTGGCCACTCCCCTAACCAACCGGTTTGTGCCCCCTCCCCATGTTATCCCCCATCTCACCACCCATCCAGAGCCCACTGTTGGGTGCAAATTCACATTGCACGACATCCTGCCGTCTGTTTGTACGAGTATGCGTGTGCGAATGCATTTGCGTGTGAATGGTATGTTTGTGTGTTTGTTTGCTTTCGCAATTTTCGCTTGAAGCATTTGCAGGTACTCGCACAATGTGCGCTTCGGCATAACATTGTACGCGCTATGAACAGTACAAGCAGAAAGGACGAGCTCGCAAAGGAACCCAAGATGGAAGCTTTGCGGTTCGGCTTACTTGATTGCGCAGATTCAGTTCTATCCAACTCGAAATTGTACTGTTTTGTTTGGTTGACTATAGTGTAGCAGGGCAGGCACTATAGGGGTACAATTTAGGTGAAGGTTGGATGTTGTTTGTCTGTATCTGCATGCTACAGGGCCAGGGGAAACCAGCGGAACCAGCATTTGGCTGGTTGGGCAAAGACAAAACAGGTTCTGTTTTTTAGGACCTGAACCTGGTTGTTGTTTTCCCAGGTTGGAAAAACAGAACCAGAGGTTGTTCACCAACCTATCACCTGCTATTTTGTCCAGCCAGGTTGGTTCTGTTGCTTGGAATTATTTGGGATCATCCCTGGTTGTTCCCAGGTTGATTCCCAAGGTCCTTGCTAGCTAGAGCTATTTATTCCTTCTCTGTTTGTACCTGAATATAGTGAAATTGATTCAAGCGAATTCCTTCCTTGCTGGAATTTCTTTTCTACGCGGTGCGACGGCGGAATGCTACCCGAGTCAACGCTAGTACGCTAGCACTCCAACGCTAGGCTAACGCTGTCCGAGCCATAACTTCGTAATGGCAGAACTTTTCGCGAGGCAACTTGGCTTATTTTAAAGCTCTTAGAGTGAGCTTCGATATAGGAAATTCTCAGCTTAATCCGATCGACGGTCTGCACGATACGCTGCGCGACGTTCAAGGTACTCTTGCTGTTTTGACTAAGTCCCTCTTGATCCCTCTCTCTACAAACTCGGACCCGAGGATAGGGGCTGGTCTTGTACCAGGCACCCAAGGACCCTTGGAGGTGACCCCGAGGAGAGGTTTTAAGTGTGATAAAGTCTTAATAGCTTGAGTTTATTAGGCCCTTACACCAACACCCACTGCCCCCCCTCTCTGGACCTCCTCTCTTGCCAACCCCCTCTCCCATGTACCTTTTCTCTACCCGCACCCCCCCGCCGCCCGGCTCTCCCCCACCCACCCGCTCACCTAGCACCGCCACCCCCTCTCTTCCCTCCTCAACCCAAGCAGGTTTTTCTCCCCCCGAACCACCCCGCTCCAGCCACTTCTCAAATCCTCCCCACCCCATGTGTCATTCCCCCCTCAGGCCCGGTCGGACCTCCGCCCACCCATAAACTCACTCCATACCCGTCGCGTCGCCCTAGGACCCGCGCGACGCCCTGCCCTGCCCGTCGCGTCGCCCTAGGACCCACCCGACCCCCTGCCCTGCCCGTCGCGTCGCCCTAGGACCCGCGCGACGCCCTGCCCTGCCCGTCGCGTCGCCCTAGGACCCGCGCGATGCCCTGCCCTGCTCGTTGTGTCGCCCTAAGACCCGCTCGACACCCTGCCCTGCCCGTCGCGTCGCCCTAGGACCCGCTCGACGCCCTGCCCTGCCCGTCGCGTCGCCCTAGGACCCGCGCGATGCCCTGCCCTGCCCGTCGCGTCAACCTAGGACCCGCGCGACGCCCCTTTCCTGCCCGCGCACCGCCCTTTTGCAGCCCGCGCGCCTCCCTGCTAGACGCGCGCCGCCCCTGCCTGCCCGCACGCCGGCTTCTGCAGCCCGCGCACCGCCTTGCTGCCCACGCTCCACCCTGTCGAGCCGCCGCCGTTGTCGAGCCGCCGCCGCCGAGCCGCCGCCTCCGAGCCGCTGCCGAAGTCGAGCCGCCGCCGCTGTCGAGCCGCCGCCGCCGAGCCGCCGCCGCTGTTGGGCCGCCGCCGTCGAGCCGCCACCGCCGTCGAGCCGCCGCCGCCGTCGAGCCGCCGCCGCTGTCGAGCCGCCGCCGCCGTCGTGCCGCCGCCGTTGAGCCGCAGCCGCAGCTGGACTCTTCCCTTCTCGTCACTGGTGAGCACTGCCCTGCCCGTACTGCTGCTACTGCTACTCCTCGCGGTGACCAGCTGCAGCTCCAACGACGTCCACGTCAGTCCCTCCCGCCCCAGCAGCTTCGTGAGTGGTACGCCTTGTCGGGGAGGCCGTAGTGGGAGTCGTCCTGGAGTGAGTAGTTCGGGAGCTCCTTGTAGTGGCCAGGTGCAGCTGCAGCGTCGTCCGCGCGAGACCCTTACGCCCCAGCAGCTTCGCGAGTGGTACGCTCAGAGTAGAGGGTCACTGGGGACTGCTCGTTGCCCGTACGTCATTCGCACGGGTGTCCGAACTGGTCAGCCTTGCGGGACTCCTGGTCACACAGAGTCCTGCTGCTTCGCCTGTCTGAGTGACGCTTGGCTTACTGAGTTTGGCGACGATGCTGAGCTCCCCTCCTGGCTGGAGCTGCTTAGGCAGAGGGTAGATATCTTTGCTCTTGACTATGATGCTCTTCTCACTGCAATGTATGCATTGTCTACTAGTACTGAGGGTGCCTGTCACCTGTGTGTGCCGCCTCACCCCGGTATCCAGTCTGCTGCTCTAGGTGCTGGTGAGGCTGCTGCTCTAGGTGCCAGTGAGTCTCCTACTCCAGGTGCTGGTGAGTTTGCTCTCTCTGGTGTTGCGCCTGCTGCGGTCTTGCACACCTTCACCCTTGACTCGGGTGCCTCCGGCTCCTTCTTTCGAGACCGCACCACCCTCACACCACTTAGTCGGCCGGTTGCAGTCTCCTTAGAAGACCCCTCCGGGGGTCCTGTCCTTGCTCACTACTCCACTGTGCTACCGTGTCCGGCGGCCCCGTCTGGCTTCCTGTCAGGTCTTTACCTCCCCTCGTTCTCTACAAACTTGGTGAGTGGTGCTGACCTGCAAGATAGAGGGGTTGACCACTTCACTCCTGCGAGTCAGCGAGTAACCCACTGCACATGTGCTCAGACGGGCCGACACTTGGCCACGTTTACCCGTCAGCCGGGGTCGAGCCTGTACACACTGACTACTGAGTCTCCTCCGGACGCTGAGTCTGGTCAGGTAGCTGCGTCGGGTCAGGTGTTTGCTGCAGCGTCCAGGTCTGGTCCTGAGTCTGCCCCCTGCTCGTGTCGTCTCCTGTCTCACCAGACTCTCTTCTGGCACCACCTACTTGGTCACCGACTTGGTCAGCGACTTGGAATGATTGAACTAACAGTGAAATCAGTACAAGTACCTAATCCTAGAATTGTGTACCCCCTATAGGCTAACCCATTGTAGCCTAAACAAGCACAACATATATAATGTTTGACACACCCCCATAGGCGAAGTGGGGGACAACTAGGGGTCACAAGACCAGTCAAGTAAAGCAAAGCAAAGCAAGCTCAGGGTGGATCACAAAGTCACCACACATTCCGAGCACAAGTTCAAGGCCACAAGGCCAGTTCACATGCAGGAGTACATATATATATAAGGCTAGACAAGCAAGAGCAGGTATATATATGTGTAACAGTACATGTAAGGTCAAGAGGTGAGCAAGTGAGGCAAGACAGGCACAAGACCCAGCTGGGTGCAGAAGCGCTGATGATCACAAGGCGCAAGTGCCTTGGTGAAGATATCAGCAGTGTTGGCCTCAGAGGCCACGTACGCAAGCCGCAACTGACCACGTTGCTGTAGCTCACGAGCAAGGAAGTAGCGGAGAGCAATGTGCTTTGTTCTGTGCTCCAGTCTCTGCTCTCGACACAAGGCCAGCATGGCCTTGTTGTCTACGTACAGTACTGGAGGAGAACGAGGTGGCTCTCCAAGGTCGGTCAACAGGTAGGTGAGCCAGCAAAGCTCCTGAGCAGCCATGGCCCCTGCGTAGATCTCAGCCTCACAACTGGAGCCGAGAACAGAAGACGAGCGAGTAGCCCGCCACGAAACAGAGCCGGAACCAAGGCTGAAGGTGTAACCCTGTGACGACCGCT
Source organism: Closterium sp. NIES-65 (assembly GCA_948144175.1). Taxonomy (NCBI): domain Eukaryota; kingdom Viridiplantae; phylum Streptophyta; class Zygnematophyceae; order Desmidiales; family Closteriaceae; genus Closterium; species Closterium sp. NIES-65. The sequence continues at coordinate 139,990 of CANXME010002679.1, forward strand.
GCGTAGCCTGGTCGTCAGCCCAAGAAGCGTCTGCGTGACCAGTGAGGACCACTGGACTCCGCCCTCCAAGCACTAGCCCCATGCCCGACGTACTGCACAAGTAGCGCAACACCCTCTTCGCTGCAGCCATGTGCTCTGGTCGGTGTCTCCCAGGAGAAACATATCATGCGAGAATGCTAAGAGGGTATGCAAGGTCAGGTCGTGTGCAGGTCATCAGGTACATGAGGCAGCCAACAAGCTCTGGGTACGGGCCACTCGACTCTACGGACTCATCCGAAGGCAGAGCTGAGAGCGAGTGGCGAGTAGGCAGAGGAGTGGCCTGAGGCGAGGAGTACGTGAAGCCGAAGCGCTGAAAGACCTGCTGCACCATGTGTGACTGAGTCAGGGTGATGGCGCGGCGTGCTCTGTTCCGGGTGATCTGCAAGCCAAGGTGGTTGCGCAGTTCACCCAGGTCTGTGCACGTGTGTCTCTTCTGCAGCTCGGACTTCACGTGGGCAAGTCCAGCAGTGTCAGCTGTGGCAAAGACCAAGTCGTCGACGTACACGAGGATGTAGAACGGCGGCAGAGAATTGTCGGTGCGTAGAAACAGCGACGGGTCGGCAGTAGAAGGAGCAAACCCAAGAGCCGCAAGCGTAGTCCTCAGTGTGTCGTGCCACTCACGCGGTGCCTGGTGGAGACTGTAGACTGGCCGCCAGAGGCTCCACTCGGTTCCAGGAGGAGAAGTCCTAGTGAAGCCAAGTGGGCGGCACAGGCAGATCTCCTCGTGCAGGCTGCCCTGCAGGAAAGTAGTGCTGAAGTCAAGAGAGTGTAACTCGTAGTCACGGTGAGCAGCTTAACTCCACGGAACGCACGACCTTTTTCTACGCTCCGTAGTACTTTGCCCAACTTCTCAGGTACGTGAATGCTTTCTAAAGGCTTTTTCTTAGCATCTAAATCTCCCCTGATTTTTTCAAAGGCTTGAAAACCACGAGAAGCAATATTCTTCGTTAGAGTATCTTTATAGGATACTTTTAACGAATTCTTACTTTCGTGGGTGTTCGGCTGGAGTTTCCCGATCGGTGCAGAGTCTTTTTTCGCGGAGCCTCCATTCGCCTCGGCGATTTCCCCTGATGCCGGCCAGTCGTGACATTTTTGATTCGCGCCATCATTTTCTCCTTTTTTTCACCCGCTCCAAAGTCGCCACGTCGTCGCCTTTTCCCACTTCTCGGATCTTTACGCGATCGCTTGGTCGATCCGCGGCTACTGGCGATTCCCGTTTTTTTACTTCAGGGGTGCTCCACTGTTTCCGTCCCGGAGTGCCGCACGTGCTTTCTTCATTTTGTAGCACGACAAAAACTGATACCCTGCTGCGCCGCAAAATTCGCATTTTGTCGGTTGTTGCTTCGCTTCGTATTTGTCGATATCCATCGGTTCGGCGAACGTGGGGGGTGCCGATCGCTCCGTACCGAATGTACGGTTCGGCGTGAAGCGTCGTGTTTCGGGAAGACCTCGAGTCAGCGCGTCGTATCGCTAGGCAACACGCACGATGTCTCTGTAGCTGTTGTAATTCGTGCTTTCCTCTGACCTTTTGCGAGCCTTCTGTCGTGCACGAGGCATCCGCCAAACGTTCACGCTTCCGGCCTCTCCACAGCAGAATGGGATCGCTGAGCTCCGCATTGGCATGGTCATGGACGTCGCTCGTACGTCCATGATCCATGCGGCTGCTCCCCATTTTCTGTGGTCGTTCGCGGTTCGGTACGCGGTGCATCATATCAACCTTCAGCCCCGGGTCTCCATGCCGGAGACCTCCCCTACTCTACGATGGACGGGGAAGGTTGGCGATGCGTCTGCGTTCCGTGTCTGGGAATCTAGGGCGTTTGTCCGCGACTTGTCTGCGGACAAGCTGCCCCCCCGTGCTGTTCCCTGCGTCTTCCTTGGCTTCCCCCCTGACGCGCCTGGTTGGCAGTTTTACCACCCCACCTCGCGCCGTGTTCTGTCCTCCCAGGACGTCACGTTTGACGAGTCGGATCCCTACTACCGACTCTTCCCCTACCGCACTGCACCCCTCCCCCCGCCGCCGCTCTTCCTTGCGCCAGGTCCCCCCCCGGTAGACCCCCTTCCCCCTCAGGTGTGTCCCAGGTAGACGCAGTCGAGCCTGTCGAGGTAGCTGTTGACTCTGGTGCTGCTGGGGGTGCTGAGCCTGCGGGTGCGGGGTCTAGGGGTGCTGGGCCTGCGGGTGCGGGGTCTGGGGGTGCTGAGCCAGGGGGTGCTGACTCTGGGGGTGCTAAGCCTGGGGGTGCAGAGCCTGGGGGTGCTGACTATGGGGGTGCTGAGCCTGGGGGTGCGGGGCCTGAGGGTGCTGTGCATGCTCATGTGGAGTTTGGCGGTACTCGGTCTGGAGGTCCTTAAGGTGTTTCGTCCCGGAGGGAGCCACTCTCTCCACGGGAGCTGCACAAGTGGTTTGCTCGGCGCTGGAGCCGTGCTGCTGGAGCTGGAGGTGCTGCTGGTTTTGGCGGCTCTACTGCTGCTGAGGGTGCTGGTGTTACGGGTCCAGAAGGTGCTCGTACTGGAGGTACTGGAGCTGCTGGGCCTGGGGGTGCTTCTTGTACTGGAGCTGCTGGCGGTATTGGAGCTAGAGCTGCTGCGTCTTCTGGTGGTCAGGCTGGAGCTGGAGCTGCTGGGGGTGTTGGCGCTGGAGGTGCTGCTGGTGCTGGTGCTTGTGAGGGTGCTGGAGTTGGTGCTGCTGGAGCTGGGGGTACTACTAGTGCTGGTACTATTCCTGCTGGTTCTGGTGGCGCTGCGCGGCCACGGCCGTACTTCGTTCCGCTCCTTGAGCAGGTTCTTGGTCTTCCGTCCTCTCTTGGTCCTACTCCTCCCTTAGAATGTCCGCCGACGGTCCCGTCCGAGTCACAGCTACAGCCTGCCTCCCCACTGCCTTCTCCTTCTCCCTACACTGGTCCTACTGGAAGTCTTGCTGAGCGTCGTGAGCCTGCGTCTCGTCCTGCGTCGCCTGTCCGTTTGCTCGCACTAGTGGTCGTGGTTCGCGTCAGCGTCCTCCTCCTGTCCCCGGTATGCACCGGATGTCTCTGCGTCCTTCCACTGCTCCACAGTGTGTCCCTCTGCCTTCTCTTCTTGAGTCCTCTCTTCCTGCTCTTCCTGACCGGGAGTCGGACTCCCTTCGCGTTGCCAATCCTACTGTCACGCGTCTTCTGGCTACTATTGTCACTGACCCTTCCTTTGAGTCAGCTGCTGCGTCTGCCTTAGTTGCTGAGCTTGTTGACTTCGCTGCTCGCTGTCTTCTAGATTACGCTGTTAGTCTTGTTGCTGAGTCTGAGTCTGTCTGTCTGTCAGACTTTATATTATTTATATTTGTAACTTCCTGTAGCTGTAGTTAGTGTAGTTATTATAAACCTAGTTTGGTGGTGCACCTTCTTTGTTTCCTATGTTATATGTTCTTTGAAACCTATAGTGAAACCCCACTTTCCAACTTTCTCGACCCCCTCACCCTTGGCTCAACTCACTCGACTTCCTAGTTGGGCCTAGTCTCCTAAGCCTAGGCCCTAGTTAAAACTTAGTAAACTTTTGCTCATTTCAACATGGATTCAGAGCAAGTTTCGTCCTGGCCTATGGGCCCGCCCAATGCTTCCGCTGCTGTATTTCTGGTCACGCGCCTCGGGCGCGTGACGTTTTTCTTTTCTACCCGTCGCGGACCTGCTTTTGGCGCCCGCGACGGCGCCTTGAGCCGTCACGGACCCGCCTTTGGCGCCTGCGACGGCGCCCTTAGCCGTCGCGGACCCGCCTCTGGCGCCTGCAACGGCGCTCTTAGCCGTCGCGGACCTGCCTCTGGCGCCCGCGGTGGTGCTCTTAACCGTCGCGGACCCGCCTTTGGCGCCTGCGGCGGTGCACTAAGCCGTCGCGGACCAGCCTTAGGCGCCTGCGGCGGTGCACTGAGCCGTCGCGGACTCGCCTCTGGCACGCGACAGTGTCCTGCTCGTCGTGCGCCCCGAGGCACACGACGGTGCCCTTACCTTCAACTTACCCGTCGTGCGCCCCGTGGCACGCGACGGGCCTTTCCGCACCTGCTCTCACTGCAGCCGCCCCTGACCTAGCTGCACCGACACAGTGTAGCCGCTCTGCGGCTTTCTACCCGCCCACCCCCTCCTCCTTTGTCTCCCTGCAGCCGTGGGGGGGAGGGCATGGGGGTGGCGGGTGTTGGAGCTTTGGGCCGTTTCCTTCCCTTCCCCTCCTCTTCCTTTCGTTCCCACTGCTGCAGCTGCTGCTGGGGGGGAGGGTGTGAGGGTGTGGGGGAGAAGGGGGATTGGCACCGGGGGTGGCGGGTGTGAGACAACCAGCAGCCGTCCCTCCACTTCTCCTCTCTCCCCCCCCTCTCTGCTGCTCCTGCAGCAGTGTGGGGGAGGGGAAGGAGGAGGGTGAGGTGATTGAGGGGGTGACCAGTTAGTGTCAACCCACCTGCAGTACCTGCTGTTGCTTGTTTATCATCTTGCTTGTGTTGCTTGTGTACCCCTGCAGGTTGTGTTTTGCACAAACTCCTACTGCACGCAGTTATGGGGGAGTGTCAGACTTTATATTATTTATATTTGTAACTGCCTGTAGCTGTAGTTAGTGTAGTTATTATAAACCTAGTTTGGTGGTGCACCTTCTTTGTTTCCTATGCTATATGTTCTTTGAAACCTATAGTGAAACCCCACTTTCCAACTTTCTCGACCCCCTCACCCTTGGCTCAACTCACTCGACTTCCTAGTTGGGCCTAGGCTCCTAAGCCTAGGCCCTAGTTAAAACTTAGTAAACTTTTGCTCATTTCAACACTGTCCTCCGTCCGTCGGGGGTGAGTGTGCTCTTAGCACGGACGTCCTTGAGGATAGGCAGGAGGAGTTCCAGTGCTTTGCTGCTGCTTCACCTCATCTCGTGTCCATGTTGTTTGCCCCTGAGGGAGACCCGGATGCACCAGACATCCCGACTCCGCGCTCTTGCGCATAGGCGATAGAGAGTCCTTACTCCTCTCAGTGGCAGGCAGCCATGGACGCAGAGATGGCTTCCTGGAAGTCCACAGGCACCTACGTCGACGAGGTTCCCCCACCTGGGGCGAACATCGTCAGTGGTATGTGGATTTTCAGGGTGAAGCGGCCGCCGGGCTCTCCGCCTGTCTTCAAGGCAGATTACGTGGCTCGAGGCTTCAGTCAGCGGTAGGAAGTTGACTACTTTCAGACCTTCTCTCCCACCCTGAAGATGACCACTCTTCGGGTGTTGCTGCACATAGCTGCTCAGCGCGACTACGAGCTTCAGTCTCTTGACTTCAGCACTGCTTTCCTGCAGGGCAGCCTGCACGAGGAGATCTGGCTGCGCCGCCCACCTGGTTTCACTGGGCCGTTTCCTCCAGGTACCAAGTGGAGCCTCCGGCGGCCAGTCTTCGGTCTCCGCCAGGCGCCCCGTGAGTGGCACGACACACTGAGGACTACACTTGCGGCTCTTGGGTTTGCTCCTTCTACTGCCGACCCGTCGCTGTTTCTGCGCACCGACACCTCTTTGTCGCCGTTCTACATCCTCGTGTACGTCAACGACTTGGTCTTTGCCATAGTTGACACTGCTGGACTCGCCCACGTGAAGTCCGAGCTGCAGAAGAGACACACGTGTACTGACCTGGGTGAACTGCGCAGCTACCTTGGCTTGCAGATCACTCGGGACAGAGCACAGCACACCATTACTCTGACTCAGTCACACATGGTGCAGCAGGTCCTTCAGCGCTTCGGCTTCACGTACTCCTCGCCTCAGGCCACTCCTCTGTCTACTCGTCACTCGCTCTCAGCTCTGCCTTCGGGTGAGTCCTTAGAGCCGAGTGGCCCGTACCCAGAGCTTGTTGGCTGCCTCATGTACCTGATGACCTGCACTCGACCTGACCTTGCATACCCTCTTAGCATCTTGGCACGCTATGTTGCTCCTGGGAGACACCGACCAGAGCACATGGGTGCAGCGAAGAGGGTGTTGCGCTACTTGTGCAGTACATCGGGCATGGGGCTAGGAGGGCGGAGTCCAGTGGTCCTCACTGGTCATGCAGACGCTTCTTGGTTTGACGACTTGGCCACGCAGCGGTCGTCACAGGGTTACACCTTCAGCCTTGGTTCCGGTTCTGTTTCGTGGCGGTCTACCCGCTCGTCTTCTGTTCTCAGTTCGAGTTGTGAGGCTGAGATCTACGCAGGGGCCATGGCTGCACACGAGTTACGCTGGCTCACCTACCTGTCAGAACATTATAGCTTACTTATTTCTATAGGCTATAGTGGGGTATCCCATAGGGGGTACAACACAATTAGGGTTTCCTATTTGTACTCACTTCGTTCATAGTCATTTCCTTCTCGTTCTTTCTTTCACATGGAATCAGAGCAGGTTCCATCCTAGGGACTGCTTCTAGGGCCCACCGAAGCGCGCCCCGAGGCGCGTTTTCCTTTTTTTTAGCGACCCGTCGTGTCGCCCTAGCGGCCCGTCGCGCCGCCCTTCCTTAGCGGCCCCGCCGCCCTTCGATCGCGGCCCCCGCCGCCCTTCGTTCGCGGCTCCGCCGCCCTTCCTTAGCGGCCCCGCCGCCCTTCGATCCGCGGCCCCGCCGCCCTCTGCTAAGCGGCCCGCCGCCCTCTGCTAAGCGGCCCCGCCGCCCTCTGCTAAGCGGCCCCGCCGCCCTCTGCTACGCGACCCCGCCCCGCAATTCGATCGCGGCCCCGCCGCCCTCTGCTAAGCGGCCCCGCCGCCCTCTGCTAAGCGGCCCCGCCGCCCTCTGCTAAGCGGCCCCGCCGCCCTCCGCTAAGCGCCCCGCCGCCTTGCTCACGCGGCCCCCGCCGCCCTCTGTTACGCGGCCCCGCCCGCCCTCTTCTACGCGGCCCCCGCCCGCCCTTCCTTCGCGGCCCCGCCGCTCTGCTCTCGCGGCCCCGCCGCCCTCTGCTTAGCGGCCCCGCCGCCCTTCCTTCTCGGCCTCGCCGCCCTACCTACACGGCCCAGCATCAGCCGAGCCGCCCAGCCGCAGCCGATCGGCACCAGCATCAGCCGAGCCGCCCAACCGCAGCCGAGCGGCCCAGCATCAGCCGAGCCGCCCAGTCGCAGCCGAGCCACCCTGCGGAAGCCGAACCCGCCCGGGAGCCGCCGATCAGCCCAGCAGCAGCCGAGCCGCCGAGCAGCAGCCGGGCCGCCATGGAGGAGCCGAGCCGCCCAGGGAGCAGCCGAGCCGCCCAGGAGCTGCCGAGCCGCCCAGCAACCGCCGAGCCGCCCGACCTGCCCTGCCCGGTCAGCACCGTACCGCTGTCACTGCGTGCCCTTCCCCTACTGCTTGCACTGCTCCACTTTTGTCGTCATGGCTACCCCCAGTGTCCTCGCTTTTGACGCTGAGGGTCGAGCCATTGACTTTGAGGTCTGGGTCGACGACCTGCAGCTGTTCTTACAGTGCGATAGAGCTGACGGCCTTTCCCTCTTTGACCTCACCTCTGGCGCCTCTCCTGCCCCTGCTGCTGATGCTGACCCCACTGTTCGCTCTCAGTGGGCTACACCGCGATGCTGCTGCACGTCTTGCTGTGCGTCGCCACTTGCCCACCACTAAGCGCGCGCACTTTAGTCAGTACAAGAGTGCCCAGACCTTGTACGACGCTGTAGTTGCGCGCTACTCCTCCCCTGCCACTACTGCACTGAGCCGCCTCATGCTCCCCTTCCTCTTCCCTGACCTTGCCGCCTTTCCCACTGTTGCTGATCTCATCACGCACCTCCGCACTAGTGACACTCGCTACCGCGCTGCGCTTCCTGCTGACTTCTGCGCAAGAACCCCCCCCCATGTACATCACTCTCTACTTCTTAGTCACTCGCTTCCCTGACTCCCTTCGTGTAGTCCGGGATCACTTCCTCGCGGTCTGTCCCACCACCCTCACAGTCGACAGCCTCGAGAAGGCCCTCCTTGCAGCAGAGAAGAGCATAGTCGCTGTAGGAGCCTCTCTAGGTGACCCCCGCGCCCCCATCTTTGAGGGGTGTTCTCCTTCCCCTCTCCTGCCCTCTGTCGCCTCTGCCGCTGCGGCCGACCTCGTTGGTCTTGAGTCGGTCGGTGCGGCGTCTGCCCCTAGCGGGAGACGCCGCTCTGGCAAGGGCAAGGGGGGCAAGGGAGCGTGGTGGGGCCAGTGGGGGGCGGTGGAGGTGGAGGTGGAGGCGGCGGAGGGAGTGGGGGTGGCGGTGGAGGTGGTAGCGGGGGGTGGGGGTGCTAGTGGCGGCAGTGGAGGCGGGGGTGGCGGCGGCGGTGGCGGTGGTAGCGGAGGTGGCGGAGGTGGCGGCGGTGGAGGCGGAGGCGGGGGCGGTGGAGTGGAGGCGGGGGTCGCTAAGGTGGCGGGTGGTCGGAGTGGCGCTTCGCAGCGGAGCAGCACTGGGGGCGGCCAGCGCCAGCAGCAGCAGCAGCAGCGTTCTCGCGACGTCCCCACCCCTCAGCAGCTCCGTGAGTGGTACACGCAGCGTCAACGCGGTGGGGGTTTTGGTCCCTGCACCTACGTTCTCCGCACTGGCGACCGCGCTGGAGAGCAGCGTGGGGGTACCCACACCGCCCAGCGCTGCTTTGGCCGCCTGACGGACGCTTGGCGCCAGCAGTTCCCAGAGGCCGCGGAGATCCCCCGCTGGGGAGAGCTGTCTAGGGCTGGTGTAGCTATCTTTGATCTTGATTTTGATGCTATCCTTGCTGCCATATATGCTGTGACCATTAGTGATGAGGGTGACTGTTACCGGTGTTTCCCGTCCGACCCGGGCATTGGTACTGCTGCTCTAGGTGCCAGTGAGGCTTCTGCTCTAGGTGCCCGTGCGTCTGTGCTCTCACGTACTGGTGAGGCTACTCTCTTAGGTACTAGTGCGTCTGCGCTCTCAGGTACTGCGTCGGCTTCGGCCTCCCTCACCTTCACCCTTGACTCTGGAGCGTCTCGCTCTTTCTTTCGGGACCGCACCACACTCACGCCGCTTAGTCGGCCGGTTGCGGTTGTCCCTGGCTGACCCCTCTAGGGGTCCTGTTCTGTCTCGCTTCTCCACAGTCCTCCCGTGTCCGGCGGCTCCCTCTGGCACCCTGTCTGGTCTCTACCTCCCCTCGTTCTCTACGAACTTGGTGAGTGGTGCTGACCTACAGGATGCGGGAGTCCACCAGTTCACCCCTGCTCGTCAGCGAGTGACGCACTGCACAGAGGCTAGCACGGGTCGCCACCTGGCTACGTTTACACGTCAGCCAGGGTCGAGCCTGTACACACTGACCACTGCTTCTCCTCCAGTTCCTGAGTCTGGTAGGGTCCCTTCGTCAGGTCAGGTGTTTGCTGCAGCGTCCAGGTCTGGCCCTGAGTCTGCCCCCTGTTCGTGTCGTCGCCTGTCTCACGAGACTCTCCTCTGGCACCACCGCCTTGGTCACCCCTCTCTGCTTCGACTCAGAGGCATGGCCTCCCGTCTTCTTGTGTCTGGTCTTCCCCGGTCTCTCCCTCCCCTTCCTCAGGGCCCTGGCCCTACCTGTGTCCCCTGTGTCGAGGGGCGCCAGCGTGCTGCCCCTCACTCCTCCCAGTTTCCTCCGACAGAGGCTCCGTTGCAGACGCTTCACATGGACGTGTGGGGCCCTGCCCGTGTCCGCGGACTAGGTCACGAGCGCTACTTCCTGTTGGTGGTTGATGACTACTTGCGTTACACCACAGTCTTCCCCTTGCGCAGCAAGGGTGATGTCACTGAGGTGCTGATCGACTGGATCCGCGCAGCTCGTCTCCAGCTCAGGCAGAGCTTTGGCTCGGACTTTTCGGTGTTGCGTCTGCACTCGGACAGAGGCGGAGAGTTCTCCTCTAGCCTTCTGCGTGCCTACTGTCGTGCGCGAGGCATCCGCCAGACCTTCACGCTTCCGGACTCACCGCATCAAAATGGGATTGCAGAGCGCCGCATTGGCATGGTCATGGACGTCGCTCGTACGTCTATGAAGCATGCGGCTGCCTCCCATTTTCTGTGGCCGTTTGCGGTCATGTACCGGCGCATCAGATCAACCTCCACCCCAGGGTCTCCAGGCCGGAGACCTCCCCAGCCCTGCTGTGGACGGGGAAGGTTGGCGATGCGTCGGCGTTCCGGGTCTGGGGATCTCGGGCGTTTGTCCGCGACTTGTCTGCGGACAAGCTGTCCCCTCGCGCTGCTCCCTGCGTCTTCCTGGGGTTCCCCCCCGACGCCCCTGGGTGGCAGTTCTACCACCCCACCTCTCGCCGTGTTCTGTCCTCCCAGGACGTCACGTTCGACGAGTCGGTACCCTACTACCGCCTCTTCCCCTACCGCACACCGTCCCTTCCCCCCGGTAGACCCCCTCCCCCCTCAGGGTCCTGCCCCTTCAGGTGTATCCCAGGTAGACGCGGTCGAGCCTGTCGAGGTCACTGGTGACTCTGGGTGCTGCTGCGGGTGCTGAGCCTGGGGGTGCTGGGACTGGAGGTGCTGAGCGTGGGGTTGCTGAGCCTGGGGGTGCTGAGCCTGGGGTGCTGGGCCTGGGGGTACTGAGTCTGGGGGTGCTGAGCCTAGGGGTGCTGAGCCTGGGGGGTACTGGGCCTGGGGTTACTGAGCCTGGGGCGTGCTGAGCCTGGGGGTGCTGAGACTGAGGGTGCTCCGCCTGGAGGTGCTTCGTCTCGCGAGAGCCACTCTCCCCACAGGAGCTGCGTGAGTGGTTTGCCCGGCCGCTGGAGGCGTGCTGCTGGTACTGGAGGTTTCTTCGGCTGCGGAGGGTGCTGCTGCCACGGGTCCCGGAGGTGCTCGTACTTGTGGTACTAGAGCTGCTGGACCTGAGGGTTCTTTTGGAGCTGGTACTGCTGAGGGTGTTGGCGTGCTGAGACTACCACTGGCAGTCCGACTAGCGGTGCTCCTGGGGCTGCTGGGGGTTCTGGGGCTACTGGAGGTGCTTGCTGGGGGTTCTGGAGCTGCTGGAGGTGCTGCTGGAGGTACTGCTGGAGCGGGTACTCTGCTGGGGGTACTGGTGCTGTCCATGCTGTTCCTGGCGTCGCCACGCGGCCTCAACCGTACTTCGTTCCCCTCCTGCAGCAGGTTCTTGGTCTTACACCTTCTCCTGGTCCTTCTCCTCCTCCCTTAGAGCGTCACAGCCTGTCCAGTCACAGCTACAGCCTACCTCCCCTTTGCCTGCTCCTTCTCCCTACGCTGGTCCGACTGGAGGTCTTACTGAGCGTCGTGAGCCTGCGTCTCGTCCTGCGTCGACTGTTCGTACTGCGCGCCACTAGTGGTCGCGGTTCGCGTCTGCGTCCTCCTCCTGTCCCTGGCACGCACCGGATGTCTCTGCGTCAGTCCACTGCTCCTCTGCGTGCCCCTTGCCTTCTCCTCCTGCTTCCTCTCTTCCTGCTCTTGCCGACCCGGAGTCGGACTCTCTTCGTGCTGCCATTCCTACTGTCACGCGTCTCCTTGCTACTGCTGTCACTGACCCTTCTTTCGAGTCGTCTGCTGCGTCTGCCCTTGTCACTGAGCTCGTCGACTTCGCTGCGCGCTGTCGTCTGGACTGCGCTGCTAGTCTTGTCGCTGAGTCTAGTCTACCTGTTCTCCGTTCGTCTGGGGGTGAGTGTGCCCTTGGCACGGACCGTCCTGAGGACAGGCAGGAGAGTTCCAGTGTCTGGCCGCCCGCTTCACCTCATCTCGCGTCTGTACTGCTTGCCCCTGAGGGAGACCCGGATGCACTAGACATCCCGACTCACGCGCTCTTACGCGGAGGCGATAGAGGGTCCCTACTCCTCTCATGGCAGGCAGCTATGGATGCAGAGATGGCTTCCTGGAAGTCCACAGGCACCTACGTTGACGCTGTCCCCCCTCCTGGGGCGAACATAGTCAGTGGCATGTGGATCTTCAGGGTGAAGCGGCCGCCGGGTTCTCCGCCTGTCTTCAAGGCGCGTTACGTGGCTCGTGGCTTCAGTCAGCGGTAGGGAGTTGACTACTTTCAGACCTTCTCCCCACCCCGAAGATGACCACTCTTTGGGTACTGCTGCCACGTTGCTGCTCACCGTGACTACGAGCTGCACTCTCTCGCTTCAGCACTGCTTTCTTGCAGGGCAGCCTGCACGAGGAGATCTGGCTGCGTCGCCCACCTGGCTTCACTGGGTCTTCCCTCCTAATACCCAGTGGAGTCTCCGGCGTTCCAGTCTACGGTCCTCCGACAGGCGCCACGTGAGTGGCACGACAACACTGAGGACTACGCTGGCGGCACTCGGGTTTGCTCCTTCTACTGCCGACCCGTCGCTGTTTCTGCGCACCGACACCTCTCTGCCGCCGTTCTACATCCTCGTGTACGTCGACGACTTGGTCTTTGGCCACAGCTGACACTGCTGGACTCGCCTAACGTGAAGTCCAAGCTGCAGAAGAGACACACGTGCACTGACCTGGGTGAACTGCGCAGCTACCTTGGCTTGCAGATCACCCGGGACAGAGCACGCCGCACCATTACCCTGACTCAGTCACACATGGTGCAGCAGGTCCTTCAGCGCTTCGGCTTCACGTACTCCTCGCCCTCAGGCCACTCCTCTGCCTACTCGCCTCTCGCTCTCAGCTCTGCCTTCGGATGAGTCCGTAAGATCGAGTGGCCCGTATGCAGATCTTGTTGGCTGCCTCATGTACCTGATGACCTGCACACGACCTGACCTTGACATACCCTCTTAGCATCTTGTCACGCTATGTTGCTCCTGGGAGACACACTCCCGACCAAGAGCACATGGCTGCAGCGAAGAGGGTGTTGCGCTACTTGTGCAGTACGTCGGGCATGGGGCTAGTGCTTGGGAGGGCGCAGTCCAGTGGTTCGCTCACTGGGCAACTGCGGACGCTAGTCTTTGGGCTGACGACCAGGCTACGCAGCGGTCGTCACAAGGGTTACACCTTCAGCTATGTTCCGGCTCTGTTTCGTGGCGGGCTACCCGCTCGTCTTCTGTTCTCGGCTCCAGTTGTGAGGCCTGAGATCTTACGCCGGGGCTATGGCTGCACAGGAGTTACGCTGGCTCACCTAACCCCTGCTGACCGACCTTGGAGAGCCGCCTCGTTCTCCTCCAGTACCTGTAACGTTACACAACAAGGCCATGCTGGCCTTGTGTCGAGAGCAGCGACTGGAGCACAGGACAAAGCACATTGCTCTCCGCTACTTTCTTGCTCGGTCAGACCGCACCCACACTCACGCCCGCTTAGTCGGCCGGTTGCGTGTTCCCTGGCTGACCCCTCTGGGGTCCTGTCCTGTCTCGCTTTCTCCACAGTCCTCCCGTGTCCGGCGGTTCCCTCTGGCACCCTGTCTGTCTTTACCTCCCTCGTTCTCTACGAACTGGTGAGTGGTGCTGACCTACAGGATGCGGGGAGTCCACCAGTTCACCCCTGCTCGTCAGCGAGTGACGCACATGCACAGAGGCTAGCACGGATCGTCACCTGGCCACGTTTACACGTCAGCCAGGGTCGAGCCTGTACACACTGACCACTGCTTCTCCTCCAGGTGCTGAGTCTGTAGAGTCCCCTTCGTCTGGTCAGGTGTTTGCTGACAGCGTCCAGGTCTGGTCCTGAGTCTGCCCCCTGTTCGTGTCGCCGTCTGTCTCACGAGACCCTCCTCTGGCACCACCGCCTTAGCCACCCCTCTCTGCTTCGGCCTCAGAGGCATGGGCCTCCCGTCTTCTTGTGTCATGGTCTCCCCCCCGGTCCCTCCCTCCCCTTCCTCAGGGCCCTGGCCCTGCCTGTGTCCCCTGTGTCGAGGGGCGCCAGCGTGCTGCCCCTCACTCCTCCCAGTTTCCTTCCGACAGAGGCTCCGTTGCAGACGCTTCACATGGACGTGTGGGGCCCTGCCCGCGTCCGTGGACTCAGTCACGAGCGCTACTTCCTGTTGGTGGTTGACGACTACTCGCGTTTACACCACAGTCTTCCCCTTGCGCAGCAAGGGTGATGTCACTGAGGTGCTGATCGACTGGATCCGCGCAGCTCGTCTCCAGCTCAGGCAGAGCTTTGGCTCGGACTTTCCTGTGTTGCGTCTGCACTCGGACAGAGGTGGAGAGTTCTCCTCTGGCCTTCTGCGTGCCTACTGTCGTTGCGCGAGGCATCCGCCAGACCTTCACGCTTCCGGACTCCCCGCAAGCAAAATTGGGATTGCAGAGCGCCGCATTGGCATGGTCATGGACGTCGCTCGTACGTCTATGATGCATGCGGCTGCCCCCCATTTTCTGTGGCCGTTTGCGGTCAGGTACGCGGCGCATCAGATCAACCTCCACCCCAGGGTCTCCAGGCCGGAGACCTCCCCAGCCCTGCTGTGGACGGGGAAGGTTGGCGATGCGTCGGCGTTCCGGGTCTGGGGATCTCGGGCGTTTGTCCGCGACTTGTCTGCGGACAAGCTGTCCCCTCGCGCTGCTCCCTGCGTCTTCCTGGGGTTCCCCCCGACGCCCCTGGGTGGCAGTTCTACCACCTCACCTCTCGACGTGTTCTGTCCTCCCAGGACTTCACGTTCGACGAGTCGGTACCCTACTACCGCCTCTTCCCCTACCGCACTCCGTCCCTCCCCCCGCCCCCGCTCTTCTTGGTACCAGGCCCCCCCCCCGTAAACCCCCTCCCCCTCAGGGTCCTGCCCCTTCAGGTGTGTCCCAGGTAGACGGTCGAGCCTGTCGAGGTCACTGGTGACTCTGGTGCTGCTGCGGGAGCTGGGCCTGGGGGTGCTCAGACTGGAGGCGCTACGCTTGGGGGTGCTGAGCCTGGGGGTGCGGAGTCTGGAGGTGCTGAGCCTGCGGGTGGTGCTGAGCCTGGGGGTGCTGAGCCTGGGGTACTGAGTCTGGGTGGTGCTGAGCCTGGAGGTGCTAGGCCTGGGGGTGCTGAGCCTGGGGGTGCTGAGACTGGGGGTGCTCCGCCTGGCGGTGCTTCGTCTCGCCGAGAGCCACTCTCCCCACAGGAGCTGCGTGAGTGAGTGGTTTGCCCGGCGCTGGAGGCGTGCTGCTGGTGCTGGAGGTTCTTCGGCTGCAGAAGGTGCTGCTGCCGAGCGTCCCGAAGGTGCTCGTGCTGTGGGTGCTGGAGCTGCTGGGTCTGAGGGTTCTCTGGAGTTGGTGCTGCTGAGGGTGTTGGCGCTGAGACTACCGCTGGCGGTCTGACTGGCAGTGCTCGTGGTGGTGCTACTGGAGGTTCTGGAGCCGCTGGAGGAGCTGCTGGAGGTGCTGCTGGAGCGGGTACTCCTCCTGGGGGTACTGGTGCTGTCCTTGTCTGTTTCTGGCGTCGCCACGCGGCCCCGACCGTACTTCGTTCCGCTCCTGCAGCAGGTTCTTGGTCGTACACCTTCTCGTGGTCCTCCTCCTCCTCCCTTAGAGGGTCCACAGCCTGTCTCGTCACGGTCACAGCTACAGCCTGCCTCCCCTTTGCCTGCTCCTTCTCCCTACGCTGGTCCGACTGGAGGTCTTATTGAGCGTCGTGAGCCTGCGTCTCGTCCTGCGTCGCCGTACGTGCTGCGCGCACGAGTGGTCGCGGTTCGCGTCAGCGTCCTCCTCCTGTCCCTGCACGCACGGATGTCTCTGCGTCCGTCCACTGCTCCTCTGCGTGCCCCTTTGCCTTCTCCTCCTGCTTCCTCTCTTCCTGCTCTTGCCGACCCGGAGTCGGACTCTCTTCGTGCTGCCAGTCCTACTATCACGCGTCTCCTTGCTACTGCTGTCACTGACCCTTCTTTCGAGTCGTCTGCTGCGTCTGCCCTTGTCACTGAGCTCGTCGACTTTGCTGCGCGATGTCGTCTAGACTACGCTGCTAGTTTGTCGCTGAGTCTGAGTCGGCCTGTCCTCCGTCCGTCGGGGGTGAGTGTGCCCTTGGCACGGACGTCCTTGAGGACAGGCAGGAGGAGTTCCAGTGTCTGGCCGCCGCTTTCACCTCATCTCGCGTCTGTACTGCTTGCCCCTGAGGGAGACCCGGATGCACTAGACATCCCGACTCCGCGCTCTTACGCGGAGGCGATAGAGGGGTCCCTACTCCTCTCAGTGGCAGGCAGCTATGGATGCAGAGATGGCTTCCTGGAAGTCCACAGGCACCTACGTTGACGCTGTCCCCCCTCCTGGGGCGAACATAGTCAGTGGCATGTGGATCTTCAGGGAGAAGCGGCCGCCGGGTTCTCCGCTGTCTTCAAGGCGCGTTACGTGGCTCGTGGCTTCAGTCAGCGGCAGGGAGTTGACTACTTTCAGACCTTCTCCCCCACCCCCGAAGATGGACCACTCTTTGGGTACTGCTGCACGTTGCTGCTCACCGTGACTACGAGCTGCACTCATCTCGACTTCAGCACTGCTTTCTTGCAGGGCAGCCTGCACGAGGAGATCTGGCTGCGTCGCCCACCTGGCTTCACTGGGTCTTTCCCTCCTAATACCCCAGTGGAGTCTCGGCGTCCAGTCTACGGTCTCCGCCAGGCGCCACGTGAGTGGCACGACACACTGAGGACTACGCTGGCGGCACTCGGGTTTGCTCCTTCTACTGCCGACCCGTCGCTGTTTCTGCGCACCGACACCTCTCTGCCGCCGTTCTACATCCTCGTGTACGTCGACGAATTGGTCTTTGCCACAGCTGACACTGCTGGACTCGCCTACGTGAAGTCCGAGCTGCAGAAGAGACACACGTGCACTGACCTGGGTGAACTGCGCAGCTACCTTGGCTTGCAGATCACCCGGACAGAGCACGCCGCACCATTACCCTGACTCAGTCACAATGGTGCAGCAGGTCCTTCAGCGCTTCGGTTCACGTACTCCTCGCCTCAGGCCATCCTCTGCCTACTCGCCTCTCGCTCTCAGCTCTGCCTTCGGATGAGTCCGTAGAGTCGAGTGGCCCGTATGCAGATCTTGTTGGCTGCCTCATGTACCTGATGACCTGCACACGACCTGACCTTGCATACCCTCTTAGCATTCTTGCACGCTATGTTGCTCCTGGGAGACAACGACCAGAGCACATGGCTGCAGCAAAGAGGGTGTTGCGCTACTTGTGCAGTACGTCGGGCATGGGGCTAGTGCTTGGAGGGCGCAGTCCAGTGGTCCTCACTGGGCAACGCGGACGCTTCTTGGGCTGACGACCAGGCTACGCAGCGGTCGTCACAGGGTACACCTCAGCCTTGGTTCCGGCTCTGTTTCGTGGCGGGCTACCCGCTCGTCTTCTGTTCTCGGTCCAGTGTGAGGCTGAGATCTACGCCGGGGCTATGGCTGCACAGGAGTTACGCTGGCTCACCTACCTGCTGACCGACTCTTGGGAGCCGCCTCGTTCTCCTCCAGTCCTGTACGTAGACAACAAGGCCATGCTGGCCTTGTGTCGAGAGCAGCGACTGGAGCACAGGACAAAGCACATTGCTCTCCGCTACTTTCTTGCTCGTCAGCTACAGCAGTACGGGACAGTTGCGACTTGCGTACGTGGCCTCTGAGGCCAACACAGCTGATGTCTTCACCAAGGCACTTGCGCCTTTGTGATCATCAGCGTTGTTGCACGCAGCTGGGTCTTGTGCCTGTCTTGCCTCACTTGCTCACTTCTTGACCTTGCTTGTACCTTCACCTATATATATTCCTGCTCTTGCTTGCTTGACTCTTGTATATCTCTATATATGATCTTGCATGTGAACTGGCCTTCTGGCTTTGAACTTGTGCTCGGAATGTGTGGTGACTTTGTGATCCACCCTGAGCTTTGCTTTGCTTTGCTTGACTGGTCTTGTGACCCCTTGTTCCCCAACTTTGCCTATGGGGGGGTGTCAGACTTATATGATCTAGCCTGTGTAGGCTGTAGCGGGTTAGATACTAAGGGGTACACAATTCTAGGGTTCATATTTGTATCACTTTCATTCCTTAGTCAATCTTTCCTCATTTGTTCACAACGAACCCACGCGAACCGCAACACCACTGAAATCCAAACCACTATGCTATCTGCAAAAAAATAATCGGTTGCGTTCAATATTTTCATACGTTTTACAGACGGACCTCAAATTTCTGTATGAAAATCAGACGGGCAGAATCGTCCGTATGACACTAAGACGAATGAAAAAATTCAATAAAAAAACATCAGAAACGCCAAAACCTTAGCAAGAGGCAATGGAGCAAGCATCTGACAGCCACAGGGTTGTTGGGAGGCTGGTTGAAGAGGTGTGGTTGGGAGAGCTTGTCGAAATGCTAGGCAAGAGTCAGAAACAGGAAAGAGGGGTTTTCACTAGCAGGCAGTTGCGAGTACATATAGCAAACCCTAATTCGGGCTGTACTCGCTATAGAGTACCCCACTACATGCTAGACAAACATCACATTCTGACACACCTCCATAGTCAAAGTGGGGTATAATCAGCACAGCAAACATTCATAGAGCAATAGTTCACAATGATAAGCAAAGCTAAAGGCAGTCACAGAGGACAAGTAAGGAGGAGGAGAGACTATGAGAGGAGAGAAGATAGAAGGCGACGGGTGAAGCCGCAGACACAGGGCAACATGAACGCGCGCGCATGGTGGCTACGGAGCACTCAACCTCCGGACTACAGGAGTAACTGGCTCCGCGCTTAAGCTGCACGAGCAACAGACCCAAGGGCGACTGGCAACAGCATGCTCGCTGGGCTACCGGAGTACTCAACCCTAGACTAATGTCGCTGCAGACGTCACAACGGCAACCTCCTGTCAACCTCCCCCAACTGTCCCAACCCCTTCCACACACCCCTTGTTGAACTTCTAGCACGCTCACACGCCCCCCCCTCGTACCACTCCGACGGCTCCAACACATCCACCCCCCTCAGCGGCAGCTGCAGTTAGTGGGAGACGGAGGAGGAGGAGGAGCAGGGGACGGCTCACACACCCGGCACCCCCATACTTCTCCACCCCCAAACCCTAACACAGGAGCGCGGGCTCACAGCAGCGGGGGTGGGGCGCGGTCAAAAGCTCGGGGGACGGCGTGCTGTGCGTCGCTGGGGCAGACCGTACGGCCGCGCACGGCCTGTTGCAGGCGGGACGAAACCGCGCGCGGGCTGCCCGGGCCACGCGCGGGCCTGGCGCAGCCCATACGGGCCGCGCGCGGGCCTGGCGCAGGTCGCGCGGGCCGCGTCGGGCGACCGAGGGGACGGGGGGACGCCGCGGGTCCCCGGGGCTCCGCGACGGGCCGGGTTAGCCCGCGCGCGGGGCTGGCGCAGACCGTACGGGCCGGCGCGCGGGCCTGGCGCAGGTCGCGCGGGCGCCGGGGGCTCCGCGACTGGCGACGGGGGGGCGACGCGCGGGTCGACGGGGCAGGAAACCACCGCGCGCCCGAACGTGCGCGGCGGGAAGAAAAAACGCCCGCGCGCCCTGATGCGCGCGCGGCAGGCAGGAAACTTCGCACGCCGGGGCGTGCGATAGGCAGGACAGCAGCGGAAGCATCGGATGGGACCACCCATAGGATCGACCCAGGAGGGTCGACCTGCTCTGATAGCATGTCGTAATGCTAGGCAATAGTCTGAAACAGGAAAGAGGGGTTTTCACTAGCAGGCAGTTGAGTACATAGAGCAAACCCTAATTCGGGTTGTACTCGCTATAGAGTAACCCCACTGCAGGCTAGACAAACTCACATTCTGACAGAGCTCGGTGGCAAACAGCTTCTTTTTTTCATCCAGCTTGCCTGGGGTTGGGGAATGTGGGAGGCTGAAACTGGTGGAGGGGGCAGGGCCTCTATGATTGCTGCTGTGCTGATGTGCTCAGATGTGCCTAAGGGATTGCTTCTAAGGAAAAGTGCTATCTAGGTGATGGATTCAGGTGTTCTTAAAGGGCGAGCACGAGCTAGCATATTACAACAGAGGCAAGGCAGATAAGCCCACTTAGTAGTACTGTTTATCTTGTACATAATCCGTAAATAATACATAGTACCGTAATTGCATGTGTCCGTGTTTTCAAGTGCAGTGCGGAATGCATAATTTGTAGAGCAACTACGCTAGCCATGGCGTGTTTTGAAGAGCAACGACGCAGGAATGCCCAGCAGTGATGCACTGCACATACGGTAGACTGCACGATATTGTACTGCAGCGAATTGCAG